>CAJHNH020004913.1:397120-422120 GCA_905116865.2 Candidula unifasciata
CTGTCTGTCTGTCTGTCTGTCTGTCTGTCTGTCTGTCTGTCTGTCTGTCTGTCTGTCTGTCTGTCTGTCTGTCTGTCTGTCTGTCTGTCTGTCTGTCTGTCTGTCTGTCTGTCTGTCTGTCTGTCTGTCTGTCTGTCTGTCTGTCTGTCTGTACATATCTATAAATTTCTTTGTCTGTCTGTCTGTCTGTCTCTCTATTGGGAAAAGGTATGAAACCACACAAAATGTAGAACAAGCTAATTTTACATTACCACAAACGACAAGTGAACGTTACGGCTAGAGAGCCTTCGTCGGCACATTACATAATATACAAAACTCCAAATTACGAACATGACTACCCAAAAATCACTTAACGGAAGCGTCTTCGAGAGAAATCACAAAAATGTTTGACCATTTTAAGCTCTGATATGTGTGTCAGGGAAAGTGGGTCGATCTATCTGTTGAAACGATTCCTTTAAAAAAAAAAAAAATGTTTACCACCTATAGAATAGAGGTTGGCTGCAGGGCGTCCACTATCTTCGGAATTATAATGTGGTAGAAGCGCCATCTCTTCCGCTTTGCGACTCCTTGCTAATGCCGCAATGAATGTCTTCTTAGAAAATCCGGTTACGGTCACTACTGTCTGTATTCACTACATTTTAGGGAGGTGTTGTCAGGGGGTCGTGTGGGTAGTTCTATCGCCACGAACTGTACAAGTTAGGATGTTTAATCGTTTCCCCCCAGAAGAAAAACGCCATCACCTTACCGGGGATTTGAACCCGGTACTCCCGCATGAGAGCCCGACGTTGTAACCATTCGGCCAGCCGCTCCTCTAAACAACTAGTGGTGGAGAATAAAACCACCGCCTCCCTGTGTGCATTTAGTAAAAGGATATAACTTAAGAGTTTGCTCAAATTGGATTTGTTGGGCCAATAGACACAGATGTTGCAGTCTACCTGTAAAGCGCAAGACAAAGTCCCAACCGCTCTTTTGAACGCGATGGCAGAAGAGTGAGTAAATATTTAGCTGATGACTGCATGTAACATTTTATTGTCCCCACATATAAGTACCGGGTTGTAATTGACTCATTCTATCCATTTTAATATAGGTCTCCCTCTGCCTCTCTTGGTGCTTTCGTTGTCAGGTTGTATGCTGTCCCCGCCAGCACTATTCGATTAATTATCGTCAACTGGCTGAGCAATATTAGTTTTCAGTCTTCTTTTTCGTGAATAGACTCTGCTGGTACCTGAGACATGGGTGCCTAGAAGTTCCCGGTTTGGCTCAATGTTTTAAGCAATGAAAGCATTGAAAAATCAAGTGTGCTCTCATGCCGCGTCGACGTTTATAGCTTAGGCGTTGCAAACACGCTTCGTAATGCGAGGTGCTGGGTTCGATCCCAGGTGTAGGCCTTGCGTTAGTTTCAACAGTGGTATCGAGAAGCCGATCATCCAGAAAGCAATGGCAACTACTGGACGTAAATTTGCCTAGAAAATCTACAACAGCCCCCCAAAAAAATGCTGGGATTGGTTCTGCAAAGTCCTTTAAAGGATACGCAGCTGACTCTAACGCCGCAGAGAAAGAAGAAAAAATGACTCAAAGAACAATGAGCTCAGTTATACGTGAAGCTGATAGCTGGCTGAAGGAGGTTTTTTTTTTTTTAATAAGCAATCGAAGAATAAAAAAACAAATCAGATGTAATCTCACGCCACAGAGACAGACAGGCCTAAAGATTCCCCCTCCCCCTACCACCAAAATATGGGAGTGGAGCGGGTAGGAGGGTTGACCCCACTAATAATTCTTAAGACTATAAAGGTTAAAGTAGAGAAGATCAAATTCATTGCACCGAGTTTTATCCTATATGGCTCAGTCTCTCTCTCTGCAGAACGGCTAGCCACCTGCTGAAAACGCCGCACACAGTTCCAGCAACGATCCCCAGGGATGTCCGTAAAAATTACACTCGTGAACGGAAGACCGCAGTCGTGAAACGAACCCACGACCTTCAGAGCGCGAGGCAAACGGCTTGACCACTTTTCCACGGTGACCCCTTGGGACGATAAAACGTACACAAGTGAAACTCGTATTCTCAGAAGCAGCCTCGTCGGGCTTGGAGCGAAGTGCATGTCCACGTTGTCTACTTTTGTCAAAAGTAAAATAGAGGGGGCTGCGTGGTCTCGAGTGTCTGCCTCGAGTGCTAGAAGTTCGGGGGTTCAATCCCCGGCTGGGATTTTTTCACGTGGACTTCTGGTAATTTCCCCTGGTCTCTGGGTAGGGAGATCGGACGCCCGTGTGCATTGTTGCGCACGTACAAAATCCCTTGGCAGTTGGAAACTGAAAAGAGTAGCCTAGAGGCGTTAGTATTGAGTTAGAAGTATACCCAAAGTATTTTAGGATCCCCGCCGGTGCTACAGAGCCCTCTGCACTGTGCTAAGCTTCTTCGGACTCAGACTTGAGTCAGAAGTTGAACGGAGCAATTATGGGTTACACCCGTGTACCATGGTGTTGGCCCGTTGTTCAAACTTCAAACTTGTTAAAGTAAAATAAAGGACCCCCTTACTACACCTTCAGGCGTATTGCGTATATCGGGCAAGACCTATATTTTATAGACCAATCAGCATTGGGTAGATGATGTGGTCAGCATCACACCAGCCGAGTTGACTTCCCAGGACTGCACCTGGTACCCACTCAAGGTTGGGTCGCCCTGGAAGCCAAGGTCATTTTCGGAAAAAAAGAAGCCCGGTTCCATCAAGACCCGAACCCATGACCTTTCGATCTGCAGTCGAGCTCCTAGTTGCTACACCACGGCGACTCCGGGTCTTTATTTAAGGCAAAAAATTTTAGCCTTACTAGGAGAGCCTTTTCCTATGGCAAGAGGGTTAGACCGACTAGGGTCATAACATTCTAAACTGTTTTCCACCCTCCAATTTCGCCTTAGCACCCTTAATTTTCTCGTCTTTTTTTTATCTTAACCACGGTACGCCGAAAACTGTGAAACGTGCTCATTAATCTTTAAGCCACGGAGCCGCAGACGATTTTTTCCCGGATTGACTGGGCTGTGGCTTTTCTCTGCTTATTTGCAGGTCTGGCACCAAAGAAAAAGTTGATTACATTTTCCGTAGTGTCTATACCATTCTATGTCAGCCCATTTATCTGACATCATGGTACTTTTCTGGCAATTATTTTATATCTATTGGCTCAACATCTGATCTAGTTGGGAATGAGTAGCCCGGCGCTTGTCATCTTCATTCGAGGGAAATCTGTCTTGCATTCGTTCAGTCGGGGTAATTTTTAAAACCCAACTAACTTTGTCTACCGTATATGTTTATTCATATTATTATAGTCTGCCATATATTCTTCTTCTTCTTCTTCTTCTTCTTCTTCTTCTTCTTCTTCTTCTTCTTCTTCTTCTTCTTCTTCTTCTTCTTCTTCTTCTTCTTCTTCTTCTTCTTCTTCTTCTGCTTCTTCTTCTCCTTTTTTACTTCTTCTTCTTCTTCTTCTTCTTCTTCTTCTTCTTCTTCTTCTTCTTCTTCTTCTTCTTCTTCTTCTTCTTCTTCTTCTTCTTCTTCTTCTTCTTCATCATCTTCTTCTTCATCTTAACCTTCACCTGCTGTAAGCTCCGTCTGAAAGTTATTGTTGTTGGTCTACTTCAAAACTTTGGTCTTGAGATTTGTGTGCTCATCCTTCTTTTGTTTTTCTGGGTGGTAGAGCAATCGAGGCATAATTCCCCCCACTCCCCTCCCCTTTTCTTCCCCTTTTTTCCCCATCCATTTTTTTTTCTATTTGCCTAGCAAATATGTACTGTGTTGTTGACGGGGCTGCGGGTTCCACGTTGGTTTCTTTTCTTTTCTTTTCTTTTTTTACGAAAACAATTGTCAGTTTATTTTGGTAGTGGTGTGGCTGACAAATAATCTGGGTTATCTCTGTTCTATTACATGTGTTTTGATTTTACAGCTGTCTTTCCTAAACCTCTAAATCTGTCACGATACATTTCTGCTGGCGAGTTTTATACTTGCCCATTAAACCAGCTTACTTTTTTTCCTCTTCACATTTGCGGAAAGGATAATTTAGCAAATAAAAACACATTACATTTCTTTATCGAGAATCTCATATTAAAGACCTTTTGGGGAAATTATTCATATAAATAAAATAGGAAAAGAAGAAGTGTTTTACTATGTCCAGTGGCGACAAATTGCAGAGAGACTTTGAGACTTATGTACCTCCTGTGACTCTAAAAGCATGGGTTGGGTGTCTACTTCTGAGAATTACATCTATTTTCTCTCTTTTATCTCCAGTTGAAGAATAGGCTGCCATCTAACGCCTAGCCTTTTGTGGACTTTCTCATGATCAGTTCACTATTAATCTCTGTGTGGGCGTCTCTCTCTCTCTCTCTCTCTCTATATATATATATATATATATATATATATATATATATATATATATATATATATATATATATATATATATATATATATATATGTGTGTGTGTGTGTGTGTGTGTGTGTGTGTGTGTGTGTGTGTGTGTGTGTTTGGTCTTTTTATTTGGTGCAGATTTCACATTTCCATCTTTTTTGTTCCTTTCCTGTGACCACTCAAAAGTGCACAATGGCTTTACGACCACAGTGTGTGTGTGTGTGTCTCTGCGTGTGTGTTTGTGTGCTCGCGCGCCCATGTGTGTGTATGTGAGCACTGCTTCTTTGTAACTATTCCCATTACATTTATTACCACCCTGCCTGGTGTCAAATTTCCTTTATATAATTCATATATTTTATTTTTTCAATTTCTTTTTTGATTAATTTTTGTCTCTTTTTCTACCACTTGAACGTAAAAGTTTGCCTAGAAACCACTACAGCCACAAAATGCTGGGGCTGGTTCTGCAACGTCCTGTAAAAGATACTCAAACTAACTTTTGGTATTACCTGTGAATTTCGCCGCAAGCGTATGTGTCGAGCGAATTTCGTGTTGAAAGCAAAGAGCTGATGTTTGATTTTTAATACATGACTACACAGTCGCCTGTACTAAAATTGGCGAGTCTCAGATCGATTTGAAGGAAACCCTGAAAGGAAGCATCATGTGTCTCGTTTGTGATTAATGGGTCAATCATTGCAAGCTAATATAATTGCGAAAGAAAGCACAGTTGACCAGTTATTGTTTTTCTGTGATTTCAAATCCCATGCCAGTTACTGCTTCTGCAGGTGAGGATTTTATTTTGCCCCCAACATAAAAAAAATCCCTAGCCTTACTGAGGATTAGAACCCGGGTCTCCCGCTTGAGAGCCCACGGTTCTAACCGTTCGGCCAGCAGCTCCTCAAAGCCCCTACCTGGAATGTTTTTGTTTTTTCTGAGTTCTGAGCTTATAACTGACATTTAGACAGTCATCTAAGTGCAATTCTGGCGATTTTCAGCTGAGTGCACTTTCTTTGCTATGCGTCAGTCGATGCTAGCTAACATCTGAGCGAAATGATAAAAATTCGACCAATTATTTGTTGCGATTACCGTTATTGTTCTGTCCACACAGAAAATGAAAACATGTTCCTGAATTTAAAGAAATCAAAACTAAAAAAAAGTAAAGTAAAGTTCCCTTTTCACGCCTTTCGGCGCATCGGGCATATGGGCAGAGCGTCCCATATTTTTACAGACCATCAGCACACTGTGGGTAATGTGGTCAGCATTACGCCGGCTGTCTTTACTTTCCCAGGACAGCCCATCCTGGTACCCATTTTAGGCTGGGTCGACCTGCGACGTCCCATACCACGACTAAAATCCACGCAGCCTGCAGTTAGACGCAGCCTGCAGTGGGTTTCGATCGCAGCATGCTGGCTTACGAGTCGGACTCGCAACGCCTTAGCCACGGACGCCGCGAAATCAAAACTAATGTCCAAATACAAAATTTCCTGGCACCCAAAAAATTTATAATATTAAGTCATGAAGAAATCGACAATGTGACAATCTTTGAATATCTAGGCTCTATAATAAGCAGCAATTGAGACTTCAAATGAATTCAAAAGGAGAATTGTCCTAGCAGTGTGAAGAAAACTGCATGTCTATGATTAGGCACCAGCAAGGAAGTCAGAGTTAGGATCCCCCGTGTGGGTTCCGGGGTCCCATTGTGTAACATACAGATGTGGGTAACAGGGTAGCTCACACTCAATAAAGAAGAAAATATTTGTTTTTGAACTGAAATCCGAAAAAAAGATTTTTAGAATACCATGGACCAAGAAGAAAGGAAATACTGACATCTTTGAAAGATCTGAACGTCAAGGAAGGGTGTCTTATAGACAGCATCTTGTCTCGGTAACTGAAAAATATTGGTAACATCAAAAGCAATGGCGGATTGGACAGAATAGTAGCAGAAGGCATGGTACCAGTGCAGAGGGACAGGGGTCGACAAGCACGAAGATGGGCACATGATATAAGTAACACACTAGATAGGAAAGAGCACGAGGGGTACAGCTGGAGAGAGACCGAGATTCTTTGAGGCAGACTATGAAGAGAACGACGTTCTGCAAAGGGCTAGCTACATATTGATATTGATGACTGTATTTGTGACTAAGATTTTCACTATTCTGACTGCTAACAGAATGACTGCTGTTGCTACATCACTACTGTTGTTGATGTTGTCGTTATTGTTATATTGTTATTATTTGTTATTATTAATTCTACTGTTGTTGATGTTGTTGAGAATGATGACGATGATAAAGATGATGACGACGACACCGTTATGACTACAAACATTACTTCTTTTACAGTTACTGTTAACGCCCATGCTATTACCACTGATTCAATGTTATATTTTTTACAGCCGCTAAATTTACTGTTACTACTACGGTTGCTACTGCAGCTGTTACAACAGCAGCAGAAACAATAACTTCTACAGTTGATATTAAAAATACTGCTATTTGTGCCGCTGGTCCAGTTGCTTCTTTTACTACTAGTACATAGGGTGACCATAATATATCGAACTGAAAACTGAATATCCCGGTAATATTTAGAGCTGAAAACGGGACGTCCTAAGCAAGTCATTTTTAACCACACCCTTTTTTGTCTAGGTCAGTTGTTAAAACGGGTTATTTACTCGCTCGACAATGGTATTTAAACCCGAACGACTGTAACCAAAAATTAACAGGAAACACATGCTACAGGTAAAAATTTCCATCTATACAATGCAGGCATTAAAAGTATTTAAACTATTAAATCTAATAAGTTATCAAATAGATATAACTACATGTTCTATTCAGCAACTTATGCCTAGATTCTTGATAAAATGGGACATTTCTTTAAACCGACAGGAGACACCAAAAATACGAGTGTCCCGGTGAAAACAGGACGTATGGTCCAGCTGCTAATAGTACTATTACTACTGCTGCTGCGGCTGCTGCAACTACTACTACTACTACTACTACTACTACTACTACTACTACTACTACTACTACTACTACTACTACTACTACTACTACTACTACTACTACTACTACTGCTGCTGCTGCTGCTGCTGCCATTGAAATTATTAATGCTACTGATGCTGCTACTATAACTACTACTGCTACAACAACTACTGCTACACCCTGCCCTAAGGCCGAATTCCAGCGTGAAGGCCTAAGTGATTACCAAAACTTTTATTAACATTCTTTCAGGCAGAAGTTGACAACGGAAACCACCAAAGGCCACCCGACGTTCTGAAGCAGACCGCTGAAGACATTGCACCAAAGGGGACCAGCACTCGGTAACTCCAGAATCTCTTAAGCCACCCCCCCCCCCACCCCCCAGTCACATGAACATTAACAATGCCTCTAGTTTTATTTCAGGACAATGGATCTCAACCCACGAGAAGTTCCAGCGACGAGAAGCCACATCCCTCAATCTATATGTCACTCTCATTCTCCCGACCTCACTATCACATCTACTGGCACATTCGGGCAAACTGACCTCTCATTTGCAGTCTATCTTACCTCCACTACTTCTCCACACTCCGTGGGAAAAAAAAAAAAAAAAAAAAAAAAAAAAAAAATTTTTGTTTTTTTTTGGGCCGATCACAACAACAGATTGTGACGGCCCTGGTTGTCCTGAAAAGGAACATTGTTTGTATCGATGGAGCAACGGATATTTGTTTGGCTTTTTCCGGCGGCTTTTAGATCGGCAACCAAGCAGCAACAGGGCACCAGCACAGCGACCAGCACGAGGCAAGCCAAGCACCAGCAACAGTCAGCTAGTACCCTTCAATACCATCGCAAAGAGATCTGGATCACACCAGAACCCAAAACCGCAAACAACGCAGCACAGCAAGGAAGCAAACAACAATAATATCAGGTGTGTCTACACACCACAAATAAAAGGAAACCATATAAGACAGCAAAGGACCCTTCTTCGATATAGCAGGCCCTCGGGCGGCTGAAAGAGGATCAAGTTTGGAATTTTTCTTGGACAACTGGCAATGGCAACTACTGCTACTACTATTACTGTTACTGCTATTACTGCTGCTGCTGCTACTAAACGACAATTATTAATACTACTGCTGCTGCTACAATTTCAACTGCTGCTACTACTGCTGCTGCTACTACTACTGCTGCTACTACTACTACTGCTGCTACTACTACTAATACAGCTGCTGCTACTACTACTGCTGCTGCTATTGCTGTTGCTACTACTATTACTGCTACTACTATTACTGGTACTACTATTACTGCTACTACTTCTTCTACTGCTATTACTACTTCTACTTCTACTACTACGACTACTACTACTAAACTAAAATTTCTAAATGAGCGCATAGAACAGCATAAAAAAATGTGAATGTTTCTTTGGCGTTTACCAGGGTGGGAAAGGGCCACCCCACAGCAGATGTCATGACCTAGAATTTGTGAAAGCCCAGCAGTAGTACCTCCTATGGGACCACCTTTCTTTTATACAAAAATGTCAGACCTTTATCGGGCAACAACCACTAGCAGCCGATGTGACCAACAGACCAAGGTCATTGACACCTCGACGCCAATGGCATTTATACATTGTTCATGACTACACGTCTGCCGCCATTTCACAGAATAAATATTCAACGCTTGTGTCTAGGATTGAGACTCGGACTAGCTTCGTTAGCGCAGCCGATAGGAGACTCGCTTTCAAATCCAGCTGCGACTCGCCGCAGCTCACAGCCGGTGTTCAAAACCGGGCGGTTCCCGGGGTTCACCCAGCCTCTAGGTAATGGGTACCAAAGTTAACACTCTGGGATAAGTGGAGGAAAGTTGCAGTAGCTACGGAGTTGCGTGTGGACGGCGACACCGGCGGACAGTTTCTTATCATTTGTCACTACTGGTGGCAGAGCACTTATGGTTTATAACCGTGTGCAACGACGCTGGCTCACATTTCCCGACTTTACTACTTTTTACTTCACAAGCTATATAAAGGTTGTCTCCTAGTCGGCTCCCTTACAGTGGGTATGATATAATATAATCACTAATTTAGAGCCTTAGGGGAAAACAAAAAAAGTACAAGTGGACCAAGAGGTGAGAATAAGACGCTGGCGGTGGATAGTATACACGTTGAGAAAACATGATAATAAAATAACTAAAATGTCTTCGGAACCCACTGTGGCGTAGACATAAAGGAATACACACACAAAAAAACACATGGCGAAAGGAACTAGAGTGTGAAGTTAAAAAGATGGAGAGGACAGGGCAGAGCTGCAAGCGATAGCGATGGATAAATAACTAAATAGCGAAGGATAGAACAGCTTGGCGTGAGTTGGTTAAGGGCATATGCTCCATTGGGGGTTAAAAGGCAGAAGAGAAAGAAGAAGAAGATAGCATTACTTTCGTTGTTGTTACTGCAGATCTGCTTTGTCTTTCTTTCTTAACCCCGTTAAATATACAAATTGAATGTTAGGAGTTACGTCACTCAGTGCCGTCTTAACGCATTGGCCGGCTGGGCACTTGCCCGGGGGTGCCACAAGCATACGCGCGCCACAAGTATAGGGGCCCCACAAGCATACGCGCACCACAAGCATAGGTACGCCACAAGCATAGGGGCGCCACAAGTATACGGGCGCCACAAGATTAGGGCCTAATTTGTGTGTATTAAGTGGATTTGCCATATATAAAAATGCAATTCCTGTGATTTGTTGTCGGAGAGACCCCAGCACACTGTTTTACCTAGAGTCCCATAATGCTGTTGATGGGGCTGTGACATCACCCCCACCACTATTATGAGGTCTGAGGTTTTGAACAATGGATCAACATCTAACTCAAGTCTGAGTCCTAAGAAGCTCAGCACAGTGCACAGGCTCTGTAGCACCGGCGAGGATCCTGAAATACTTTGGGTAGATTTTTAACTCCCAACTTTGTCCGGACAGCGCCGTCAGGCTACTCTTTTCGATTTAAAATTCCAAGGGATTTTTTTACGTGCGCAACAATACACATGGGCGTCCGATCTCACTGCTCAGAGACCAGGGGGGATTTATAGAAGTCCAAGTCCACGTGAAAAAATCCCAGCCCTTACCGGGGATTGAAAACGGAAACCCTAGCACTTGAGGCGCACACCATGCCTCTAGACAACCCAGCCCCCTCCACTATTAGTTGAAAACGGAAACTCTAGCACTTGAGGCGAACACCATGCCTCTAGGCAACCCAGCCCCCTCCACTATTAGTTGAAAACGGAAACTCTAGCTCTTGAGGTGGACACCATGCCTCTAGACAACCCAGCCCCCTCCACCATTAGTTGAAAACGGAAACTATAGCACTTGAGGCGGACACCATGCCTCTAGACAACCCAGCCCCCTCCACTATTAGTTGAAAACGGAAACTCTAGCACTTGAGGCGGACACCATGCCTCTAGACAACCCAGTCCCCTCCACTATTAGTTGAAAACGGAAACTCTAGCACTTCAGGCGGACACCATGCCTCTAGACAACCCAGCCCCCTCCACTATTAGTTGAAAACGGAAACTCTAGCACTTGAGGCGGACACCATGCCTCTAGACAACCCAGCACCCTCCACTATTAGTTGAAAACGGAAACTTTAGCACTTGAGGCGGACACCATGCCTCTAGACAACCCAGCCCCCTCCACTATTAGTTGAAAACGGAAACTCTAGCACTTGAGGCGGACACCATGCCTCTAGACAACCCAGCCCCCTCCACTATTAGTTGAAAACGGAAACTCTAGCTCTTGAGGTGGACACCATGCCTCTAGACAACCCAGCCCCCTCCACTATTACGAATAATTATAACTATTGCTACTCAGGGCCGGTGAAGTTTTTTTTTTTTTGTGTGTGGTCGAGTTGGGTTTTTTGTTTTTTTTTCGGTTTGGTTCAAGTCTTCGAAATGCCGTCCAAAAAGTGCTCAAATTGTATTTCCATTTCGCCGTTTATGGTACCGCCCGATGCCTTCGCTTCTCTTTTTGATAACACATCACGGCCCTATTGCTACTAAAAACATTTTTTTTTTCTTTAGTAAATTTACTTAATTAAATGTAAGCATGCTGATTGTTTGCTTTGAATGAGTGACTGTTTACATTCTTTTCTTTTTTTTTATTCTTTCAAGGAGAAGCTTATTAATAGGTTGCATGCCAGATTTCAACAACTTACATTTAACTGCTACATCAACAACCTACATCTAACTGCTACATCAACAACTTACATTTAAATGCTAACAAGTTACAGATTTGTAAAGTGGGCACAACTTCTACAACCGACTGTAGCGTAATTTTTCCCTTGTAGCGCTGACATCAACAAGTTCTTTTTCTTTACTTTACATATTCCTTTCTACAATTTTCTGATATAGTTAATGTTCTTGATCTTATCTATAACAAAGAATGATCTTGATTCGATGAAATAAATATAAGAGATAAATTATATTCTGACATAATGAACAGAACGTTCTGAGTCGGTAGAATAAACAAAATGTTCTTGATCCGATGGAGCAGTGGTCTCCAACCTTTATAGGGTAGTCCCCCCCCCCCCTTTGAGTTTATTACAAGACCAAATAACCACCCCCCCCCCCCACCTTGAGTATATTACAAGACCAAATAACCACCCCCCCCCCTGAGTATATTACAAGACCAAATAACCACCCCCCCCCCCCTTGAGTATATTAGAAGACCAAATAACCACCCTCCCCCCCCCCCTTGAGTATATTACAAGATTAAATAACCATCCTCCCCCACCCCTTAAGTATATTACAAGACCAAATAACCACCCTCCCCCACCCTTGAGTATATTACAAGTCCAAATAACCACCCTTCCCCCCTCCCTTTGAGTATATTACAAGACCAAATAACCACCCTTCCTCCCCCCCCCCCTTGAGTATATTACAATACCAAATAACCACCCTCCGCCCCCCCCCCCCCTTTTTCAGTATATTACAAGACCAAATAACCACCCTTTCCCCCCCCCTCCCTTGCGAATATTACATGACCAAATAACCACCCTTCCCCCCTTGAGTATATTACAAGACCAAACAACTTCCCCCCCCCCCCCCATTTTTTTAATATTTTTCAAGACCCTCTCGTTCCCCTTTAGTTTATTAGAAACACCTCCCACCACTTTTTCCCTTTTGAGTATATGGCAAAGCCTCCCCCCCCCCCCGCCCCCTTTTTCCCCCCAACCTTAATATAACAAAATATGATTAAAAATAGGAAGGCAACAATTCCACAAGGAAAACAAACAGTACGGAAGAATGTGTTCTTTATCTACAATTAAATGGCTGTGTTATATTAATTGGATTTTTAACTGTGGATATATAAACAACTTTTGAAAACAAAAAATTTCCTTGGTTTTATGTTTTATTATAGATTTTAAAATATTTTATTTATAATTAAACTGGTAAACAATTAAATAACGGATTATTACAAATAAAAATACATTAAGTTTTTTTGTTTTTTTTTTAGTGCTTTTACGTCCCCCTTGATACTTCCTCGCGCCCTCAAGGGACGCCCCCCCCCCCCCCCCCAACCCTCCAGACTGGAGACCACTTCTATAGATAAAACATGATCTCATGTAATAAACGGACTGGGCTCTGTTGCTATGGACTGTTTAGCCGCTGCACCATGTTACCTAGGTTAGTTGCGTATCCTTTACAGGACGTTGCAGAACCAACCCCAACAGCTCCTGGCTGTTGTGTGGTTTTTCTACGCAAATTTACGTCCAGTAGTTTGCCATTGCTCCTGGACGGTGGGCTTTCTTGATACCACTGTCGAAACCAACGCAAGGCGCATGGCCTGCAGTTGGGATCGAACCCGGCATCCATGCATCGAACCCGGCATCCCGGCATTACGAAGCGTTCGCATCGACTTAGCCAAAGAGCCGACTACCGTGTGCCTAGGTCAGTTTAAAATTTGTCTGTATAGGAAGTCAGTAAATGACCATATGTTAAAGAGACAATATTGTTAACCCTACACTTCCCCAGCCCCCATTTAGTAGCAGAATGCACATTATTTCGACACGATTCAGCAAGAACATTGAAAGCTGTAATCGAGGTTTTTAAAACGAACGATGGATAGAATTATTTGTATTTTTCAGAGTCTAATCCTCATAATCAAAATCCTTGCGTGACAAGGGACTCTGTTTATCAGATCTTGCACGCAAAAAATCCGCAGGATAACTCGCCAAGTAAAGTGCAGATTTTGCAAAGGTTAAAAAAGTCAGTTGCATAACCTTCACAGGTCGTCGCAAGCCATCCTAGTATTTGTTGTCTGTCTGTGGTTTTACTAGGCAATTGTTAGTTCAGTTGAATGTCATTGAAAGCCGTCGTGGAGTAGTGGTTAAACGCTTGGCTGCTGATCAGAAAGTCTAAGTTCAAATTCGCATGGTGATGGATTTTCTGTTCATACATTATCTTGGCTCCCAGGTCGACCCAGCCATAAATGGGTACCAGGTGGAGTCCTAGGAAGTAAAGACGACCGGCGTGATGTTGACTACATGCCCCAAGATGGCCGTTTGGTCTATAAAAATATCTAGTCTAGCCTCAAATGCCGGGTGCACCCCTGTGTGTAGAGGGATCGTTACTTTACTTTACTAGAATGTCATTGCTTTCTGGGTGGTTCATGTCATTGTCAAAATCACCGCAAAGCAATCTCTGTCACAATCGCCTGCAGCTGAGTTCGAATCATAGTGTGTTAGAATTATCAAACAGTGTTCGTAAGACAGTGATGCTTTCGAAAAAAAAATGTAGCCCAGTAGCATATGTTTGCTGTTCTTTCCGTTTTGTTTGTCATTAGCTGTAGTCTATTAATACTTGAATTAGATCCACCCCAATATGGAATGCGATTGTTTGTTATCTCAAAGCACCACCCTGGCTGTCGTCAGGGGCCCTAATATAACTTAGCGGTTAAACGGGATTTCCTGTGACTTGCGCCGAGGCGATTCTCGTCCCACTGGTGGCCTTTTGTGCCACCGGGTTTTTTTTTTTTTTCGCTGGTTGTGCGGTCCTGGTGGGATTGAACGTCACTCGCTCAATCGTAGAATAAAAGTCCAGGCTTTTTATGTCCTCAAGATATTTACAGGCATGATGATAATTACTTAATCATATATACATATAGCCCAGCTTCTCTCTCTTGAGCGTAATATAAAGAACAAAACTCTGCATCATCAATAAAGCCCCCCACCCCCCACCCCCAATTATAACATAGCTACATTAGCAAATCGAAAAAGGAACTCCAAAATCTAACCCCCAACTTTCGGAACTAGATATTAAAAAAAGTAAAGTAAAGATCCCTTTACACACCCTTAGGCGCATCGGGCATATGGGAAGAGCACCCATATTTTTACAGACCAATCGGCACTCGGTGGGTAATGTGGTCAGCATTACGCCGGCCTTCTTTACTTTCCCATGTCAGCCCATCCTGGTACCCATTTGAGGCTGGGTCGACCTGCGACGTCCCATATCACGATAAAAATCCACGCAGCCCACGCAGGTTTCGGTCGCGGTACGTTGGATTACGAGTCAGACTCGCAACGCCTTAGCCACGGACGCCGCGAACTAGATATTAACGCCTTAAACAGCTATTTAGACCTTCAATCGGTATACCATTATGTTAAAACAGTGCTCTAGGGACCTTATGTCAGTGTGCCATTATGTTAAAACAGCTTAAACACTTAAATATAGATACCTTCCGTCAGAGTGACTTTTATGCTGACACCTATGGATGGTGCAGTCTGACTGTATGGTAATGACATACAAAGCAATATATGCTAATTTCCTTTCTTTATTTTATTTTTATTTATTTTTTCTTAACCGTTCTTTCAGTTTGTTTCCTTTCTGTGACTCCAGATACTGAAAATCTGTAATGATATCCGAGGACAGCCATTCATTTACTTTTTGATCATGAATACTATTAAAATGTGATATACGTTCCTCTGGAGTTTTGCAAGGGGTTGGTACGTTCACCGATAAATAGGAATAAGATCTGGAAAGACAGTTGGATTAGCATCTTTTTTTAAAGCAGGATTCTTTCTTGGGAGTACATGCTGACCTGCAGGTTTGTCTGTGTATTTATCAGATATAATAATATCAGACATGGGAAAATGTTTCACAAATATTACACTGGTTATCCCAGGAGTCCAATCTTTCCGTGGAATTAATATCAGCCATCTTTTTCTTAAAACAGCATCCGAAGGAAATTTAAACACACTCACAGATCCACTTGAAGGATTATAATTTGACCAACACTCAAGTGCAGAACATTTTGCAGGTATAGTTGATAACACTTAACACTTCACAACAGACTATTTCGGAAATGTAAATAGAAAGTAAAAAAGACTACCACGTAACAATTACAGGTCGATTCTCAGTTCTTCTGTTCACTCCGAAAAAAAAAAAAAAATCTTTGTTCAACCACGATTTACAGCTGACCAATAGAGTAGCTAGGCCCATACCCAAAAGAAGGCCATGGTTGGACGTTGTATTAAACAGCTTACACAGTCCGCTATTGAGACCTTCAGTCGGTGTGTTATTATCTTAAACATTTCGCTATAGAGACCTTCAGTCGGTGTATCATTATCTTAAAGATTTCGCTATAGAGACCTTCAGTCGGTGTATCATAATCTTAAAGATTTCGCTATAGAGACCTTCAGTCGGTGTATCATTATCTTAAACATTTCGCTATAGAGACCTTCTGTCTGTGTATCATTATTTTAAACATTTCGCTATAGAGACCTTCAGTGGGTGTATCATTATCTTAAACATTTCGCTATAGAGACCTTCAGTCGGTGTATCATTATCTTAAACATTTCGCTATAGAGACCTTCAGTCGGTTTATCATTATCTTAAACATTTCGCTATAGAGACCTTCAGTCTGTGTATCATTATCTTAAAGATTTCGATAAAGAGACCTTCATTCAGTGTATCATTGTGTTGAAAGAGCTTAAACACTTCGCTATAGAGACCTCCAGTACTTATGCCATTCACTGTGTTAACAGGAGGAGAAAGAGACAAAAGAGGAGAAAGAAGGGGAGGGGAAAGAAGAGTAGTGAAAGTGAACGAGAAGTCCGAATGAAAGGATGAAAATGTGGAGTGAGGGAGGAAGCAATGATGGATGAGGAAGAGAAGAAGAAAAGGGGGAAGAAGAAGGATGACAAGAAAGAGAAAAAGAAGGGGAGAGAAAAGAAGAGTAAGGTACAAAAAGTAAATTTAAAAAAAAAAAAACGCTGAGGAATTTTAAAAAAAAAAAAATTATCAAGAAACAAATTTACAAACACAGAAAGTTGTTGTTCAATCCAACCAATCAATGAAACATGAGCTCCAGAAGTGGACTTATTAAGCACAGCTAACTGCATTCGATCAATGTTCTCCTGAAATCTTTCAGTGATCACAATAGAAATCCCCGACAAGCTTCACACTTGCAATACTACTTAACAATGCTGCTCCTCCATCAGACAATCCGACAGTGTTTGCAAATTACCTCTCAACAAGATGGTGTCTGAATGTAAGACCAATAATATTACGTAGGTTTCATGATAATATTCTTACATTATATTGGGAGTATCTTCTTCTTCTTCTTCTTCTTCTTCTTCTTCTTCTTCTTCTTCTTCTTCTTCTTCTTCTTCTTCTTCTTCTTCTTCTTCTTCTTTTTTCTTCTTTTTTCTTCTTCTTCTTCTTCTTCTTCTTTTTCTTCTTCTGCGCTCATCTGAAGACGTAGTTGTGTTGTGCCCGTTTACAGCATGGCTGGTATATCTGCTCCTTTCAGCCGACACATCTGACTTCTGCGGCATTTGTTGACCGGGTTTGCATTTCCAATTTATTGAGTTTTATTTAACCGTTCATTTGCTCCGCCGTATACAGTATTTGTTTTATGTTTAAAAAATCTTCATTTTTAAAAAAAAATTTCATTTAATCTTCTTCTTGTTGTTGTTCTTCTTTTCTTCATTCTTTTCGTTGTTGTTGTTGTTGTTGTTGTTGTTCTTCTTCTTCTTCTTCTTCTTCTTCTTTTTCTTCTTCTTCTTCTTCTTCTTCTTCTTCTTCTTCTTCTTCTTCTTCTTCTTCTTCTTCTTTTTCTTCTTCTTCTTTTTCTTCTTCTTCATCTTCTTTTTCTTCTTCTCCTTTTTCTTCTTCTTCCAGGTCTTTTCTCCTCCTCATGAGCATCATTTTTCCCTTCCTCCTCGTTCTGTGCTTACCCTTACAAGTGGGGCGACACATTGTCTTATGATTTACAAATAGGCTACGATATCTTCACCTTTCGGCCCAACACATCCTATTTAATCAAGAACCTAATTAGTCGCTTTGTACAACATGTTTTGTAGGAGGCTCTTCATCTTTTTATTACCCCCGCCCTCCTCTTTTTTCCATCCCAAAGTCTTTTTCCTTACTCCATTTGTTTCCCATTTCAATGTCTGAATAGTTTTTCTCTTTCTGCTTGTCCACCTTGTGTACTGAGTATGTTGCTATCTTCTTTTTTCTTTTACAGATGATACAAGTGATTATTCAGTTGTTGTTTCTATTCTCCCTCTCTCTCTCTCTCTCTCTCTCTCTCTCTCTCTCTCTCTTTCTCTCTCTATCTCTCTCTCTCTCTTCCTCTCTCTCTCTCTCTCTCTCTCTCTTTCTTTCTTTCTTTCTATTTCTCTCTTTTATTTCCTTACCTTTCCTGAATTTATCTCCTGCAATGTTCTTACGAGAAATCAAGGACAAATACAAGTCGTAAAGAAGATGTTGTATGGGGAAAAAAATCATTCACAAAGAGATGTGAAGTGAACATTCCAATTTCTGTGGGTGCATTGTGAGAAGGGAAACAATGAAGTACAAAATGACAATTGGAAAGGCAGAGAGAAAAAGTGGTGGGGAGTGCAGAGAGAGGTGAAGAGTGTTCGGTATCATGTCTCTCCTTGTGGGTCGAGGGTCTTTTTTGTTGGGGAGAGGCCACTGTGGGATGTTAGTCATATTAGATTCATTATCCCCTAATTAGCATGTTGTGAGAGGTAGCAATTGAAGAGGATTTGCCCAATGGGATGTAATGGGTGGAAAGACGCAGACTTCGAGGCCACGTTGTAAACTGCAACATAATGTATATAATTCATTGTTTAAGGAGGAGGAGGAGAAGAAGAAAGAAAAGAAGCAGAAAAGAAGAAGAAGAAGAAGAAGAAGAAGAAGAAAAAGAAGAAGAAGAAGAAGAAGAAGAAGAAGAAGAAGAAGAAGAAGAAGAAGAAGAAGAAGAAGAAGAAGAAGAAGAAGAAGAAGAAGAAGAAGAAGAAGAAGAAGAAGAAGAAGAAGAAGAAGAAAAGAAAAAGAAAAAGAAAAAGAAGAAGAAGAAGAAGAAGAAGAAGAAGAAGAAGAAGAAGAAGAAGAAGAAAAGAAGAAGAAGAAGAAGAAGACGAAAAAGAAGATGATGATGATGATGATGAAAAAGGACGAGGCGGGGTGAGGAAGAGGGAAAGACGGAGTATTCATGGTATGGATGATACGAAGATTTGTATGACAAATGATTTGCAGAGCACGGTGACAGAAGGCTGTAAAATATTGAGAATACCAGCACAACTGGGCTTTGAATTCAAGAATTATATAACTGGTATCATCATGTATGTTGTCTGTATATAATCATTAGGCTAATTCTATAAAACTTATATTTTATATTGTATCTTCCACAGGTCAACTTCACTGCAAAATCGATACTGAAAGATTACTAAAGTAGTTTCATCTAGAAAGTTCTGAACACCGGTTTCTAGTAACAACCAGGACAACTTACGTAACACGTCTTTCTACAACCAACAGACTGCATCTGATGTTAGTCAAGGGTCAACAAAGACATGAGGGCATAACGGTAATAATATATCTAGTGAATTTTGAACCTTTACTCTTCCTACAAATCAGTTTCAAATTTGTGTCAGGGTACGCAGGCGTGCAAGGAAATAAGCAGGCCGATCGGCGTGCAGGTAAAGCTACTGTGGAGGGCAATGTACCATGCTGATATTCTGAATGCTCATCAAAAAGTAAAATATTTGCGAGAACCAAGGGAACTAGATCGTGGCGATGTGTCTCCGTGATGATGAATGTACACACAGATGGTAATGAGGAAACACACAGTTCATTTAGTTTATTACGGTTGCAAAGATAACCAGTCACTGTCTTCTGATCTCTTGCATGGTCTGAGATTCAAAGAATAAATATTGCAATGTATGTTTAAGATGTTAACAATCGTCAGCCCTCATTACTTTGCAATATTGGTGTATCATTCACGCAACGCATGGGCGCTGAGTGGGCATCCCTGACAATCTTCTGCGAATCTTCACAGGCGGCTGGGTGTGATCTTGAATAGCTTCTGCCAATGCCATTGCCAGTTGTCCAAGAAAAATTCCAAACTTGATCCTCTTTCAGCCGCCCGAGGGCCTGCTATATCGAAGAAGGGTCCTTTGCTGTCTTATATGGTTTCCTTTTATTTGTGGTGTGTAGTCACACCTGATATTATGGTTGTTTGCTTCCTTGCTGTGCTGCGTTGTTTGCGGTTTTGGGTTCTGGTGTGATCCAGATCTCTTTGCGATGATATTGACGGGTACTAGCTGATTGTTGCTGGTGCTTGGTTTGCCTCGTGCTGGTCGCTGTGCTGGTGCCCTGTTGCTGCTTGGTTGCCGATCTAAAAGCCGCCGGAAAAAGCCAAACAAACATCCGTTGCGCCGTCGATACGAACAATGTTCCTTTTCAGGACAAACAGGGCCGTCACAATCTGTTGTTGTGATCGGCCCCCCCAAAAAAAAATTTTTTTTTCACGGAGTGTGGAGAAGTAGTGGAGGTAAGATAGACTGCAAATGAGAGGTCAGTTTGCCCGAATGTGCCAGTAGATGTGATAGTGAGGTCGGGAGAATGAGAGTGACAGATAGAGGCAGGATCCATCCCGGTCGGCTGAGGTCACTTGGTCTGAAATAAAAGTGAAAGGCAATTGTTAACATACACGTGGGGTGGGGTGGGGTGGCATGACGGTGACTGGAATTCCCAAGTGCTGGTCCCCTTAGGTGCAATGCCCTCGGCTGTCTGCTTCGGGGCGTCGGGCGGCCTGTGGTATTTTCCGTTGTCTTCTTTTTTCTGAAAATAGATTAAGATTTTGGTTAGTTCAATGGTGATTACGTGGTTATTTGCCAGTGGGGCGGAGCGGGTGGGAGTGGCTCCGGTACGTCGACCCGCTGTCCGGTTGGTGGTTGTTTGCTTAAGGCTGTCCTTAAAGATGGCGGCTTGTTTGGTGGGCTCTTTCTATGGCTCTTTAGATTTGGCGGTTGCCTCTTCTATTCGGTGTGCCATTTTTGCCCTGCTTTCTCTTTGACTCCCGGAGCTGTCTCACTGCTGCGTTAATCTCTTTGCAGAGTCGGTCAACATTCTTGTACCTTAAGAGTCGTTCAGGTGTTCCGTCTTCTTCTGCGTAGTTGATAACGTATTTGTCGAATGGGCCGACAAACTCCAGCCTGTGCGGAGCCACCTGCTCGTTGATATCTTCTAGCATCGCTTGGAGGTCAGCCTCACAAGTTACAACGGCTGTCGCATTCTGGTTTACGCGTGAGGTGGCTGGCAATAGCTTCTGGTCAAGCTTTCATCTTGTAGAATCAGAACCTTCTTCATACGTTACCAGTTACACTTTCTAGCATTCACTCTCCTCTTAAAACTCAGCCATTCATCATGGCTGCTATACACTAACTAAAATGATCTTGGTTTCACCTTTCAAACCTCTCTCTGGTTTCCCCGTGCACTCCCCCGTTAATCCCGCGAGCAGTTTTCTTTCTTGTGTCCTATTCTCTTTACTTACCATTGACCCTACGTACCCATCTGGGAACCCGTGGGGAAATCATTTCATTACAAACTGGTGTTGCCCCAAACAAGAGTACTTAATATGCAGCGAGCCTAAGAATAGGAAATCAACACAGAACTGGTGTCATGATGAGCCGCTACATGCTGCTGGATTTAATAAGGAGGGGATCTGAGCACTTATGGACTAAATGGTTCTATATCCAGTGAGGACTACTGGGTATTAGCTTATATACAGAGGATTCCCTTTATAAAATTGATTGAGTTGACCGTCCCGTTTGAGTCGCGTATGGAAGAGAATCACACGTATAAGCTCGAGAAATACAGTGATTTTTAGCAGCCGGTCTGAGGAGAAACGAGGCGTACACGGTACGGGTCTTTGCCATCGAAGTGGGAGCGAGAGGCCTCGTTTCCACTTCACTGTACAATGTGGTGAAAGAACTAGGATTGCGCGGTAATGAACGGAAACGAACACTTAAAAAACTGGGCGAGGCAGCCGAAAGGGCCTCGAGCTGGCTTTGGACGCAACGCAACAACGTAGGGGACGGGCCTCGGTGAGCTGGTCCGGGTGTCTAGCGGAAAAGGGTTTCTCACCCCTTGAAAGTCCATCGTGTCCGAATTGTCTGCCAGTGATCCTCTGCCACCTGCTAATAAAAGTCCAACATGTGTCCGGTAAACCAAACGTAAGCTTGTCGCTCGGTCGTCCAGGCACGCTGACTGTTCTAATTAGGCTGCCGCAACGACTTCTTATCTCACAGTACCTTCTGCAAACCACCAAGTCGTCTTGTCTTTATCCGAAAGAAAAACACCATCCGGTAATTTCGTGCAGCAGGGAGCCAGCCCTGAGCTTCATGAACGCAGGTGGGCCCACCTTCGAAAGCGTCTGGGAATCGTGGGCCGAAACGCTCGTTGACGAGGATAATTTCTACTGACGACTGGTAGATCCCTGCTGTACTTGCTCCCTGTGAGTTTATTCCTAAATAAAACAGTTAAGCTGTTTGTCTAGCGCTGTCAAGGTCAAATATTCCCTTTATGAAATGAGTGTTTTTCTAGCGCTGTCAAGGTCGTGCATAATATCTTTTATACAGAGCATTTCCATTATGAAATAGCTAAGCTGTGTGTATAGCGCTGTCAAGGTCGTGGGATAGCATCTCATATACAGATAATTCCTTTATGAAATTGTTAAGCTGTTTGTCCTTCGCTGTCAAGGTCGTGAGATAGCATCTTATAAACAGAGTATTTTCTTTACGAAATTGTTGTGCTGTTTGTCCATCGCTGTCTAGGTCGTGAGATAGTATCTTATAAACAGAGTACTTTACGAAATTGTTAAGCTGTTTGTCCAGGGCTGTCAAGTTCGCGGGGTAGTTTGATCGCGGTCGCTGATTCGAGTTTTGGATTCCGTACTTCTATATTAAGTGCGGGTGTTTCAGAGAAGCTGCGTAACTATGTAATTAATCTCCTGAACATGTATAACATATAGCATTTATAACAATTTCTTTTATTACTAGTTTAAGCTTTTCGCTGACTTTTTTGCCATTATATCATATCTTTTTATCGATTCTACACATTTCATCAGAAAGACAGCCAGTTGAAGTTTCTTGTTGATCACCAGTCTCTTAACTTTAAATAAGCTTTCCCTATTCACATGAATGTGATGACTTTAGCAATCGGCTCTCGGTTATACTTGAACGGTTTTCAAATCTCTTATGGATAAAGATGTAATGATATAGTTACGTTTATCTTTTCCACAGCTCGTTGGCAGCAGGTGTCAATGACGTTGCTTAAAGATTATTTTTTTTTCAATAACCCCCTCTCCCTGCTTTTTTCTCATCCTTCTTTTGCTATGCCTCTCCCTCCTCCTTTCCTTTGTACTCCTTTTCCCTCTTCTTCCTCTTCTTCTCCTCTTCCTTTTCTTCATCTTCTTATTATCCATCCACTTCTTTTTCTTCTTCTTCTTTTTCTTCTTCTTCTTCTTCTTCTTCTTCTGCTTCTTCTTCTTCTTCTTCTTCTTCTTCTTCTTCTTCTTCTCCTCCTCCTCCTCCTCCACCAGCACCACCTCTTTTCCTTCTTCTACTTCTTTTGTTCCCATAAAATATGTCTTTATGAGCAATGACTTTTTCAGAAATTTCACTGTCTATTTAAAGTCTTTTTAAACACTGACTCATGAAATTCAATTTCCACTTCTGTGTCTATGGGTCACGAAATAATTAACTGACTGAGGTCTAACCCCACTAGGACTGCACAACGACCGATAACGTGTCACCATTTGTAGGAGAATCACACGGGCACAAGTCCCAGAAACCCAGTTGAACCGTTAGGTTATAGTAACGCCTCCGACGACAGCCTGGGTGATGCTTTATAAAAACCAAACATCAAAAACAAAATGGTGTCCCATATTGGGAACGATGATTATACGTAGTAATTAAGTAAAGGACCCTTTTGACATCAGTAACATACTGGGCATATGATGCTGCACTCCTGGTTGTATGGACCAGTCGGCACCCGAGGGGTGATACGGACAACGTAGACTGATTTTACTTCACGGAAAATTACCTGGTACTCGTTTAAGGCTTAGTCGACATGGGAACCATGGACGGTTTGGAGGAAAAGACAAACCGACTCAATGAGAATTCAAACCGAAGACCTTCGGACAGGCAGAAAGCATCTATCCTCTAGCCTACCCCTCCTGCGAGAGCCAAATGGTTTGCCATAATGTATCATTTCCGGGGTAATCTGGTAGTATATTTTTTGCTGTCTGTGGTATCAATCTACTTGTTCACATGGCTGGTATCCTTTATATGCATAGAGAGCCTACACGCCCTGTTCTGCGCTGCTAGATAATAACTGATTTACATGAGTCCATCACTATCTGTTTCTGATAACTGTGTTTTTCTTCTGCTTATTCACTCATTTGTAGGTTTAATGTTCCATATATGAAGTGTGTGTGTGTGTGTGTGTGTGTGTGTGTGTGATGGGGGGCCGAACAAGAAGGGGAAAAAAAGTCGTGATTGTGGTGAAAGTCAACAATGCAATTGAAAGATAACACCAAGAGAGGAACAAACAGCATTCTACTAGGATACACAACCAAAGCGACAGACAGTGTTGTACATTCCTTACTGCCAACCTTTATTTTGTAGGCGCCTCTCTCATGATTGATGGTTTCTGAATGTTATTTTGTTCTTATCCAATGCCATTCCACTTTTTACGCCGCCATTTTAATTTGCTCACCCTCTTTATAATTACCTGCACTTGTTCATTTATTATCAATGCTGTATTTTTTTTTTTTTTTAGCTGCTCTGTTACTACTTCCACTGCATTATTCGTTTTCAGTTACTACTGGGCAGCAGTATTGTGGACACGCAGATAGATAGTTAGCCGCTGCATTTTCCACCCTGTCTAGACTGAAAGTATATAGTTCCATCGCCCAACTACTTTAAATGAAATGAGTGTTATTGGTTCTATCGAGTGAAAATAGTGGTGCTGCGATTTTGCAGTGTCGCCGATGTTATTGATTTTTCTGACACTACCATTACCGTATTAACAACCGCTCAGTCACTATCTTTACTGTATTACTGTTTGTCACATTTATAACCTAAAGCCCCCCCCCCCCCCCCCCCCCCCTCTTTTAGTGATGCTGGTTAAACTTACGATTTGTTTTTTTTTCAGTCAGAACCGCAACCGTAGTATTAATTCGTACAGTTAATATCGCGACTGCGAAGTTTACAGCCGGCTAACGCGAAGAAGAGGATGAGGTTGTTTAATCAGAATCACTGCTGTCCTTTTTGATCGTTCACTTAGCTGTACTGTTGTGCTTTTCATTCGTAAG
>CAJHNH020004913.1:427120-482120 GCA_905116865.2 Candidula unifasciata
TTCAATTCAATCCAATTCATAAGAAACAAAAATTCCAAACTTTGACCTCTTTCAGCTGCCTGACGGCTTGCTATATCGAAGTCGGTTCAACGGTGGTGTGATTTGTATTTATTCCTTGCGGCGATCATTTTCGCCTAAGTTCTTTCATTGGTTGCGTTATGTCAGCAGCGTGGGCTTTGCGTGCGGCTTGCCGGTTTAGGGAGTGGACATGGCTGTCCTGAAAAGGACAGCCACATGTGCCGGGTGGCCTGGAACGGGATGGGTGGGGCTGCCTGAGCTATCCATGACTTCCCTCTTAACAGCCGCTGACCCTTATCTGCGCCCAGAGTTTCGTGTAAAGGGTGGTCTGTGTCTGCAACTATTCTAAGATATGATTTCGCCTGCAGCACCTTCAGCCTACCTGCAACAATCGAGAAACCAAGGATGTATCGCATAAAAACAACTGGGGTGTCACTGGTTCAACCCTGAATGACCGGCATATTATATGCGCTCTAATTTATCCATCAGATTCAATGAGACAGTGAGCAGTCCTGGTCCATAACCAATCACTGAAGGATCAGCTGCTGATGTAGTGTGAAAAGCATTCTCTGCTCTACGTCTTAAGTGCATTGAGTCCTTTTTTGGCATCTTGTCACAGCCATCTAGACATTGTCCTTGAAAGACAGGCTCTTGTCAAATATAATTCCAAAATACTTGCTTTCTCTGTTGACGTTTTTACCATCTATCGTGAGACCTGGGACCTCAGCTCTTACAATCCTGTTGTCTAGAGAACACCACAAAAAGACGCCCTTTCTGGGTGGACACAGCCCTCATTTCTGCACACCAGTCACTCATTGTGTCTACTGTTGCTTGTAGCTCCTTGGCTGGTGGTTCGCTCTCTCTCTCTCTCTCTCTCTCTCTCTCTCTCTCTCTCTCTCTCTCTCTCTCTCTCTCTCTCTCTCTCTCTCTCTCTCTCCTGCTTATATGCGAGTATATCATCTGCAAAGGTAAGTATCCTTCCAATTCCTGGTGCATCTAGGCTTGCAATCTTGCTCGTATACACAACGTTAAAGAGTACAGGCGAGATAGCAGATCCGTGTTTCAGGGCTATAATGCGTGGTCCAGGAACCCAGAAGGGGAGTACCCCGACGAGAATACAGGACACCTGCAACCCAGCTCACCACCCAGCGACCGACCTCCTTCTCCCTCAGTGCGGTCATCAGAACGTCGTATCTTACTCTGATAAGCCGGTTCGACAGAGCAGATAACCACTACAAATACAAATTTTTACAACATGAATCAATAAACAGATCACGGCATATGCAGAACAAAGATCGCCAAGTGGTGAAACGCATACTTTGTCATGTTCTAATATTAGTGGCCATTGTTCCACCGCTTAATCTCAGTGTGTCCCTTCTGGCTCTGACCCTGTGTTTGCCACTGGAGTACAACATTTGGGGCCTGCAAAATATCGGCTGCATTCATTTTGCTGGATAATTGCAGATCCTCACTGTTGCCTCTTCTCTCTCATTATCATAAACAAGCAGTCTGTGCATGGTTGTATATGCAAACAGCAAGCAAAAATAACGATAATCAATATTCTCGATGCTTTTGGTCGGGCCTATGGCGAGTGCTAACGTTGCCAGCTCACTCAAGTACACTTAGCCTTGGCACAATGAATACACATGTGAATTATATTAACTTCCGATTGTTCTGAAAGCCCCTTTGTAAGGGAGAAAAGAATTATCCCCCCCCCCCCCACCCACCCTTTTTTTCTCCCCCAGCCTACTAACAAGCATGACGTAAAGGTCGACTAATCAGTGTTACTTATTTCAAAGTTGGGGTGCCTCTGCCTGAAAGGCAAGGAACAAACAGTCTGGACAAAATAAGCCAAAAATGTGAAACGGATGAGCACGCAAAACTCAAGTTCTGAAACAGGACTACATTCCAGAAGTGGCGGAACAACCGTATATTTCCGCCGGAGTTTACAGCCGTTAATCGCGACGAAAAAGAAGACATAACAACTGTGTATTGTATGATGCTACTGACGGAGTGTCAAACTGACACTAACTCGAATACGAAATAACTTTGTCATTATCATCATCGTTACCATCGTCGTCATCAGCTTCATAATTGTCATCACCCTGTTGTGCCATTTCTATTCCTCCATACCGTTCTATCCTTCTGATATCATGAATGGAATTCAGACTAGCATCTTTGGCCTCTCTTATCACCATTTGCTTTAGGGTTTCTTTTAAACAAATACTGGACTCGCCAGAAAGTAATTTGACACAACATAAATTATGACTAGAAAGCTCAACGGGAAGGGACAGGAAAAGACGTCCACAAATCCCAACCATTTTCTAAAGACGTGGATTTGGTTATAAGACAGACCTGGTTAATGGCACCTCTAAAGTATGCTCAGTTGGTCACGCATGGAATTATACTTGCTGCAGCAGCGAGGCGGTGTCGTCCACTTGATAGGACAGATTCCATTCCTCATTGTGCTAGCTATAGCCTATCGATATTTACTTTGTCTAGTGCGTTATGTCTCTTCTATATATATATATATATATATATATATATATATATATATATATATATATATATATATATATATATATATATATATATATATATATATATATCTGTGGGTGTCTGTCAATACATGTCAAAAATTTTTTTTATTAATCCGATCGAACTCTTTGACCAGAATCTTTGTCAGCGTACAAGCTAAAAAAATGGTAATCAACATTACCGGTAAACCATTAATAAAATGGACATATAAAAAAATAAGAAGTATATGTCAAAAGAGGTTTTAGGAAAGACGGAAAGTACAGGAAATAAGAGGAAAATATCTTACCCTTACAAGTCTGCAGATTCCATCGAGCTGGCATGGTCTTTACGGGTGCCCCAGTTATAATTTCTGGTGCTTTATTAATATCCTACCCCAAACAGTGGAAATCCACAGGTCACTGGACAGTCTAATATTTCAGGGGGTGGTAGGTAGGCTGCATGCAGTCGTGGAACCTAGGCTGCATGCATTCGTGGGACCTTGTCTGCACTCTCTCTTGGGACGTAGTTAGGTTGGGGTTAGGGCCAGTTCTAGATGTTTTGGGGTCGTTAAAAGCATAGGAAAGAGAGAAAACCCGGTCTTACCACCTTCTAAAACTGTGGACTGTCATGTGACGTTATCTGGGGGTAAGATAACAATAAAGAACCTAATTTCTCTTTAGCTTGAACTGAGATTTGCTCTGGTAGCTCGTTATCCATACAGAGACATTTTTTTAAATCTCAAGATGATAAAATTGTCAGGTAGCATCCGGGGGAAGATTGGCAGCCGATAGAATGAACCACTATTTTATAACTCGATTAAGTCCGGCGACAAATTACTTGCCTCAAGGCACGAAATGGTTCATGAGATTTGGCGCATCTGATAAATCAAACGGAATATTATGAAGCCACATTATAGGAATAAATAGTCATTTTATTGTGTGTGTAAAGTAACTCGATTTCTTTCATAGTTAGTTGTTTTCCTTCTTCTATCCTTTATAGTTATTACCTCGACGTCCCCCACCCCCTCTTTTTCCTCCTCAACTCACCTCCATATATCTCTCACTCCTCCCTCCTTATCTGCCTGACTCTCTACCTATATATCTTCTTCTATTCCTCTTCTCTCTTTCACTTTTCATCTCTCTGCCTCTCCGTCTCTCTCTTTCTCTTTCTCCCCCCCCCCCCCCCCCGCATTCCCTAGGCATTTCTAACCCAGAAATACATTAATATCGAAACCGTACATACTCATTAATATAAACTCAAAAGCTGCTAGTGCAGAAAGGAAAACAGAAAAATAATAAATGCGAATATGAAATCCGTGCATGTAATCGCAATTTTAGGTAAACAAAAAGATGTACGTGTAAAAGTCTGTAGTTCCATGGATACAAGTGAGAGTACCTGGGTGTTCCTGTTAACACAATACAAATAAAATGCATTTAACGGTCCTTGAAATTATTGTATCAAGAAATATACAGGTATTAAAAGGTAAGCTTTGAAGACGAAAAAGAAATAGAAAGAAAAAAATTCAGTTGAATATCTACCTATGTGTATATATTTAAAATTTTCATTTTCAAAACAATTTTTTTCCAGTAAAAATTTAAATAACTAAGAAACAGACAATATACACTTTCTTAAAACCTGTGCTATTTAACTACCTACCATCCGTACTTATAGCCTGTACAATTTAACTACCATAGTATTTACTTACAACCTGTGCGATTTAACCATAATTCGTACTTACAACCTTTGAGATTTAACCAACATACGTACTTACAACATGTGCGATTTAACTACAATTCGTACTTACAGCCTTTGCGATTTAACTACATCCTTACTTACAACATGTGCGATTTAACTACAATTCGTGCTTACAACCTGTGCGATTTAAGTACCATCCTTACTTACAACCTGTGCGATTTAACTACCATCCGTAATTACAACCTGTGCGATTTAAGTACCATCCGTACTTACAACCTGTGCGATTTAACTACCATCCGTAATTACAACCTGTGCGATTTAAGTACCATCCGTACTTACAACCTGTGCGATTTAACTACCATCCGTAATTACAACCTGTGCGATTTAAGTACCATCCGTACTTACAACCTGTGCGATTTAACTACCATCCGTAATTACAACCTGTGCGATTTAACTACCATCCGTAATTACAACCTGTGCGATTTAACTACCAAACGTACCTTCAATCTGTGCGATTTAACTACCATCTGTACTTTACCCTGTGCGATTTAACTACCATCTGTACTTTACCCTGTGCGATTTAACCACCATCTGTACTTTACCCTGTGCGATTTAACTACCTTTCGTTTTTACAACTTCCCAAAATATTATTCATCATCTTTTAGCAAATCCTTTTCTGAAAATTTAGAAATTTAAAAAAAAAAAAATACGAAGATTGAGGTGGATTGGACACGTCTTCAGAATAAAAATAGAGAGTCGACCGAGACAGGCAATGCAATGGACACCACAAGGACATCAAGGAAGAGGCAGGCTCAGAGACACTTGGGGGCGAACCTTTGAGGGTGAACAAGGCTACGCGAAGGACAGAACTTCATATAGAGAGGATGGCTAAGGATAGAAGTGAGTGGCGACGGTTCGTCTCTGCTTTATGTGCCTCTGGGTGCGATGAGGATTGATTGAATAATAACAGGTCCTTTGCAGAACGTCGCTCTTATGACGGTCTGCTTGAAAAAAACTCAGTCTCTCGTCGGCTTTCCCGGCTTATCTACTTTCATATTCAAGGAGTCACTAAAATCTTGTGCCCACCTTCGTGTTGGTCGGCTCCTTTCCCTCCTACCTGGTACCATGTCTTTTGCAATTTTTTTTTTAATCCGCCATGGCGCTTGATATGACCAAAATATTTCACCGTCCGAGACAAGATGCTGTTTATTAGCCAATCTTCCTTGATGTTCAGATCTTTTGAAATGTCTGTAATTCTTCCCTTCTTTGTCTATGGTATTCTCAGTATCTTTCTATAGCATTTCAACTCAAAAACCCCTATTTTCTATCTTAAGGACTGAGAGATAGTCAACGACTCACATTTGTATGTTGCTACAATGAAGATTCTTCTTCTTCTTCTTCTCTTCCACCTTGTACCTCATCGAAGTGTCAGGGGGAGATGTAATGTTCGTTGATGAGCTCTGTCAAGAGCACTGTTAAGACTGATGTTCATTTCTGTAAGACTGTTCTTAATGCCATCACTCCATCTTTTCCGAGGTCTTCCACTCGCTCTCTACCCGTTGTAACGTTTTAGTGTTGCTCACTGTGGCGAATAGTACCAGGGCATTCTTGTTAGGTGTCCAAACCACTTCATTTATTGTTCTTTGATGACTCGTCAGACTGGCTTTATTCCTAGCATTCGTCTGATTTCGTGATTTTGTATTTGGTCTTTCCTTGAAACTCATGCAGCTCTTCTAAGGCATTTCATCTCTGTTGTCACAATTTTACGTTCATTGGAGGATGTAAGTGTCCACGTTTGGCATTGATAGCATAGTGTTGGCCAAAAAATAGTTCTGATAAGATTCACTTTAGTACTCCGAGGTATGCTCTCAAATTTTTAATTTTGATTTAAAAAATGAATAAAATTACAAAACAAAATAATAAAATAAAAAAACATAGTATATAAAGAAGAACTGCTTCAGCAAGGTGAAAAAGTTGCAGGAACTAATGCAGTAAAGAATATATGATTTTTAAATGTGTTCAGTACTGACACGCACATAGATTGCATTTTTCTGTTTTATGTACAATTTGGGTGCTAGATTGCGTTAAGAACTATATATAGAGAAAGTGAAAACGCCATCACAAAAAAAGCTGACCTCGCTGACTGATTCCTAGTAATATCAGGAGTAGGGCAAGGGTGTGTTCTTTGCCGACGATCAGTGCATACTCCACTGTAAAAATAAACAGCTGCAGGACCAAATAAACCAACTAACTACACGACAGTTGCCTTAGACATCACATGAAGAACAATACTCAACAAATAGAAATCATGATAATAAGTAGAGAGCAACAAGCCATCGATATAAAGATCAAAGTCGGAAACAAGTGCAAGAATTTAAATACTTGGGAAGAATCTTTACATACAATGGTAAAATAGAAAGAGAGTTAGAAACAAGAATCCAACAAGCCAACAATGTCACGTACCAGCTTGCCTTATTTCAAAATATTTATACCGACTTTAGGTTACTAATGTCAGACCTGGACAAAAGAACATGGAGAAAACTAACCACCTGTGAGAGGAGATGATTGAAAATGCCTGTGAATAAAACCAGAAGAGGTCATGTGAAAAACGAGGTGATCTTAAGAACTAATGGAACAACACCCATCGTCAAATTGATTGAGAAACATAGACTGAAACGATTTGGTCATCTAATGAGAATGAAACCAACGATGCCAGCAGTAAGAGCGTACAACCTGAAAATCGAAACACCAAGAGGCAGAGGAAGACCGAGAAGAAGATGAATTGAAGCAGTCACTGACAACTTGAGATTTCATAACATCACGGTATATCATGCCACCGAGCTCGCACTGACTCGACTGCAGATCATTTGATGAACTGCGACGCCTAACGGAATCAGCAGATATTGACAAAAGAAGAAGAAAGAAGTACATATTATTTTATCCGATGAAAGAAAATAGTGCTGAAAATTATAAATTCGACTTACTACTGTATTCCAAAGTTCATTGTTTGTTATGTTCGGTATGACGCTACGGAGTTCGTACTTTATGCGAGACTCTCTGTGGGTGGCAGTCCGTTCCGCAGAGAGACCAATGACCATATAGGACGAATAAGGCCAATGAGGCCTGTGAGTCATGGGCATTAAGTAAACAAGCTACGAAAGAAAACATTATTTATTATTACTATTATTATTATTATTAATAGCCAAAACCTAATTATTATCATAACGGTAAATACCCCGAAAAAATAACGAGGCGGAGAACTAGTCAGATTCACATTATCCCAATAAAGAACGACGAATAATGTTGCGGCTAAAGAGACTTTATCAACATGTGACACAAACAGACAATGAAACAATGATATACGGAACTGCACAAAATTACTTATGTGTACGTTGAGGTTTCCCACAGAACTATCCATAAAACAACTGATCGGTAGGAACTCCGAGTTACGTACAGAGTTTAAGACATGACAGCAACTTATTATAAACATTTGAAGGACGTTATCGTTATTCTAGATTTCTTTTTAGAAAAGGAGAATTGCATTATGATGTGACAACTGGAATGATTTATGGAAGGAGAAGTAGAAACTGGCAGCGGGAAAAGTTTCTAGACAGCTTTTTGTCATAATATTTAAAAGTATCAGTGCGAGAACTAATTAACGCTTTTGGTGATATTAAGTTGAGGATATGTATGCCAGTCGGCTCGACACTTAATGGTGATAATGATGATGATGATGATGATGATGATGATGATGATGATGATGATGATAATAATGATGATGATGATGATGATGACGACGACGACGAACTTGATAAAAAGTATTATCCATTCAAAAAACTGTCACCAGTATGTTTCAGAGACAGGAATGTCGGCATTAACTGTATTATAGTTTATTTACTGATTCCAAAGACAGCACTTATTTCTAATTCTTTTTTATTGCATATAATTTGCACATTAACTCGTTCTATCACAATTGTTAGTCTGTTATTTCCGTTCCATGATGTTATTATATAAACGGTTCTGTGTTTAGAATTTAGCTGCTTTTATTCATGTAGTTTATGTGTAGACATAGTTTCAGTAATTACTGGGTGGTGCTGACATAGTTGAGAGTCGCTGTGGCGTTGGCCACTAGATTCCCGCCTGCGGATCAGAAGGTGCAGTCCTGGGACGTAAAGGCGGCCGGCATGATGCTGACCACATCACCTACCAAGTGCCGACTGGTCTATACAAATATAGGTCTAGCCCTATATTCCGAATACGCTTACAGGCGTGGAAAAGGGACCTCATATTCCGAATACGCCTACAGGTGTGGAAAAGGGACATAAACTTACTGACATTGTTAATAATATGAACTTGGAAATGTAAATAACTAGCAGGGAGAGTGTTTTTATCAAGTCTCTTTGCAAACATTAATTGTGTTTTGTATACTATAATCGTCGGCGTCTGTGGCTTAGGCGTTGCGAACGAGCTTTGTAATACCGGGGTACCGGGTTCGATCCCACTTGCGGGCCTTGCGTTGGGTTCAACATTGTTATGGAAAAGCCGACCATCCAGAAGAAATGGCAAACTACTGGACGTAAATTTGCCAATAAAAACAACAACAGAAAAAAAAAATACTATAATCGTATCGTTGAAAACACTTCAATGAAACAAAGCGTTGTCAGTTCCACTAATAAAATTCATTTGGTTATTTTAAAACGTGTCTGTGATAGCGTGCAAACCAAATGTGTTTATCTGTATGTTTTTTTTTAAACTAACAAATTGTTTTATGGTCAAGACTAAATTGTGTATTCAACAGGTAAAATGACGGTCCTTTAGCAGTAGCCTCTATTTAATTCTCAAAATGGGACTATACACAACGCAAACTCAAACTGGAAAGCTCAACACAGAGGAAAGAGACAAGAGGCGCATCAATACGAACAAAGGTTTGGACCAGTCTTTATCAAAAGACAAAACAACAAACCAACTACACTGACTAGGTCAACGTGTAACGGAAAATACATAATGGGATCAACTACTAACAGGAAGAGCTATTACGAAACGAAACGCACAAGAAAGAACGGCGTTTTATATCTACGCGTCTATTCCTTTCCCTCTTTTCAGCGTTTTAATCATTATGTTATTTTAAATTACATCGTGATATCAGTGTGACTACAGTCACCTTTGTTAACGTCATCTAAGATTAAGTCGGGAGATGTGAACCAACGTCATGCACACGGTAATAAACCTTAAGTGCTCTGCCACCAGGTACGGACAGCTGGTAAGAAACTGTCCGCCTGTGTCGCCGTACGCACGAAACTCCGTAGCTACAACGACGTTCCTCCATTTACTCCAGAATGTTAATTCTGGTACCCATTTCCTAGAGGCTGGGTGAACCTCCGGAAACCGTCCGGTTTCGAACACCGGCCGTGGGCTGCAAGGAGTCGCAGCTGGATTTGAAACGAGTTTCCTGTCGACTGCGCTAACCCCTTTCCCCACCCCTGTCATCTAGTTGTAAATAAGTTTATTGTGGTTACAATATCTTACCAGTACATCAGGATACACTTTGTATATTATATAGCGTGTACTCACTTTCTTGGTGCTCATGCAGCTGTAAGTAAAAAGTAAAGATCCCTTTTCACGCCTTAGGCGCATCAGGTATATGGGAAGAGCGTCCCATACTTTTACAGACCAATCGGCACTGGATGGGTAATGTGGTCAGCATTACGTCGGCCGTCTTTACTTTCCCAGGACAGCCGTCATGGTACCCATTTTAGGCTGGGTCGACCTGCGACGCCTCATACCATGATAAAAATCCACGCAGCCAGCGGTGGGTTTCGATCACGGTACTTTGGATTACGAGTCGGACTCGTAACGCCTAAGCCACGGACGCCGCTCATGCAGCTGTAACAATAGTTAATCTGTAAGTGATTCGGTAGTATACTCTCTTGTTCATTTAATTTCTTAGTAACAGAGGGTAAAATGTGAAAAATAGGATTATAAATGCAGTTTGGTGACCTTACTGTTGAACTGAATATCTACGGAAAAGATGTTTAATGAATTTGTGTACTTTTACAAAATCATATTGAATTGTTAATAGCTGCTAGAATTCGACGTTCATGCGAAGGGTATAAAACGTATGCAAGTAAGTTACCCTCGCCGTTGAGCTGTTTATATAAACATGTGTATATGGAAAAGGGGAAAGGACGCGGCGTGCTTATTTCTACAAAGCCAGACTGAACTGGTAAAAGCTGCAAATGTTCTTCTTCTTCCTCTCTTCCACCTCGTATCTCAGCGAAGTGTCTGGGGGAGATGTAACATTCGTTGATGAGCTCTGTCAAGAGCATTATTAAGACTTATGTTTATTTCTGTAAGGCTGTTTTTAATACCATCATTCCATGTTTTCCGAGGTCGGTCTTCCATTCACTCTATATCCATTGTAACGTTTTAGTTGTGCTCGCTGTGGCAGATAGTACCAGGGCATTTTTGGTAGGTGTCCAGACCACTTCATTTGTGGTTCTTTGATGACTTATAAGACTGGCTTTATTCCCAGCATTCGTTTGATTACGTGATTTCGTATTGTCTTGCTTGAAACTCCTGTGGCTCTTCTAAGGCTTGCATCTATGTTGTCACAGATGTCGTCACAGAGATGTATGTTGCTGCAAATGTTAAATGTACTTATTTTTTTTTTTTTCATCGAACACCGGCTGTGAATTCCAGTGGAAGGTCCCGGTTAATCGTCCGCTTGGACTTTTGGCTTTCACCTGGACCTGATTTTTGCGTGTACAACCGTTTTTCATTTCCCTGCCTCTTGGGCAGCTGTACGCCGACTTCGAAGGAAGACGTCAGGCCTATTTCTAGGGTGACTGTGGCCATTGTTTTGTGTGGGTCGAGACTTTGCCTGGTTTGTGTGGTGTCCTTGTCTCCTTCGCCGCAGGTATTGCCCCCGGAGTACCCCTTTGGGGCAGCCCCCTGTGAAACAGTTGGCCCTCAAGGGAAGGCAGGGGCAGATCATGGGCATTCCCCGCCATCCAAGAAGGCTTCCATGCATGCAGAGCCGGCACATGGCGCTCTGGTTCTGGGCTCACCCAAGGAATCGTCACGTCCTGCACATGCCTGCTTAACCTCACAACCGTATCAGGCCTTCCGCTCGACAGGGGCTGCGCCCTCTGGAAGTCAGCGGGGAGCAGCCCGTTGGTTTTGGACTTTTGTGACCACACAGATAGGTACATTAGCCCGACAGAATTTCACATCCTGAATCAGGCATATCGTTATCAGTTTTGTCCCAACACTCGGGCGAGTGGGGTCTCTGGGTGTGGACATTCGGCCTTTTTCAGTTCAGTGCAAATTTTGATGGTCAGATTTTGATCCGTATGATCTAGTTTTGTCGGACATTTGGGCTTAGCCATCCGATGGATGGTTGCTGTTGTGGTGTACCACAGCGCGGTGACAACGACATTGAGGGTTAACCTAGGATGTACGTGACTGGCCAGCCTATGGATGGTTGCTGTTGTGGTGCACCTCAGCGCGGTGACGACGACACTGAGGGCCAACCGAGAATGCACAAGGATGGCCAGCCCATGTATGGTTGCTGTTGTGGTGCACCTCAGCGCGGTGACGACGATACTGAGAATTAATCGAGGATGAGCATTGAGCAATGTTCTCTTTACTCCGCAGTCTTTTAACCAAGGGTTGTAATTTTAGCTGTACTTTTGTCTAACCTACTCATGTTCCTAATGAGTTTTGATAACATTTTTCACCCAAGCGTTTGGGGGCGGGCTGGTGAGAGCCACAAGGACATATCACCTCTGGGGGCCGCCAAACTCCGAGATCCCCTGACAGCTCTATTAATGCTCATTTGAGACATTATCCGTGGCGCACGACGAGGACGTGCTGTAGGGGTCTTGCGTGAGGTTCCGTACAACCAGGATAGTTAAGGACTGGCGCCCGAGTGACGTACGGAGTATCTCCTTATACACATCATGTTGGACTTAACTTCCCCTCACGCCTGTGACATAAATCACCGCGCCACAAATGTACTTATAAAGCATTTCGAATGTTTGAATATGGGTGAGAGTACTGTTAGGCTGAATCTCTGTCGGGGAAGATGTTAAATTAATGTGTGTACGCCTACAAAGCTAGTCTGCATTGTTGCTAGTTACTAGTCAAATGATTTGTAGGATTTAAAATGAGTGCAATTTGATTATCCTAACGTTGAGCTGAATATCCGGAAAATCAGGAGTAAAAGTGTTGGAGCTGTGCTAAATGAATATGTATATTTCTACAAAGCCAGTTTGAATTGTTAATATCTGTTAGCATCAGCTGCACATTTGTATGGCTTACAATTGAGTAACTGTTGAGTTTATTACTGGGAAGAAAAGATGTTGAAGCATTTTTATTCCAAGCCGGTTTTAATTGTTAATTTTTGCCAGCCTCAGATTTAAAATGCACGCAATTTAATGTTCTTAAAGTTTAACTGAATATGTGAAGGAAAGATGTTTCATATGTTTGTGTATCTCCACAAAAAATGGTTTAATTGTTAATAACCACCTTCGTCAGATGTACATAGAAGAATTGAAAGTACACACGTGTACATGTAGTTCTATTATCTTACCATTGAACTGACAAGAAATTAATCTGTGTATTTCGATAAAGTCAGTTTCAATTGTTAACCCACATCAGATGTACATGTATATAGTCACGTGTTAATGATTCGTCTTTGTACATACAAATAATGTCTTTCAGTCACGAAGTGTTTTAGACAGTGATTCATTTCTTTCACATGTTGATTCAATCTTGACAAAGCATTCTTGGCACGTTTATCCATGATTCATCCCAGCACTTTTTTTTCGACTTATTTGTAGTGTTTTATGGGATAATATAGCCCGCCCAATCTTCTTCTTGGTTACCTCTTACGTCATGCATGTGTGTTAGTGTGTGAGCATGTATGTATATATGTCTGTTGTGTGTCTCTGTGCGTTTGTGTGTGTGTGTTTATATGTCTGTGTCTGTGTGTGTGTCTGTATTTTTGTCTGCGTGAGTGTGTGTGTCTCTGTAGTTGTGTGTGTCAGTGTGTGAGTCTACGTGTGTGTCTGTGGGAGTGTCCGTGTGTGTACATGTGTGTCTCCATGCATGTCTGTATGTATGCATGTATGTATGTTTGTATGTGTGCATGCATGCATGTATGCGTGTGTAAGTGAGTGGGTCATTGTGTTTATGTGGGTGTATGTATGTGGGTGTGTGTATGCACGCGCGGGTTTTTGCATGCACTTTACAACTTATGCTTTTGTGTTCTTTTATGGTATTCATAATATGCATATCATCATATGATTATAACATGCTTTATTAGTAAAATACAACTGCGGTGCGAAAGATGGTTGACCGGAAGGGCCGAATGTAAGACGGGCCTGCGTGTCCAATCTGTGACCCTTTGAAAATAAAGTTCGTTCGTTTGTTCGTGCCTAAACTACACAACACTTATTAAGTGCTGCATGTAAAGAAGAAAAATCTAGTTGAGTCATGGTATGAGAGAATTACTAAACATGGAGCTTTGGTTGAGAACTAAACGGCTGTCATTGAAGCAAGAGGTGGGGAAAAGATCTTTGTGTTGCATTGGACACACACTGAGAAAACATGATAAGGATATAACTCGAATGTCCTTGCAGTAGAGCCAGCAGGGTCGAAGGAGTAAAGGCAGGAGGAAAACGGGACAGGGGAATTGGATAATGCGGTGAAAAAGATAGAACCTAGGATGCGCTTCATCCATTGGAAAAGAATAGGCTGTGATTTGATGTGCCGATTGAGGGCCTGTATTCCATGTAGGAGAAAGAGTAGATGGATTGAGCAAACTTGTTCCTTTGTTCATTGCGGCCGCTTATCAACTTCATTGTCATGTATAAATACTTCTGTGTGTTTATACGATTAATTACTAGCTGACGATTACTAGTGGTCGAAACATGCATTAGATATTTCACTATGTATTTTCAAGTGTACCTTAAATAAGTATGCCAGCACATAAAATAATTCATTATGCGTGTATTTTAGTTGTAATTTGCAATACATTTTTTAATATTTATATTTATATTTCATATTGACTTGCTTTTGAAATGACACCAGTAATAGCATCCTTTCAATTGTGGGCTATTGTTGAGTATTTTAGGCGTTCCTGAGAGTGATTGTGCTTGTGGATGTGTTGAGAAAGTGTTAAAATAATTTAATTTCAGCTCGGTAAACAAAACGTTACTAGTAAACTTATATAAATATGGCAGTAAACCTAAAGTAAAGAACTCACACGCCATATGGCGGTGACGGGTTCGATTACCTGGTACCCATTTTAGGCATCTGGGAGCCAATGTCAGTTTTTAAAATAAAACAAAATAACAGTCAACTGCAATGTGGATTTAATCCCTTGACTTCCTGTCTGACAGACGACCGTCTAGCCATTTCGCTATCAGTTAGTTACTAGACTGGCGTTGTTGTTGTTGTTTTTTTTTTTTTTATAGAGCAATCAACACTCGGTGTTTAATGTGGTCAGGTTTAAGCAAGTCGTCTTTACTTCTAATAGTGCCATTTTGTTATATCCAATTTACACTTGGTCGACATGGGAGCAAAGGTCAATTTTTTTTTAAGAAAAGATATAAACCCAAACGAAAAGTATATAAGCAAGCTTCACAATATAACAAAAACAAACAAAACGTGAACGTTGTGGCTATTGAGTCTTCATCAGCACATACAAATGAAACAATACTACACAGAAACACAAAATCACTTAGCTGGGATCTCGAGGCAGCCGGGTCGGTTGTTTCTCAGCAGAATGACTACACGTGTCGTCTGAGGGAATAAAAGCCCTCTGCAGAGTACCAGGGGCCATAACTGTGGGGTTGTAGATAAAACTGTGAGGGCAGTTTAAGCTAGATTGAAGAATCCATCACCAGTGGCAGTGAGTACACGAAGGACTAGATTTTGGTGCGGTGGAGTATGAGATGGCAATCTGTACACCACTAAACCCAGAATGAGTTTCCCCAAGCGATATTGACCGAAGTACAAACCAGCACACCATGAGACGAAACAACTAGTGTAGTTGAAGAAGCAAGTGGTGACAAAACAGAAATTGCCATGGCTTCAAAGAAGGACCCCTCCCCAACCCCCCTCCCCTCCATTTTTTCCTCTCCGTAGAAAATTTGAAGGAGGATTAATTTTAAAGAACCGTTGATCCCACCAACAACCCCACCCCTATCCTTGTGTTTTGATTGTTGTTGGCACCCCTCCACTAAAAAGGAAATTATCCTATCACCACTTTGATCTATCCAAACCCAAAAACTGTTTTCAGTACTTTTTGGCAAAGTAAAATACTCAAAATCTTAAAACTATAAATCGTGGTCCAAAAGACGTTATGTTGTGAAGCTCGCTCTCTGACGATGTACGCTTGGCCGAATCAGAAGGAGCTGGAAACATCCGAGCAAGAAGAACACAGCTGACAACAGGACAGGGAATGAGCAGTCGGACTTGGAGGAAAGAAGCATTAAGCCCAGAGATGGAGCAAATACCAGAAATTTAGCCACGAAAGTGGCTTAAATAAACCAGACCACAAATATAGCCGGAGACTTTGGCAGCTTCAGCTAGCTAGCAGCAGGTTAAAAGTGATTGAGTTTTTTTTTTTTTTTTCTTTAAAGGAATTGGAATCACTACTTCTTTTTTCTTCATATAGGAGCGCGGGTCAGTGCATTACAAGTTATCCAACTATTTTAATGGCCTCTGTAGTTTCCCAGCAGTATACGAATCATTTGACTGGTTTACATGGCTGCATTTAATATATAGACGCCCCTGTGCAGTAACTTCTTGTATGTCAAAATTTTTGGCTGGTAATCTTTAGCGTCTCTATTCTTTTACACACTACAGACAATAGGTTGTGAAATTATTCACTTCAGTTTTAAACTGTATTGAAGAATTTACATTTAACTCAGTATACAGAGGAGCGGCTGGTCAAGCGGTTAGAATGCTGGGCTCTGAAGCGGGAGACCCAGGTTCGAATCGTCTGTCGGGGTCAAAATAAAATCTTCACCTGCACAGTCGTAGCTTCTTCTTCTTCTTCGCGTTCACCAGCTGTAAACTCTGGCGAAAGGTTCTGGTTGCTCGTCCACTACTGAACTGCAGTCCTGCTCCAGAACCTGAGTGTTGCGTGTGCATCAGTTTTACAGATCTCATTCTCTTGAATACAGACTGTTGGTTCCTTGCCTCTCCGGCAGACGCACGCCGTCTTCAAAGGAAGCTCCCCAATTAGTTGACTCTTACAACATGCTTTTGGGGAGGCAGTGGGTCTATTCTTGTTTTCCCCACAATGGGGCCCCGGAACCCACACAGGGGACAGTCGTAGCAACAGCACTAGCCATGCGGCCGTGAATCCTCAGGCTCAAAGATCCCCTTGCCTACACCGCAAAAGTAGTATAATAAAGGCAGTAATTGGCAGTTTTTACTCAGTATACAACAGATAAACAAATGTGCTAACTGGGGTCCTATTGGAGCAATGATGCGCAATGCAAGGTTAAACTTTCATAATGATACAAACAAAAAAATACTGGGTTTTTTTTTTTTTTAACTACTAGTTATATTTTATTAACAACTATAAAACTCTTAAAACTGCAGTGAGAAGGCGGCAAATGCAATGGTACGATATGTGTCCATATACTAAGATCTAACTTGGGGGCTGAGTGGTCTCGAGGTATGGTGTCCGCCTTGAGTGCTGGAGATCCCGGGTTCAACCCCCGGTGAAGGCTGGGACTTTTTTACGTGGACTTCTAGTAATTTCTTCTGGTCATTGGGTAGTAGGATCGGACGCCCGTGTGTATTGTTGCTCCCGGGCGCAACGGAGTTCTTGCACTGCACAGAGATTCTTCAGACTCAGGCTTGAGTTAGAAGTAGACCGGAGCACTTATGGATTACACCCGTGAGCCATGAGGGTGATCCGTCGAATAAACTATAAACTAAGATCTAACGGACTCTCAGAAAACAATACTACAGGGTTCAGTAGAGGGGAAGAGGATAAGAGACAGACCAAGAAATATCTGTATACAGAACTTGACTGAGTGGACATGCTTTAGAATAAGAGGCAGACCAAGAAAGATATGTATAAATAGCTTGATGACTGGACAGGCCTAATGCATGCATCCATGAAAATCATCGTATCTTACCGTCAAAGGTGGGGATAGCTTCTTTTTATTCTTCTTCTTGTGTTCGCTTTCTGATTTACACTGACAGACAAGTTCTTATGTTTAACGTGACATGTTTTATGAGTTAGCTGTTAAAAAGTAGTAAAAAAAGTAAAGATCCCTTTTCACGCCTTTCGGCGCATCGGGCATATGGGCAGAGCGTCCCATATTTTTACAGACCATCAGCACTTGGTGGGTAATGTGGTCAGCATTACGCCGGCTGTCTTTACTTTCCCAGGACAGCCCATCCTGGTACCCATTTTAGGCTGGGTTGACCTGCGACGTCCCATACCACGACACAAATCCACGCAGCCTGCGGTGGGTTTCGATCGCGGTATGCTGGCTTACGAGTCGGACTCGCAACGCCTTAGCCACGGACGCCGCGAGTTAGCTGTTAGTTACATTTAACTCTGAGTGCAATACTAACTCATTGGGCCAGTATTCCTTTCCTAATGGAGATAGCTGATCAGACAGCTATTGCTAACCCAACGACACGCAGTGTTACGGGACGATGTTGATGATGATGATGATGAATTATATCTTGACAATCTTAGAATTTACCGAATCCAGGATTGTATCACCCTATGCAGCTGCACATGTTGCACATAGCCTAATAGTTAAGGCCGTGCTAGTATACAATAAAAATGTCATTGTCTCGTGTGTGTCGCCGTGATTTTTTTTTTTTTTTTTAATGAAAAAAGCAATCTTAATCCCACCATATGCGCCTGTTTGTTATTATTAAATTATCTGATCACTTTAGCTGTTGGCTGTAGAGATGCATGAAGTTATTGATACCTCAATGTTGACTTCCAGAGATCTTGCAGAGCCGTGCGATAGCTCTGGTCAGTCTTCTACACACGTATTCTTATTCGACTATATTTTCTTGAAAATAAATCCGGGTCTTATATTAATTTCTGCTCCGAAATACGCCTTCGGCTTTTTTTCATTGAATGTCTTCTTTTTTTTTTTTTTTTCGTGTACACAGTCTACATATTATTAGAATTTAATTTTAATTAGTGGAGAGGAGGCAGTAGGAGCACCGTTTTTATGGATGATGTTTGCAGCGCTGTTGTAGTAAATACTCTGTGGTAAGTAGCGGCACCTTTTAGGACACTTTGATTATCAGCACTCTTGTTGCCTAGGAAAAACGTCATGTATAGTATTACATATTCAAACTTTTAACGCCATTAATGTTATATGCTCATATTTATGTTAAGCCTATTTTAATTTGAGTCCCCAATTAGCAGGAAAAATGTTTACATGAACCCAAGATTGTTCCTCGTCTTTTTTTTTCAATTTGCGTTAGCCAGGTTTTATTGTGAATATAAGACCTCGTCAATATCATGCCGGTAACATTTACATAATAATTTACCAGTCGCTCCCTATGGGGTGCAATTTTTCGTTATTTGAAGCCCCACCCTGGCTTTTGCCGGGGGCCCTGAATAAAGCCGGGCCATAAATATGGCCTTACTGCTGAAAGGGGTTTCTGGGATCTCTCCACTGGTGAGCCTCTGCCACCCATGCTGGCACTTTGTGTCACCGGGTATTTATCGCTTGTGTGATGTCTAGGTGGGGTACAACAAGAGAGAGTGTTAGAGCATTTACTTACAAAAATAGCTCCTGATACTCATTTTAAGTTAAGTCGACGCTGAATTTTATTTATTTATTTTCAAAAATCCATGGCTCTATGGGGTTCGAACACATGACTTCCGAGCCAGCATAAGAGAGTGTTAGATTTTGTGTGGCTCCCTCCCTGCTTTAGAAAACCATTTATTGATTTTTCAATTTATTGGTTGATTTGTATGACCTGTCATTAAAGCACGCCAGACTGAGCAAAATAGATGCACCATCTCCCACAACCAGTGTCTATGTTGTAAAAGTAAAAAGTAAAGTAAAGATCCCTTTTTTACGCCTTTACTAGAAAAGAATCTTTGAAGTGGTGCTTTTTAAAAGTTACCGTTAATTTTCGTTATGTTTTTTAACTGATTCGATCACTCACCGTTGTCTACGTTAGCTAGTATGTGAGAACGGTCTGAGAAAAAAGTCACCCGAGAGAGAAAACTGAAGAGAACGAATTAGATTCAGACATCATTTAAAAGAAGATATAAAATCATTCAAGAGAACACACAACATCATTAAAGAGAACGTACAACATTGTTTAAGAGCACATACAACGCCATGTAAGAGAACAAACAACATTATTTAAGAGAATATACAGCATCAACAAAGTCTGACACAACAAAACAACGTTCATTTAATAGAGAACACACAGGCATCTTCGCGTCCCACCTACATTAAACATACCGCATTCGTGTAAGGAACAACACATAGCATCGTTTAATGACTGACATTGAAATCTATTAACCAGGCAATCGTGTACATGAAGTTACGCTCTCTCTTAATATTATTTGCGGACACTACATCGTTCGGTAAGTACCGTGATTAAAAACACCATACAAGCTAATCGAGAAACATACGTATTTTTTCAACGCTTGTCTATGATTAATTGTAATAGGTTTGAACAAAAAACAACGATTATTTAAAGCTGAGAATATACGTTCTTCAATTATCAATTTAAAAAAAAACAATTCAAAAATCATTTAATAGAAACAAACACCAGGGCAAATCGTGTTTAAGATACATTGGTACAAGATCGTGTAAAGGGAATATAGGGGCAACGTGTTAAGAGAAAATTATACAGGCAATCGTTGTTAGAAAAAACAAATATTTAATAGAAACATCGCATTGTAAGAGAAACATACAGGCATCGTAAGAGAAAAGACACAGCATCATGAAAAGAGAAATAACACGTTCAGACAACATCGCGTAATTGTAAAAGAAGAACATACAGCATCATAAGAGAACTACCAACATCATGTAAGAGAAAAGTAACAACATGGTTTTTTTAAGAGAACATACAAGCCATCATGTAAGAGAACCTAACAGCATCGATTAATAGAAACCTACAGAGACCCCCCACGCCACAACAGCAGTCGGTTGTGTAAGAACTAAACAGCATCATGTAAGAGAACATACAGCATCGTGTAAGAGAACATACAGCATCATGTAAGAGAACATACAGCATCATGTAAGAGAAAATACAGCATCGTGTAAGAGAACATACAGCATCATGTAAGAGAACATACAGCATCGTGTAAGAGAACATACAGCATCGTGTAAGAGAACATACAGCATCGTGTAAGAGAACACTCAGCATCGTGTAAGAGAACATACAGCATCATGTAAGAGAACATACAGCATCGTGTAAGAGAACATACAGCATCGTGTGAAGAGGAACCAAGCAATCGTGTAAGTCAGTAACCAGAAACATTGATCGTGTAAGAGAAAACTACAGCATCGGTGTAGAGAACCAATTAGCATCGTGTGTAAGAAGAAAGTCATACAGCATCATGTAAGAGAACATATAGGCATCGTGTAAGAGACCAAATTATACAGCAATCATGTAAGAAGAACAATACAGCATCATGTAAGGAGAACAACAGCATCATGCAAAGAGAACATATAGCATCGTGTCAGAGAAAATACAGCATCGTGTAAGAAGAACATACAGCATCGTGTAAAAAGAGAACATACAGCATCATGTAAGAGAACATATAGGCATCATGTGTAAGAGAACATACACATCGTGTAAGAGAAACATACATCAATCATGTAAGAGAAACATACAGGCATCATGTAAGAGAACATACAGCATCGTTGTAAGAGAACATACAGCATCAGTAAAGAGAACATACAGCATCGTGTAAAGAGAACATACAGCATCGTGTAAGAAGAACATACAGCATCGTGTAAGAGAAAAACACACAGCATCGTGTAAGAAAAACATTACAGCAGCATCGTGGTAAGAGACACACACAGCACAGCATCGTATAAGAGAACATACAGCATCGTGTAAGAAAACACATAGCATCGTGTAAGAGAACATACAGCATCGTGTAAGAGAACATACAGCATCATGTAAGAGAACAAACAACATCATGTAAGGTAAGAGAACATTACAGCATTTCGTGTAAAGAGAACATACAGCATCATGTAAGCGAACATACAGCATCATGTAAGAGAAAATACCAGCAATCGTGGTAAGAGAACATACAGCATCATGTAGAGAAGAAACATACCAGCATTCGTGTAAAGAGAACATACAGCATCGTGTAAGAGAACATACAGCATCGTGTAAGAGAACACTCAGCATCGTGTAAGAGAACATACAGCATCATGTAAGAGAACATACAGCATCGTGTAAGAGAACATACAGCATCGTGTAAGAGAACATACAGCATCGTGTAAGAGAACACACATCATCGTGTAAGAAAACATACAGCATCGTGTAAGAGAACACTTAGCATCGTGTAAGAGAACATACAGCATCATGTAAGAGAACATATAGCATCGTGTAAGAGAACATACAGCATCATGTAAGAGAACATACATCATCATGTAAGAGAACATACAGCATCATGTAAGAGAACATATAGCATCGTGTAAGAGAACATACAGCATCATGTAAGAGATCTTATAGCATCGTGTAAGAGAACATACAGCATCATGTAAGAGAACATATAGCATCGTGTAAGAGAACATACAACATCGTGTAAGAGAACATACATCATCATGTAAGAGAACATACAGCATCATGTAAGAGAACATACAGCATCATGTAAGAGAACATACAGCATCATGTAAGAGAACATACAGCATCGTGTAAGAGAACATACAGCATCGTGTAAGAGAACATACAGCATCGTGTAAGAGAAAACACAGCATCGTGTAAGAAAACATACAGCATCGTGTAAGAGAACACACAGCATCGTGTAAGAGAACATACAGCATCGTGTAAGAGAACACACATTATCGTGTAAGAGAACAGGCTTCCCCCCCCCCCCCCCCCCCCCCCCCCCCCCCCCCCCCCCCCCAAAGAAAAAAAAACAGAGCATAAGAAGAGGATAAAATCACTGTAGTTTGCAAATGGCAGAATTAGTTAAGCTTCATACATCATCGTGGATTTTTGTGTCGCAGGTCGACCCAGCTCTGCTCCTTGTTACCTTGTGCACTATGCTTACTACTACTCAGAATCAACAAGTGTTAGCAACATGGTTTTCATTCAAATGTAAAAAGTGTTTTTCAAAATTTGGATTTACAAAGATTCAAACAAGATGGCGCATTTCGGTCTGCCTTTTGGGAGAATAGTTTGAGATTTCCACATTCTAGCAGGATGGCGGACCTCGTCTACCATTTGTGAAACTACAGTGCGATTTTCATATTCAAGCAAGATGGCGGATTTCGGTCTACCGCTTGTGAAAATTATATTGAGTTTTTCATGTGCAAAGGGGATAATTAAGACACTACACTGGATTACTATATTTCAACTAGACTAAATTTTTCATTTCAATTGGATTACTGTGTTTTAAAGACAATTTAAACAAAAAGTGATTTTAAACTTGGACTACTTGTTATCAAACATGGAGAGGATCAACGTACTTTCACGCAAATACAACAACCCGATCCTACACAGGCAAGACACGCTAGTCTGCACACTTGAAGGACCCATGGCGGCTGCAAAAGGTAAACCTGCTTTCATGATACCATTGTTAATGGGCCCCTTTGCCATACCGATAGATCTGTACCGACACGAAAACCCGACAGAATGGTATTTCTGCCTGTCGCAAAGATGCCACCCCAAAATGTTCAACGTCCTGCATGGCAAATCGGTGACCCTGCCAGAGGAAAATATTACCTGCAGAATTGAACATTACGTAAAGCAGAGACAACGGATCACACTCAACTGGCTACTAAGCCAACTGAACATCGATGGCGTGATGGACATCGTAAAGGCGATAACGGGAGACTGTGAACCTGAAGTCTTCCCTATTCATTATGACGAAAGAAAGTGGGGAGCGAGGTGTAAGCCAACACGAGAAATTCCCCACTATATTTATGTTGACACACCAGGCATAACAAAGCGTAACCACAAAGTTCTGATCACGATGCCTGACCGAAGGATCGCATGCATGTACTGCAATCAAGATGACCACTGATCGAACAAATGTCCTTAGAAGAGGAAGAAGACCAGCCCACACCACCTAACGACAAACCACCTCTGAACCAGAGCCAAAGACGAAAGAAACAGAACCCGCTGCCAAAGTCACCGCTCCTGTTTAGCGGAAGACATTCCAAAAGAGGCGGCAGTGAAGGCACTCAACAAAGCAACTGAGAGCAAAACAAAGACAACACTTCTTCCAAAGACAACACCAGCGGCACAAAAGACGCCAAAAGAGACCACAACCCAAATACTCAATACAGAAATTGAGAACAAAAACCAAGAACCACAAAAGACAGAGGCAGCAAAGCCAGCTGGCACGGCGGCCGTTCCCACAGCACACAAGACCACGAAAGAAGAACTTATCACAGCCTTGGAAAAGGAAACACTTCCAGACTCACCACTATCACTATTGTCCCCCGAACCACCAGAAGAAATCCAAAAACATCCCGAAACACCAGAAACAGACGCAGAAGAGACGATGGATGACAACAAAAAACCAGAATTAGACGGAGGCCCACTATGGGACTTTTTTCTACAAGAATTAAAAAGACTGAGAAGGGAAGCCGGAGAACAAACCAATTTTGGTTTGTCCGCGTATGAGGAGTTCTATTACCGAAACCACAGAAAATATATCGATGACCTAGCACGGAAACAGGCAGAGGGAAGTCGCGAAGAAGGAGAATTAGCAGAACAGACAGATCTAGAGATCTTTTACGAGAAACGCAAAGAAGAATTTCAAAACAAAGCAGACCGGTACTGGGAAGAATGGGTCAAAGACCAAACTGGACAATAAAATGGAAACAACTGACTTGAAAAAAAAAACAAATAAAAAGTGACGGACTAAAGCCCCACTTTCACCAACCTCCCATAAAACCCTTTTCTTTCTTGTGGTTTTTTACTACACTTGAACATAACACTAACAAACACAAACAAACGGCAACAGATGTAAACAGACAAACAATACTTAAGCAAACAGACAAATTATTACACGATAGCAGGAAAAACACTATACTCGCAAACATACAGAGAACCCACCCCACCCCCCCCCCCCCCCCCCCAAAAAAAAAAAAATGGGTACCAGGATAGGCTGTCCTGGGAAAGTAAGGACAGCCGGCGTAATGCTGCCCACATTACCCACCGAGTGCTGATGGTCTGTAAAAATATGGGCGCTCTTACCATATGCCCGATACGCCTAAAGGCGTGGAAAGGGATCTTTACTTTACTTTACTTACATACATCATCCTTATTTAAAGAGAGCAGGCTCGTTTCGTTCAGTTTAAGCAAAGAAGAGCTTTACATGAATACACCACATGATTTGACACATGATGGAATTAGTTAACTCATTAGGTACTAGACAAAGCACTACGCGTCCTTCAGTAACTCCTTAGATTGAACTTTCAACCTTCTGATCCTCAAGCTATAGACCAGAGGCTTTCATTGGACAGGAGGTTTCAGAGGGATGTGTGATCGACTGACATTCAACCCCACCAGGACATCACACCGAGCGATAAACACTCGTTGACACAAAGTGCCACCATTCGGATGAGGATCACCCGGGCACAAAACCCAGAAATCTGGTTTAACCCGTAGGGGTTATATTAGGGCCCCCGGAGTGGGGATTTTAAATAACAATATTAGGGCTCTGTGGTGGGACTTTAAAATAACGAAAAATTGATACGGGTGAGTATCTAGGCAGGTAGATATGCTGACAAAAAGGACACCAATCAGTTTTGGAAGTGATTGTATTTCTAGTTATAATAATCAGTTATTTTATTAGTTATTGTTGGTTATTTGATGTTTCGGCACCCTACGACTTTAGTTCAAAAGAGTTACTGGTAGCCAAAGAAGAATAGTAAACAAACACAGAGCTGGTGTTATCAGTGGCCACACACTGAGGGATATACTGAAGATGGGATCCGACCGCTTATGGACTTGTTCGTAGCGCAGTGAGGATCATTTGTCTGCTAACTAACGTGCCCTACCGTTATGAAGTAACCAACAAATCCAATGCTTTGCTAGGTAAAAAAAAAATGCCACGTTTAACGAGCATCCCCTAACTTTAAGTTATAAATGAGACTAGGTTATGTGCGCCATTTAAAAAGAACGCATGCAGTGCTGATGCGATCAAAGGAGACAGACCCAAATGCTGTCCCGACCGGCGACGAAATCGTCTACTGACGAGCCAATTAGCGACCCAGTCGCCGATGTGAAGCAACTCAGAGTTTATGGTTGGTGTTTATGTTTTGAAATAGGTCTATATCATTTTTGTGTCTAATTTTGTTAATATATTTTCCCTTCACAAATTCTGGTAAACATTTGAGAAATAGGAGCCTAAGGTAAAGATCCCTTTTTACACCTTATACCCATCGAACATATGGGAAAAGCACCCATATTTTTACAGACCATCAACACTAGATGAATAATGTGGTCAGCATTACGCTGGCTTCTTAACTTCCCCAGGACAGTCACCCTGGTACCCATTTTAGGCTGGGTCGACCTGCGACGCCCCATAACTTGATAAAAATCCACGCAGCCAGCAGTGGGTTTCGATCGAAGTACATTGGAATTACGAGTCGGACGCTGCAGCATGGCAAATAATAAGACTTTAAAACCATTTTCGCTTCTGAAATAAGAAAGTTTTTGCTAGACGTTCTCAAGTGTCCCCATAAAAAGCATGTTGTTTACTAAAATTGGATTGAGTTGGATCAAAAAAGGCGCTGGTATTGCAGTTTAGCTGCAGACTATAACCTACTGTACCAACGGCCCTAGTAAGATCGTTGCGTATCCTTTACAGGACGTTGCAGAACCAAACCCAGCAGCCCCTGGCTGTTGTGTGGTATCTCTAGGCAAATTTACGTCCAGTAGTTTGCCATTTTTTTCTGGACGGTCCGCTTTCTTGATACCACTGTCGAAACCAACGCAAGGCGCATGGCCCGCAGCTGGGATTGAACCCGGCATCCCGGCATTACGAAGCGTTCGCATCTCGCATCAACAAAGCCACAGAGCCGACAATAAGACCGTGCGCCGACGAATAAAGGGACAAAACTAGACGTTCGTATCCCTAACTCACCACCTTAAGCCTGCGCTAGAAAATCATTTACACTTGACAAGGCTGCTGTGTTGCGAGTTATTTTAGGAAGTCTTAGTTACAGCTGGACAATTAAATCAAGTCCACATGAAGGCAAAATGCGTAAATAAAGAGCCAGTTTTCAATGCTGGAGGAAAGAAGCCCGTTCGACGGAATGTGGATATGCAACCTGAGTTAGGGATTTAACTCGCTGAGTGACAGAGGAAAGGCAAGACGGAGATGTAATCAGACTGAAACTGGCTCTATTAGTACTGGGACTCCTCGCTGGTTGCTGAAGATGTGGACAGGGCGTTTATGAGAATGCTCACGTATTATAATGTTGGTTAACTCAGGTAAACTCTCTGTATTAGGTCTGCTGCGTACCCTTTACAGTACGTTGCAGAACCAACCCTAGCATATTTTTTTCGCTGTTGTGGTTTTTTTAAGGCAAATTTTACGTTTAGTAGTTTGCCATTGCTTACTAAACGGTCAGCTGTAGGTACCACAGTCGAAACCAACGTAAGACAAAACGCCCGCAACTGGGATCGAACCCTAATCTCGGCATTACGAAGCGCTTTGGCAACGTCCAAGCTACGGACGAGGACAACTCTTTGCATTGCCTTTTTTTTTTTTTTTAATCTGCTTTATTTAAATTTGCTTTGTTATGATAATACTCACTGACAGTTTCTTCTTTCTCGCTGATTCTTCTTTTCTTCTTATACCTACTCTTCTTCTTCTTCTTAGTTTTCTTCTCCTTGATCTCCTTCTTCTTCTTCTTTTTCTTCTTCTTCTTCTTCTCTACCTTCGTCACCTCATCCTTCTTCTTCTTTTTTCTTCTTCGTCTTCTTCTTCACCTCCTCCTCATCCTTCTTTTTCTTTTTCTCCTCCTCCTCCTCCCTCATCAACCTCTTCTTTTTCTTTTTTTCACTTCCTCTTACTAGTATTATTAAAGTCTATGTAAGGGTTTGATAGTAATTAGGTTTGTTTACAGCTTCTGTCTCGTGCACTATCAATCATTTTTGATACAATGTTCTTCCATACCATGTCATATTCATAGTTGCTCCCCCTGCCTCTCTACAAGGATATAAGAATGTTGCCACCATAGACGTCGACACAAAGAAAACATAGGGTCTGTAAGAGCCTTAGCCTTGCTTAATTGTTTTATAGCGAATAGTGGATAAGTGAAATAGATATTTCCAAAAATATTATCTGTATACAGATAGCTGTGTATCCTTTACCGGGCGTCGCAGAACCTGCTCAAGTATTATGTGTGTGTGTGTTTTTTTTTTTTTACTATTTGTAATTATACTAGATCTTTTTACATACAGTAAGACGGCCGGCGTAATGCTGACCACATTACCCATCGAGTGCCGATTGGTCTGTAAAAATATGGGACGCTCTGCCCATATGATATACCCAATGCGCCTTAGGCGTAATAAGGGATCTTTACATTTTTTTTTTTTTTACATACAGTAGTTTGCCAATGCTTTCTATGGCTGTCGGTACAACAATAAAAAGACGATGATCTTTCACCCCGGATACATTGTCGCTTATTGACGGAGTACACCAAAAAGAAAGAAAATATTAATATATAACGGGATCTGAACTTCCATGTTACTAACAGAGCCAGGTTAGTGGGAGAGGAGTTTTGAAAATATTGTTCATACTCGGTCGACGCTCGCCTGATTGATGATAGTGATTTTAAAATATAATACATTTCTCGTTAGCTTTTCGCGGCTGGTTGTGCCTTTGAACTTTGGCATGGCACAGCGTTTTTATTGATCGAGACCCTCCTTCTCAATGATACCTTTTGACAACTCATTTGCTCTTTCAGTGTTCTTATTTTATTTCTCTACTGTCAAATGTTTATTAACTCTTTTAGTACCAGAAAAATTACCACACGTTTCTTGGTGTTTCCAGAGTGACCAGAATGATCTTGATATCTCCTTTCATGGAGAGCGTTATATTAACACGTTGTTTCTAAACTAAAGATGTGTTGTTGTTGTTTTTAACTCCTTTAGACCAAGTTCTATGTGATTCTAAGCTCAACATTTTTTTTTAAATAATAAAAATGGGTTAAAGCGACATCTGGTTGAGACTGTTGTCTGTTTGACTTCTCCATAGTATGTTGTTGGTTTGTGGTTATTGTTTTTACAGAACGAGGTAGCCAAACCCAAGCCCAACCCTACGTTAGTCGCCTTTAACGACTGCCTAGTAGGTTGCAGTGTTACTATTCTTTGCTTCATGTGCGGGCCCTAGTAACACACTGGGGCTTGATACTGGAAGAGTTAAAATAATTGATAAATAAGGTAAAGGTAAAGTTGGGAGATGTGAGCCAGCGTCATTGCTCATTATAAACCATAGGTGCTCTGCCGCCAGTACGGACAGCTAATAAGAAACTGTCAGCCTGTGTCGCCGTCCGCACGAAACTCCATAGCTACAGTGACGTTCCTCCATTGAATACAAGCATTGACGAGGCGTGGCTGTAATCGCTGTTTATACGTTCCATTGCCAACGAAAAAAAAAGAATACTTTACTTTATATTAGGTTTAGGCAAGTCGCCGTGGCGATGGCAGATAAACGCCCACCTGCGGATCGGAAGGTCGTGGGTTCGAGTCCTGACTGAGCCGGAATTTTTTTTTCAAACGACCTTGACTGCCAGGTCGACCCAGCCTTGAGTGGGTACCAGGTGCAGTCCTGGGAAGTGAAGGCGACCGGTGTGATGATGACCTCATCACCCACCAAGTGTTGTTGGTCTATACAAATATAGGTCTAGCCCTATTTTCCGAATACGCCTAATGGCGTGGAAAAGAGACCTTCACTTTTATTAGGTTTAGGTTTGGTTTTAGGTTTAAACAACGGATCAACATCATGGCACAAGGGCAGTTACCAATAATTTCTAACTCAAGTCTGAGTCCGAAAAATCTTAGCGTAGTGCGCGAACTCTGTAGCACCGACGAGGATCCTGAAATACTTTGGGTCCATTTTTAACTCAAAATTTTGCCCAGGCAACGCTGTTAGGCTATTCTTTTCGATCTCCAGCTGCCAAGGGATTTCTTTTACGTGCGCAACAATACACACGGTGGTCCTGTCTTACTACCCAGAGACTAGGGAAAATTACTAGAAGTCTTCAGTTCGAATGACCCTCGAGGAGGAAAATAAGCGTAAAAACGAAATGTCGAAATGCTCTTGGGAAGGTGGTGTGGAAGTAAAGGCACTATGTGTGGAACTGACCTCACTGCTCATCTAGTTTTGATTGTTCTGAAGAAGCAAAAATAATAGCCCTGTACAATTTATCCAATAGGTTCCAGTTCGTGGAAATAACCCTTTTACTGGCTGTTTTACATAGTAAAGAGAAGAAATAATTACAGATTTTAGAACACACAAATAATGAGTGCTATAGGCACATGGTGAATAAAGCTTGCAGTCTCTAAAGGACACATGGAAGGTTAGTTGCGTATCCTTTACAGGACGTTGCAGAACCAACCTCAGCAGCCCCTGACTGTTGTGTGGTTTCTCTAGGCAAATTTACGTCCAGTAGTTTGCCATTGCCTCTGGACGGTCGACCCCCTGATACCACTGTCGAAACCAACGCAAGGCGCATGGCCTGCAGCTGGGATCGAACCCTGCACCCCGGCATTACGAGGCGTTCGCATCGACTTAGCCGCAGAGCGGACAAAGGACACACAAGCCTCTCTACAGCAACAAGTGTACTTCACACAACCAACAAGAAAACAGAACATTGTCGTCATCATTAGCGAGATCTTTCTTCCTTCCGCCTGAACCGACAATTCTAGAATATGAACTACATTTGCACTCAACCATTTGCAAAGCAAATTCCAAAGTCTTCGATACAAGTGGACAGTAAAACTAGCTAATTATGACACGTTTTGTGGAAACTCAGAGCAATTTTACTTCTTCGCTGTAAATGTTAACAAAGAGGACACAAACAAGACTGCACAATTTATTGCCCGGCATGTTTCGCTGTATCTCGTCAGGTGCAAACTACAGTAAGAGTGCAGTTGCATGTAGCTAGGTGTTTTCTTTTCCAGTCAGAAGGATTCATCTGTTTACTTCAAATGTTATTGTAACAGACAACTGGAGAAATATGAGTGAAATTCGCCATTCAATCACTTGTACAATCCATTGTTTACATTATATAGAGTTTGCAGCTGTTGGTAGTGTGCATCGAAGTACAGCTGCTCTTTCAACGAGATTCTATCGGCATTTGGATGGAGGTTGCAGCTTCCTTTTTACTCTACGAGCATATGATGCCAAATTCGCATTTCTTTAGACCAATAGGCACTCAGTGGGTGATGTCAACAGCACGCCAGTCGCCTTTACTTCACATGACATTACATAGTACCCACTTTTAAACACGTCTCAGAGTTCATGTCAGAATTAAAAATTCACTATAGTTTGGATGCAAACAGTCTGTCCGTGGATTAGAGAATAGCTAAGCGATCAAAAGTCTTATGATCATTGAGTATTAGGATTCGTTCCCACACCGTGAACTTCTTTGAAAATGTTGTTCGGGTGGTTTTCGGACATCGTAACGAGAATCACGCCGTGGAGGAGTTTGAGGCCTGACAAAGTGATATTCCCAAAGACAACAGTGACATACTATAACCAACTTTCATTGTGTAGACGGCATATACACTTTTTTAAATCATCCTCGGGTACTAGCGTTCAATAATGTGGTTTTAATCCAGCGGTTCTCAACCTGTGGGTTGCGACCCCTTTCTGGATCGAGCGACCCTTTCACAGGACCATCGGAAAACAGATCTTCACCGAAGTTATGAAGTAGCAAAGGAAATAATTTTATGGTTTAGGAGTCACCAAGACATGAGGAACTGTATTGAAGGGTCGCAGAATTAGGAAGGTTGAGAACCACTGTTCCAACCAAACAAGCTCATAGAAAGTCGTTCCTATGCAGTTTTTTTTTTTTTTTTTCACATTAGTACCAACGTTCGTGGATTGTAGAGAGGCATGAACGCCCACGCCAGTCGCCTGATGATGATGATGAGTACCAGCGTCGTACGCTGAATGAGACTTGGGTCTCAGTGTCATCACGTAGCAGGTCCTTTGCAGAACGATGCTCTCACCACGGTCTGCTTGAGAGAAACTGTGGCCAGTTCTCCCGCCTAGTGCATTTTCATACCCAAGGAGTCACTTCCAGTGGCCACCTTTGTGATGGTCGGCTCCTGCACCTCCTTCCTGGCGTTCTTTCTATTAATTTTTTACAATCCGTTGTGACGCTTGATATGGCCGAAATATTTCAGTTTCAAAGACGAGGTGCTGTTTATTAGCCAAACTTCATGATGTTCAGATCTGTTAGGATATCAGCATTTCTTTTAATCTTTGCCCATGGTATTCTAGGGGTCAGGCGGGGTGTTGGCGGGGTCTCCATAGCGAAGTGGTCAAGCCGTTTGCCTCGCGCTCTGAAAGTCGTGGGTTCAACTCACAGTGGTGCCGTTCAGTTCCCGAGTGCAATCTTTATAGAGATTCCTGGGGATCATCGCCAGAGCTACAGCGTTTGTGCTCTGTGCGGCACTCTCGGCCGGCAGCTAGCTGTTCTGCAGAGGGAGACTAAGCCATTTTGGATAAAACCCGGTGCAATGAAGCCGATTCTCTCACCTTTACCTTTATCCGTGGTATTCTGAGAATCTTTTGTAGAGAGTCAGTTCAGAAACCCATATTTTGTTCAAGTACAGCCTGATGATAGGGCCTCGCTGCATTTTATTTATATATATTCTCCCGTGTGGGTTAGGGGGTCCCATTGTGGGGAAAAACAAGAATAGACACAATGCCTCTCCAACAAGCATGTTGTAAGAGTCAACTAACTGGGGGGGGGGGGGGGGGGGGGGGGGGGGGGAAGTCCTCAAAGTCGGAGTGCATCTGCCTGAAAGACAAGAAACCAACAGTCTGCACAGAAATGAGCAAGACTTGCACAACGGATGTAAACCCAAAAACTCAGGCCCTGGAACAAAGCCAAAGTCCAGAAATGGACGAACAACCCGGTCTTTCCATCGGGCTTTACAGCTGGTGAACACAAACAATATATTTTTAGACTTAACCGGTATACATGCGTGCTAACTACGGCGCTAGCAGGTATCCGACCTGAGTCTTTTTTTTTTTTTTTATCGCAATCTTTCTGCCATACGGTGTCCTGCTTTGATGTTAATTGCTTTCGGCTTGTATCAGAAAGTTGGGGTGGCTGTGACAATTTCTTCAATTAGACCACAACCCGATTTATCGCGTGGATCGATGCTTCCTTTCACGTAGGTTGGCTTCTCTTTGTAACAACAGGGGCGACGGAATCTGGGAGTACAGTCACCTTGAGACCCCCCCCCCCCAACAAAATTGGAGAGGCTAATATCCTTTCTTCTAAATAGAGGGGCAAGTGACTTCATACTCCCCTCCCCCTCCCAACCACCACCATGTCTGGAAGTTCTTTTCAAGTATTTTATTACACATTTCATAATACTATGGATATTCTTTTTTTTTTTTTTTTTGCATTTGTCATTCAGTCGACAACGATAATCATCATTATCATCATGTGCCCTGCCAACTGGCGTAGGCTCTCATGCATCTCCACAGATCATGATCCCTGGTTGCCTGGAACAGCTCTCTTGATGATATCCCTCCATTCCATCAATTTAGTTCATCCAGCATCATCTCTCTTGGTCTGCCTCTACCCCTTTTTCCACTTATCTTTCTAGTTGTCACGATGTTCTCCAATGTCTCTCTTATCATTACGTGGTCAAAGAACAGTGTTTGTATCTTTCTTATTGTTGTATATAGAGATCTACTTTCATTTGCTTCTTTCAAACAATCAATGTTAGTTACTCTGGCCGTCCAAGGTATTCGTAACATTTGTCTCAGAAACAACACCTCTGTTGCTTCTAAATTCTTCTTAATTTGTTCACTGACATTCCATAATTCGCTGCTATACTGCAGAACAGGTTCTATGTAACATTTTAGCACCCTCTTTCTGAATTTAAATGGAAGTAATTTATTGCATAAGTTATTTTTCATTTTCTGAAATGCAGCTTTCTCCTGAAATATTCTGCTTTTAATCTCTGTCACGTATTTTTCATCTGATGATTTGATTGTTCCCAAATATTTGAATTGATTGACTTAGTTAAGTCTTTTTTTCTTTAACCGAGATATCACATTGTGGAGTATATCTTCTTTGATATAACAATTTCTTCCATTTATTCTGACAATAATAAGAAATAATAAATATTATTATTGCACATTTTTAAAATGTGAATGCCCTGTGAGGCGTCCCTGTGTAAGACTGATACTGTTTGATAGCATCTTACATTTAAATTAAACACATCTCATTAAATGCATCACAACAACTCGCCTAACCTCAATCTTTGTTCTAGCAATGCAGGTGTTTAAGGCAGTGAGCGTGCAGATAATCTGGCAGACAAGGCTTTTACCACGATTAGTCCGACACTGGACGGGAATGATGTCAATAATGCCAACAAGATGCATATTGCAGTGAAGATCGCGACAACAAGTAGAACTTGGTAAATAAAAGCAAGTTAGCACTATGCAAGAAACTGACAAGTAACAGCAGAACAAAATGTAATAAAAAAAGCACAAAAAATATTGAGAAACAAGCAACGTGGCTAGCGTTTAAGTGAGTGGTGAAAAATTTTCTCTGAAACAACAGATCTGATAATTACAGTGAGATTTTAGAAAATCTCTTTCTGAAGTTTTAGAGTCTTGAATGCAACATGTTTTTGAAAATTCATTTTCTTTATTCTGATCTGGATTTCTTTATGTCAAACTGTGGAGCCTTCAGTGACGAGCATAGTGAACGACATTGCTGCTATGAGAAAAGGTATCAAGGCCATTGCAGCATTTCAATGCTTGCTGATCACTGCTAAACTGTGACAAGAGACACCTAATCGATTGATTACAAAGTAAGCAAAGAGAGCTGGAAAAGCGCTTGAATAATGACCGCAAAGGTTTAAATGTTTCTTTATAAAACATTATATGTGAACTTTAAATATGTGTTATTTATTGTTTCGATCATTTCATGTTGAAATATCTATTAACTGAGTCTGCATCAATAAGTTTTATAAGGCTAGAATAAAACGTTAACTGTTCACACCAGGGATTTTTTTTTAAAGCATACATTATTTGTATTATTGTATTGTGAATTCGTCATTTATTTGAAGAAAAAAAACCCAGAGCTAATATGTAAATTTCATGATGATATTTGAAATCAGCATGTCAAATTCAATAAGAAATGATGTAATTAAGTTCTGGTACAAAACAAAACAAAAACTACTTCTAAAAATTTGTTGGCCTGTTATCACAAGTACAAATGCACTTTCAAACTGCTCGACACCCCCTTTCCCCACCACCTTTTTTAAACCTCCTTGCACCCCCCCTCCCGCTTCTCTAAAATGTACACTGTCCCAATTAATACCCCCATAGGCAAATATCTGATTCCCACAAACCGATAAATAACACAATCATGTTAAATTTATCAACAATGAGAATCTGAAATATAGAAATATTCTCTCCAGGCACACACACAAATCTCTATATCACCTCCAGTGTGTGTCACTCCCCATAAAGCTGTGTCATCTTATTGACAGATGATCAATATGGCATCCCTGATAAACTGTGAATGCAGCTTAAGTACAGCTTTGGAAACATCTCTACACAAATCAGATTCTGGCATGTCGTTAAGTCCTGTAAGTGACAGGATATTTTGTAAGCAGATTAAGGCTTTTCATTAACATTTCTCTACTGTTCACAAGATGACCAGGTTTGTATCTGTTTTTTTTTATATTTTTATTTTAGTACCATCTCCACAACGCGGCGTCCGTGGCTTAGGCGTTGAGACTCTGACTCGTAATTCTAACATACCTCGATCGAAACCCACTGCTCGCTGCATTAATTTTTATCGTAGTATGTGGCGTTGCAGGTCGACCCAGCCTAAAATAAGTACCAGGATAGCTGTCCTGGGGAAGTAAAGACAGCCAGCGTAATGATGACCACATTACCCGCCTAGTGCCGATAGTCTGTCAAAATATGGGCACTCTTCCCATTTACCTGATATGCCTAAGGGCGTGAAAAGGGATCTTTACTTTTTACTTACCATCTCCACAACAGAAGTTGACAACACAGTGAGAATATTCTGTTGTCTTTGTTAATATTGTGGAGTGGGGGTTTAAGTCTTTTCACAGTCAGCAAGATACTGGTGGAATGCTTAAATAAGTAGGCAACAATAACATTAGCAACATCAATGCCATCACAATTTAAGATTTTACAGAGGAATAGAGAACCACATCCAGTTTTTCTGAACCAGGCCACGTATCTGAAGAATATGTAAGCAGTTCTAATGGGTCGTCGGCATCTGTAGCTTAGACCCTTCGTAATGCCGGGTTCGATCCCAGCTGCAGGCCTTGTGCCTTGCTTTGGTTTCAACAGTGGTATAGAAAAGCCGACTATCCAGAAAGCAATGACAAACTATGATTTGATTTGATTCAAGAACCGACATCACAGCACTTGGGGCATTCCCATAAGCGCTCCGTCTCCATCTTCAGCAGCCAGCAAAGAGTTCCGATACTAATGGGTGCCTAGAATAACATTGTTATTGTCTGTGCCTCCTCACATGGGCTGAAGGGTCCCACTTGGTGGAGCAAGGGGGCACAGACCCACTACCCCTAACAAGCATGGTGTAAAAGGCAACTTATTAGGCGTTTTCTGAAATCGGATGTGCTGGGCTGAAATCTCCTGACCCCACCTGCTGTGACAGTCACTCCAGACAGTAATGATCTATTCACCCTACCACATTGTTCACATACTCCCAAACTGCCTTGATCACGTGAAGTTATTCATGCATCAGTTCACAAGTTATGCCAACTGTCCGACTGTTCATTTTCCAACACACCTGCATACCCCAGAGTTGAGTTAAGTCAAGAATTGACATCACAGCACTCTGGGCATTCCCATGTGTGCTCTGTCCTCATTTTCAGCAGCCTTTTACACCATGCTTATTAGGGACAGTGGGTCTATCCCTTCCCCCCCCCCCCCCCCCTCGCTTCCCCAAATGGGACCCTTCAACCAGTGTGAAAAGGCAAAGAACAAAAACACTCAGTTTTAAACTAGTGACAGTAATATTTTAGGCACCCACATTTGTGGGTGCAGACTTTGTGTCTATCATTTGACCTTTTAGTTAAAATAAGTTAGTTGCACATCCTTTACAGGAGGTTGTAGAACCAACCCCAGAATTTGTTGGCTGTTGTGGTTTTGATGGTACCGGTCACAACCTGGTTATATGTCCGGCCAGACCCTCTGGTTACACCCAGGTGCCTCATTCTCTCCAGGCCATAATAATCTTGCTTCTCTACTGATAGCATTGCTTGTTCCCAAAGAGCCTTGACCACATCTGCATTGACATGTATCAATTCACCACCCAGTGGTGCAGATCCAGCCAACTGCATACCCCGGAGAAAATCTCTAAAGGATGCTAACTAATGAAGACCTCTGGAGCGATGCTTATCATTCTACATGCAGCATGACTTTCTTTAATTTCTCAGCATGTTTTGTGAATTGTTATACCAATGGGAACTCAGTGGAGACTGTTGTGGAACTCTCTTTCCCCAATTAGAAACCAGGAGGGTGGCTAGACTAGTACATGAATATCTTCTATGTGGAGGCATAATAGGATGCACAGTCTAGGTTTTCAAAGATTTCTCCATAAGCTTTAAAAGAAACAATATCTGCATCGGTCTTATAATCTGTTTGAGCAACATATTTCTCCTTATTCTCCTTCTTCTTCTTCATCTTCTCCTTCTTTATCTTCTTCTAATTCTTCTTCTTCAGGTTCCCCATTAAAAAAGCAGTTGGCACTTTGTGCTGCGGCTCACAACTAGGTTGTGATATCTGCACCTTTCAGCTGAAAAAAACAATCAAATATCAGCAAACTCCTAAATTCAGATCCCGCCCCCTTCCCCCACCCCATCCCCACATGAGGCCCTGAAACTGACAAACTGACACAGGGAGACATATTTCATTGTCCCCATCATCATCAGACCATATTTGCATATCTATATACACTTATGTTTTTATCTTCACATAACTATATGGCATTAAAAAGTTCAAAAAGGATTGGCACACTATGAAATCTTTCTTTGTATGTTCCTGTGAACATGTCTGTCATGATAAACTTTCTGCAGTCTTCTTCATTATTTCGTGACAGTGTCAGCAATGAAATTATCCTGCTAAATATAATGCCACTGTTGTCAGGGTAATGTCTTTTTAGCAACAGTAACAAACATTGAGCTGTCTTAAAGTGCAGTTGTTCTATACAGTCTGGTTCATCCAGTTGTGCTCTGTCTGCGAAGAGAAATTGGAAGCAACAACAAAACATTGTGTTAATATAAAGACAGTGAGATAACATTATCTCTCTCTTGTCTCTCTCTCTCTTTCTCTCTCTCTCACACATCATCGAGGCAGCAAGAGAATGTTTAATGTTGAAGTAATAATTGACATCACAACACTCGGGACACTCCCATAAGCACTCAGTCCCAATCTCCAGCAGCAAGCGAAGAGTTCCAATTCTGATGGTACCAGTAACCGTCTGATTGTATTTTGGCAGTAAGAGAATATAGAGTATTAAAATAATGACTGACAGTAGGATAACATGGTCACACTCTCTCTCTATTTCTCTCTCTCTTTCACATAATCACAATAACTGCAAGAAAAATAATATGTTCAAATAATTATTGACAGCAAGATAACACTATTCTCTCCACCCTTTCTTCTCTGTCTCTCTCTCCTACATCTGGTGGCAGCAAGAGACAATATTAACACTGTTTTTTACTCACTCTCTCTCTCTCTCGCTCTCTCTCTCTCTAATTCACAATATCTCTAGCTCCTTTTTTCTCACTCATTATTTCCCTATCTCCACTCCTCTATGTTTCTCCCTCCCTCCCACCCCTCTCTATCTCTCTCTGTAAGTGTAAGTCCTCTTCATTGTAGCCTCAGAAACAGCCTCGAAGGTGGCTTTGGAGAGCTAAAGTGAGACTAAGGTAGCAGTTCTCCACTTTCCTAATGCTGTGAGTCTTTAATACAGTTCCCCATGCTGTAATGACAGCCAGCCTATTTTAAGTGCTACTTCAAACTTTAGTGAATATGTGCTTTCTAATGGTCTTAGTCGACCCCTGTGAAAAGGTCGTTCGACCCTCAAAAGGGGTGCGACCCACAGGTTGAGAACTGCTGGTCTAAGGCATCTATTACTCACCCTGGAAACAAAGATAAATGTTTGTGTATGTGTGTGTGCATGTGTGGAGGGGGGGGGGGGGAAGGGGGGGGAGTCCAGAATCTTTAACATATTTTGCAAGGATGACCAGCCTAAACATTCTTAACAGAGAAGACAAAACCAAGTGATCAGGTACTGACCACTGCTGGTGCTAACTGACCACTCATCAAAGCCGTAATGAAAAGAATACATTTATGAAGCCAAATGGTTATGAACAACAGGTCTTATATTGTTTTTCTTCTTCTTTTGTCCTTCAGCTTTTGCCACAAATCATCGCAGATAGGAGTTAGATGTAGTTTCCAGGCTTTTGCCAGTTGTGTAGCTTGTGTTAAGATCATACTGCATTTCTGCAGTGTCTCTTTTACTTCTTCCATCCACCTCTTTCTTGTCAGCCTCTTGCCTTGTAACCTGCTGTTCACTAATAGTACACCCTAGCTGTTGGTTGATTTTTGTGTTATTAAAAGATACTTTTAAAAGATACATAAGTTATTCAAACAGGCATAAAAGCAGTAGTTGTCCTACCTGGCATGAAGATACAAAGAGCCTTGAGAACAACAATCATTTCAAACGTCAAATGAAGATTCTGCAGTTTCTGAGATATATGGAATATTTGATCTAGATGCTCTTCAGAATGAAAAGTCTCCATCTGGTGTTTGCAGTAAGATATTGAGGGCTCTACAATCATACTTTCCTCTTTGATATAGCCTCGGAAGTAGCCCAGCAAAAAAATATCATAGATGCTGGCTGTAAACAGAAAGAAGGCTTTATAACCAACATAATGAATTATTGACTACAAGGTGACATAAAAATATCCTTATAACAAGTGTTAATTGAAGGTATATTTTAAACTGACTATTGTGTGAAACTGAAGGACACTTTTCAAGACTCAGGCACATTTGCTGAATACCAATTCTCTTTTCCATGTGCTTGTCTGCTGCCTTCATCATTTCTGCAGTAATATCATCATCACCTACAGCTTTATAGTTTGCTAAGGAATTAATTACCTCTTTTATTTCTATGACATTCATTAGTCCTACATTTAATGATAATATGATCACTATCACCTTTTCATCAATGTTCATCAACGTCTACTGGTTATTTTAGACTAGGTCTATTTAAAGTCTCTTGAAAGTGTTTTGCCTAAAGGTACAAGCATTGTACTATCCTTATTTTTAAGGGGACTACCCTGCAGTTTGAAGGTACTGGTTAATCATTCTCTTCTTTTATAGCATTCCGAGTCCTTGAGGTTCACTGCTGCAGATATCACTTGTCTCCACTCATCTCTCTGGTTGGCCTTCTCTTTCCAGTTAGTAACACCAAGTGTTTGCAGGTGTCTCTGGACATTATCTCTCCGTCATCTTCTTGGTCTGATCCTTGGTCTACGACCATTCATCTCCCTTCTGTATAAAATTTTAACCTCTCTGTCATCTGACATTCTCTCAATACGCCCCAGCCATTTTAACCTATTAGCTCTCATGATGCCAGTGATCAACGGTGATTTAAACAGATTACGAATTCCATTGTTGCTTCTCACTCTCCATTCCCCGCTTTTTACATCTTTCATGAGTTAATGGTTTTAGTGTACTAAATGCTAACAGCTTTATGCCTTTTCAGATGACAGTGTTATATTTTGCTAAACAGAGGCATGGAAATCACAGCCCATGGTGAATGTGAGTGTGACTAGCAAGACTCACTCATGTAAAGAAAAGTTTTCCCCAATTGGGGTGTGATATTTCAGAACCATTGTTGCTATCCCCTGTATTTCTTACATGCTTTTTTCTCGAACACTCAGCTCCTCGCCTATCTACAATTACTTTCTTCTTTATTCCTACTCCCTTCTCAATTTCCCCTCCATGCAACACAGCTTATGGCATTCTGTTTTCATAAATGTTCTACCTCAATGCCTGAATCATTCATTTCCAACTAGCACACATATTTATATCATAGTAGAGCCTGACTTGGTATGACATAATCACCAATGTAGAGCTTCGGGAGAGCTAAACAAATTTCAGCGGACCAAGAGATGAAGAAAAGACGCTGGCATTGGATAGGCCCCACATTGAGAAAACCTGAGACTGAGAACAATAAAACCAGAATGTATTTGCACTGGAACCCACAGGGGCATAGAAATAAAGGAAGACCCCAAAAAATATGGAGAAGGAAGCTAGAGAGTGAAGTGAAAAAGATGGGGAGGACATGAGGAGAGCTGTATGCAAAAGTGAAGAATAGAAAGACTTGATGTGAGTTGGTTGAGGGCCTATGCTCCATTGGGGAATAGAAAGCAGAAGAAGAAGTAGAAGAGATTGACTTCAAAATCATCTTACCAAGTAAATTATACAGTATTTTGTCATTCTCATCTAACAATTCAGTTATGCATAAAAATAACTGTCTCAAAGAATACTTCACCTTCAAGGAAATTACAAATTAATTCAGTTATGCATTAAAAAACTGACTCAAAAGACACCTAAAATTTAACAAATATCTATTAGCTCAGCTACGCATTAAAACAAAAACTGACTCAAATGACACCTCACCTTTAACTAAAGCTGTTTGATCAGATAAAAGTAACGATCTGAATCCAGGGATCAATTTCATGAATGCAATCATCTGCCGAATGTAAATATCCATTTTTTCGGCTGCATAACTGAGGTCATCAAGGCGGCCATCTACATCCAGTCCAGTTGATATGTAAATCTGGTCATGCACATCCCTCTTGATAGGTCCCATGTGACCAAAGATTTCTGTTTGCAAGGAGCATCTTTCCTAAGTGCGACGAATAATCATTTTTTTTAAAAACATAATCAAGGCATATATAAATATTGCTTTTTTTTTTAATGGTTACAAATTAAATATTTTTGCTTTTCTCAGTGTTTGCTGGCTGTAATTATCGGAAAGTTCTAATTGTTGGTCCACTTCTGAACTTTAGTCTTGTTTCAGAACTTGAATTCCACATGCACAATCATTTTACAGATCTGGCTTATTTGTATGCAGACTATATGTTCCTCACCTCTCGGGAAGATGTGCTTCGTCTTTCGAGGAACAAATCACAGAACTTGACTTTTTGTGTGCACATCTGTTTTCCAGATATGGCTTATTTTAAGCAGACTGTTGGTCCCTTGCCTCTCAGGCAGATGCACTTTAACTTTAAAGGAAACATCCCTAATTTGTTGACTTTTACAACATGCTATGGAGGAAGTGGATCTTGTTTCCCCACAAATCAGCCCTTGAACCCGCACGGTGAACATTTGTATTATTTTAGATTGATCTTACAGCCATGCTAGTCTGAAAAACTTAATTCTGCTTCAACATCATTATTATCCTCAACTTATCCAATTGTGGTTTTCTGGGGCCCATTGTAGGCAAGCGGCGTCCGTGGCTTAGGCGTTGCGAGTCCGATTCGTAATCTAACGTACTGCGATTGAAACCCACTGCTCGCTGCGTGGATTTTTATCATGGCATGGGGCGTCGCAGGTTGACCCAGCCTAAAATAGGTACCAGGATGGCTGTCCTGGGAAAGTAAAGACAGCCGACGTAATGCTGACCACATTACCCATCCAGGTCCGAATGGTCAGTAAAAATATGCGACGCTCTTCCCATATACCCGATGCGCCTAAAGAGTGAAAAGGGATCTCTCTCTCTCTCCATTATAGGGAAGACAAGAATAGACCCTCTGCCCCCCCTCCCCAACAAGCATGTCATAAGCGTCGACTAATTAGGGGTTTCCTTGAAAGTCAGAGTGCATCTGCCTGAGAGGCAAGGAACCAAGCCCGCATAGAAATAAGCCAGATCTATTAAACGGGTGTGCTAGCAACTCGCAAGTCAGGAAACAAAACTAAAGTCCAGAAGTGGATGAACAACCAGAACTTTTACTGAAGTTTACAGCCGGTGAACACGAAGAAGAGGATCCTCAATTTACATTTTTGTCATTAAGTGTTGTGAGGAGGAAAGCTTGTGCTCGATGGGTGAAACTAGCCAACGTTAGTCCATGCGGACATTTAATGTCTTGAATTTAAAACATTGTTTTGCTCTTTAAATAAGGGTGACACGAACAATAAATTGCAAATTATTTCCCTTTCAAACCTGCTAGGCTAACCCGGTAAGCAAACGCCTGCAGAAGTCTGATGTGTCAGCCGAGCGGAGCAAATATCGCAGCTATGCTGTAAACAGGCACAACACAATTACATCTTCTGATGAACACAGAAGAAGAAAAAGAAGAAAGTTTACCTTTCATATTTTGTTGTGTATCTTGTCAGATGCATTACTACTAATCAAATGGCTAAACTTGAATTTCTGTTATTGCACATACAGTGTAACTAGAGACTTGATTTTTTTTCTATTTCAGTCTTTTTCTTCTTCTTTGGGTTTACTGGCTGTAAACTCTGGCAAAAAGTTCTGGTTGTTTGTTCACTTCTGGACTTTAGTCCTGTTCCAGAACTTGAGTTCTGGTGCACATCTGTTTAAAAGATCTGGCTTATTTGTATTCAGACTGTGTTCCTTGACTCTGAGGTAGATGCCCTCCGATTTTGAAGGGAACATTTCTTAGTCATCTTGTACCACATGCCTTTTTGCAGAGGCAGTGGGTCTAATATTTTTTCCCTAAAAATGAGGCTCCAGAACCCACACAGGGATATGTTGATGAAACTCTTTAGCGCTGCATGTGACAAAATACACAGAAATATTTGAGGCAATTAATTGTGCAATGTATTGTTTTTTGTCCACATTATTTAAATGTATTTAATATCACCATTTCATCTTCTTCCTGGGCATCCTCTTTGCTCTCACAATTCTGCATCACTGGGGAAAACAGTTTGACTAATCCCTCGTCAGGCAAGTGCACAAATCTTCATGCACCAGTTACTATACACTTTTCAATAATTGAAATGAATACTCACTTTACACTCCTTCACTTTCTCATGAAGAACCTCATCACTAATGCCATTTGAGTCCTCAACGTTTATTTTATGACTGGAAACAATATCAGCAATGAAAATATCAAGCTCTGTTTCACTGTAAGTTAGCCAGTTATTTGAAGCTGTGTGTGTGTGATCCTGCTGAGATAAAGGTAAAGATGCTGGTGAGGGCAGAGGTGTATTGCTGACCTCTGAAGGCATTTCTATAGGAGGTGAAAATATCTTCACTGAGCAAGGATCTCTTTGATGGTAACTCTTTTGAGATCCCGGTGAGAAATCATTGCATTCCCCCAAGGAGAGAGGAGACAGTAATGCTGAATTTAATGGACTGTTCACTTTTAAATCAGGCATCACTGAATTATGACTGAAGTATTTTTCAGTGGCATGACACATCTTGCCTCCAGGTAAAACTGCAGCTTTTAGTTCTTCATTGTCCACCTTCCTTGTTACGTTGTTTTGTGATAAGCCAGGTAATGAAGACATAAGTTCCGCAGATAATGCTGGCATAAGTTTAGTCAATGGCTGTGCATTATTAGGAACACAAGGTGATGATGATCTGGAAACTGGGCTGTTATTTAAATATGCAGCAAATGTTGCATGTTCGCTGGGACAGCTTCTTCTAAGATCTCTTTTCTTCTCATATTCTAGAATTCCCATCGGCATAGAGTATGAAACTGATTCTTCAGAAGCTTCAGACATATATTCTTTCTCTCTGTCAATATCTGACTGTTCTTGTTGTTTTGATTCTTCCAACCTTTTCAATTCTAATGTATCCTGCGTTCTCTTTAGATATGTGTAGCGGCCTGTCTTGATGGCTGGAATATAGTGACAAAATACATTGTAAATAAGCATGTTTTTTTCCAGCTGTGTGTATAGCATATTAGCCCCCATAATTAGAAGTGATTTAAATAGACTGTGAATTCCAGTGCTTCTCACTCTCCCTTCTTCCTCTTGTGGGTTTTGGGGTTCCATTGTGGGGGAAAAAAAGAACAGATCAATTGTCACCAACAAGCATATCCTAAAAGTCGACTAATTAGGCGTGTTTGCGTCTAAGGTGAAAGGCATCTTCTTGAGAGGTAAGGAACCAAGAGTCTGTGTATAAATAAGCCACATCTGTAGAAGGGATGTTCATGCAAAACTAAAGATCTGGAACAAGACTAATGTCCAGAAGTGGACAAACAACCAGAATTTTCTGCCGAAGTTTACAGCTGGTGAATGCAAAAAAGAAGAAGAAGAAGACTTTCATTCTTAAATATGTGATACGATTTTTTATTAAGCAGGCTCAGAAAAATTCTTACAATGATTGGAAACAATTTACATATGCTGTTTTTTTTTCCAATTTCAACCCACTTATCACAGGACTGGACTGCACTTTCCACTCAAAGAAAAGTAAGAAAAGGACCTGTTTCCATGGCTTTAGGCACCCTGGGTGTATGATGCCAACCTTATATTATGTTAGACCAATCAACATTTGTTGGGTGATATATGGTCAATATCATACAAGTTGCTTTTACTTCCCATAATATTTCCTGGTACTAATTTTTTTTAAGCTGTGGTGACCTGGTCAATTTTTAAAATTGTTTAAAAATGTTCTGTAAAGCACTTGCTGACTGATGAACCATCGCAGCTTTTCTGCATTTCCTAGAAGACAAGATCTATTCTCTTTTTTCCCAGTAAAGGTAAACTGTAAAATCATGTTATCCATTGAGCATTGCTGTCTATAAAAAATACAAGGTTAGCAACATATGCCCAAAGAAAAACCACAGTAGTGTTAATACTAGATGTTTGGCATGAGGGTCTAGGGTTCAAATACGCAGCTATATGGATTTTTTTTTTTTTTCCAAACCAAACTTTGGCTTTTGGGTCAACCTTGTCTTCTTCTTCTTCTTTGGGTTCACCAGCTGTAAACTCTGGCAGAAAGTTCTGGTTGTTCATCCACTTTTGGACAGCAGTCCTGTTCCAGAACCTGAGTGTTGCGTGTGCATCCAATCTTACAGATCTGATGCATTTGTATGTAGACTGCTGGTTCCTTGCCTCTGAGACAGATGCACTCTGACTTCGAAGAACAAAGTCAGTCTTACAGGCCATCAAAGAACAACAAATAAAGTAGTTTGGATATAAAACAAGAATGCCTTGGTACTATCTACCACAGCGAGCCACACTTAAACATTACTACGGGTATAGAGAGAGTGGAAGACCTCGGAAAACATGGAGTGATGGCATAAAAAACAGCCTTACAGAAATGAACATCAGTCTTAATAGTGCTCTTGACAGAGCTCATCATGAATGTTACATACTCGCCAACACTTCAGTGAGGTACAAGGTGGAAGAGAAGAAGAAAAGAACAAATTAGTTGCATATCCTTTACAGGTTGTCAAAATCCAACCCTATTAACTGTTGGTTGTTTGTAGTTAGGCATTTTCTACTCATTAGTTTGTCATTGCTTCTGAATCACCTACACTTGTATTTTGTCAAAATGAGTGCAAAAGAGTTTGCTGTCAAACTTCCTGCATTAAATATAACCTGAAGTGTCAGAATTATGAAACCGTTTTCAGAACCCTAAAGTCACAGAATGCAACATTCTTCTATTAGCATTTAAAAAAATAATAATCACAAAGAAATCTCTAAACATTATTTCACTGACCATCTTTTGACATGCCGACAGACAAACATTTCAAATAGCGGCATTTGGGGCAACTTTTTCTTCTACTGGCATCAATGAGACATTTACCTGTCCCAATACACTCATACTGGCCATCGCGCACAAGGCTACGGCGGAAAAAACCCTGCGATTTAAAGACAAATAGAAGCAATACATTAAAAAGGTACAACTTACCACTGTTTATTAAAATTATAATTAAAATATAATATATATACACCTGGAATTGCTTTATTCAAGGTATCTATTTCATAATTTATAATATGCTTCTTCTTCTTCTTAGTCCTTAAGAAAGAGAATAGGGCTTTTGAGCTGAAATGCTATAGAAAGATTCTTAGAATATCTTGGACAAAGAAGATGAGAAATATTGACATCTTAAAAGATCTGCACATCAAGGAAGATTGGCTAATAAACAGCATCCTTTCTCGAAAGCTGAAATATTTTGGTCATATCAAGCACCACAACAGATTGGAAAAAATTATAGCAGAAGGCATGGTACCAGGAAGGAGGGGCAGGTGCCGACCGACACGAAGATGGGCACAGGATATAAGTGACTCCTTGAGTGTGAAAGTTCATGAGGCGGGAGAGCTGGCGAGGACCGAGTTTCTTTCAGGCGGACTGTGATGAGAGAGACGTTCTGCAAAGGACCTGCTACATGATGATGATGATTTTCTTCTAAGTGTTCGCAACTGTAAACTCCAGTGAAAAGTTACGGTTGTTCATCCACTTCTGGACTTTGACCTTGATCCAGAACTCGTGTTTGTCTTCACATCAATTTGGTAGATCTGGCTTTTTTGTATGCAGACTGTTGGTTCCTTGCCTCTCAGGCAGATGCACTTGGACTTTGACGAAATCACCCCAATTAGTCACCTCCTTCGACCTGCTTGTTAGGAGAAGGAGTGGGGTCTACTTTGTTCTCAAAAATGGAGCCCCAGAATCCACATAGGAACTTATAATATACATACTTTGCAGGCTTCACATGTGTTGACCCCGTAGTGGAAGCCTGCTGCTTGATCTCCGCAGACCCGACAAGGTGGCAATGGGCCTGCCACGTTGGATGTCCGCTCTTCTGGAAGACGTTTCTTGCCTCTCATCCTGAGGGGAGACATTAATTTCAATTCATATTAGTTTACCGGGTGACAATAAATGTACAATTTTTTATATCATTTTCTTCCAATTTCTGTTGCTGCTGCTGTATCATTATCATGTTTTTCTATTTCTTCTGCTCCTTTGTTCTCTTAATCTTGTTCTTTTCCTTCTCTAACTGTAATTCTTCTTCTCCTCTTCATCTTCTTTTCTAGTTTGAGACTGATGGCATTCCTGCATAGTTTTTGGTAGAATGAAGTTGGCTACTGTCATTTTGTATACATTCACATTCATGATTTGAGTTGTCCCTGTGTGTGTTCTGGAGCCATACTGGGGAGTGGGGGGGGGGGGGGAATGATTTTTGGGGTAAAAAGTGAAAATATCACAGCCTAGCTGTCAACCACAACATGCCATGACAAAACCTTTTAAGGGCAAACCCAGAAAAAGAAATTATAGTTGTGCTGGACTGTATAAGATTGTAAATTCCCGTTTTGGTGCTATTGCCATGCACACTAAAATTTGATAAAACTGTTTGAGGCTTTCCTTGTATATGCTATGAAACGAATCAGCAATTAGCACGTGATGTACACATTCTCTTGAACTTATGACCTGTGAAACTTACAACCATCCTCACTAATGACAACAACAAAAATTAGTACATTTTTGAAAGTCAATAAATAAATTTAACTACACTGGCAGGGTTAAAACGTTTGTGCAACTGATGCCCAGAGTGCATCAGGGTCTATTAATGTGTATATAAACTGCATTTAAGTGGATATTTACATGTACTTGGGTACCCTGATAACATCAAATTGAAGACGTTTTAAAGAAGTTAAATGTCGATTAGCTCAAGCAATGGCAGCATTTTACAGCATTTTTGTCTGAGACAAGAAAGAGCATTCTTATGTCTTGATTTATGGAAATGAATCATGGACAGTTGGTAAATTAGTGATAACTTACTTGGAAGCTGCAGGCATATGGTTTTATAGATGAATTATGAGAATACCCTGGTCAGATAAAAAGAGTCAAGATGACATCTCGAAAGAAGCTGACTCACGAAGAGAACTGACTGCCCACATTGAAAAGAGACAATCTACATTCTTTGGTCATGTGATGAGAAGGAGAAAACTGGAGTAGATCGTGACAGTGGGAAAGTTGGAGGGGAGGAGAGGCAGGGGGAGACCGAGAAGACAGATGCTGGACAGTTCGACATCACAGCATGAATGATCATATGTGTCAGAGTTTATTGAAAGTACACAAGATACAAGGTTGTGGATAGACCTACCAAAGCCCCACCACATGGACTTTAAGAAGAAGAAGAAGAAGATTGCATTTTTGTGTTTTATGTACAATTTTTATAACCCATTTGAATGAAAATAGCACTGAAAAACCTAAATTCAACTTTCAACCAGATCAACTTTACGACCTGTCAGTCGGAGCGGAAGTCGGTCCTAATTTGAAGAGACCCTGTATTTAGTATCAGGTTACTTATCTTAACTCCATAGAATACTTTTTGTCCACATTTTAGGCTGTGATTACTTATTTACACATGCCTTATCTCTTATCAAGAAGAATTAAAACAGATTAATTTATTAGCTAGAGTAACAGCCAATCATAGGAACTATAGTCTTAAAACATACTTCATTTGCCAAACAGGATTCCCCTTTCTTTGCTAGAGCAGCATCATATTTACTTTGGCAGCAATTCAAAAAAGCAATCACAGTCTTAATTTTCTGAAAACACTGTCTTGGCCTGGTGAAGACAGACAATTTGCTGAACACTAAAACCTCACATTTTAAACAACTGTGCTAAACTTCTGCTTCAAAGATATCTCATTATATACTACCAACAAGCATATTTTAGTGGACTAACCCCAATTTTAATGGACCAGCACAGCCAATGTACAACACAAGTAGATCTATGAGACCACACAATGAAGGCAATAAAACTACGATCTTAAATCTTCAGGTCCGTACTTTACTTGTCAATATTAATATGCAACATACTATTTGAACTTTGGCCTAGTTTGATATCAGGAAACTTATCAAGAAACAGGGGCACTCAAATGTAGAACTCAGTGAGTGAATCAGTACTATGGAGATATTCTGCATTCTGATGCTACTGGGTTTGTAAAAGTAAAGTACCTTTTTTTCCCCACTTTTGGTGCATTGGTCACATATAATCAAATGAAAAGTAGACCAGCGAGCTCCACAATATAACAAATACAAATGGAAACTGAACGTTGCAGCTACAGAGCCTTCATCAGCACATTACACAAATCAACAAAATTACATGTACAGACAAGAATGCATAAAATCACTCAACTGATGTATTCCCGATTGCAGCCACACTGTTGTCCGGCCAGTGGAATGAAAGACATGTGTGGCCACCAAGAATGAACAGCCCAAGAATGCTAAGGGCCATGACTCAAGGATATTAGATAAACTGTGTTGACAGATGTCCCCCAGATGTATTTGCATTCAAGATAACAAAAAAATAAGGTGGTTCTCAAGAAACTTATGGATTCTGTCCCTGATGTGGCTAGATTGAATGGCCGTCACCTTCATGTCAATGACACCGTGGTGATCATTCCCAGGAAATTACCTGATAACCAGTTTTGGCTGGGTCGACATAGGAACTGAGATCAGTTTTAAAATAAATGTATCTCAATGCAGATTTGAATCCTTGACCTTCAGGTAGATAGGCAAGTGCCTAGTCATCCGCCATAGCAGATACAGAATCTGAATTGGGTACTATGAAAAATTATAGGAAGAAAAAATGGCTGGTATGATGTTAAAGTGACCAGTGTAAAGCTGACTACATCTCTCATCAACTAACAGATCTATAAAATAAGTTATGAGTTAAGAACCAACATCATAACATTCCCATAAATGCTCCAATCTCATGTTTAGCAGCAAGTGCAGAGTTGCAATTCTATTGGTACCAGTAACAATCTGCCTGTATGTCCATCTTGCCCCTCCCCTTGGGTGTTAAGCATTAGCCACATTCCTTGAGCACCTCTCTGCACCATTTTCTTTAGACAGTTATGATCTATTTGTACTTCCGCACTGTTTACTCACTCCCAAAGGGCCTTACAACATCTAGCCTGTCAAGCATCAATTTACCACCAAGTGGTGCACAACCAAACAGTCTGTCTGTTCATTGCCCAACACACTGGGGAAAATATCCAAAGGAAGCTGTACCCAGGACCTCTGAAGCAAAGCCAATCTGCATGGAACATACCTGTCTCTACCTTTCTCAACATGCTCAATAAAAATATGGGTCTAGCACGACGCCCCCAGTATGCCACATGGAGTAGACAAGGGTTCTTCTCTTTGAAAAGAGTACATCAAACAAGAGAAACAATGAAAGCTACAAGAAATTTCAATCCACAGGTACTGATCAGCATTCCTAGATGTAAAGATAGTCAGACATGCTGTCACCAAAAATAAACACTGAGCACTCCCCGTTATCCCTCCTTCCCCCCATCCTCTCCATTTTTTTGCCTAAAAAATATATAAGCTGTGTGTTAGGTGGGGGGGTGCCTCATTGGTTTGTTTTTCCTTACGGCATGCCTGTCCCCCCCCCCCCCCCCCCCCACACACAAAAAACCAGCTTACACATTTTGTAAGCGAAAAATTGGATTTGGAACTCAAATATCAACCCCCCCCCCCCCCCCTAGTTGTTTTGTTAAGGGAACTAAGAAGGCCCCTTTGAATTAAGGTTTAACAATGTATAGAAATTATCTTTTAAAGTATTCATTTATATATTTCATATTACTTGAAGTATATTATTATATTTCTTCGCCATTCAGTGCATTATCATCATCACAACTTTTTTTCTGGTGGCAAGCAGTACCAGTTACCAGCATCTTTTTTTTTTTTTTTTTGGCATAATTTGTTTTCAGAGCTAAGACACCTTTTTTATTAGAAAAACAATATACAATTTCTTTACATGAGTCTAAGTCCCCTTACAAAATTTCTGGAGCAGGGGAAGGGGGGAAACTGAGGTTCCAGCATCTATGGAGAAAGCAAACAGAAACTTGAGGACACGCTGGAGACAGTGGAGACTTCCAGTACCAACAATCTCACAATGCAGTTACTAAGGCTCCCTTATTTTATTTTCTAGAAGCAACTGGGCAAAAAGCTATCCTCCGAATAAGGGCCACATATTATGGTGGCCAAAAAGAAAACCTGACAGGGTCTCAATCACATGTAAAATGCTGAAGGTTGTCTATAATGTATCATTGTTGTCTTTTAGAAAAATTACATTATCTGAAACCCATGGAAACGTTTTTTTTTTTTTTAATTGTCTACCGCGGTGAACGAACCATAGTACTCGAGAATTATGGAATTGTTAACCACATTCACTAACCTCCAAGCCACGGAGCCGCGCAGATTCCCATATGGTCACTCGCAATGATGTGCCTTGCTCATTGGAAACACTGATGCTTTTGCAGTTATCAGTAAGTAGCCAATTACATCTTAACCCGTAGGAATTAGAGAGAACACCACTTTGTGTAACCGTTACAGAAACCCTAGCGTAGTTGTGTTTTTCCTACAGGTGCACCGTGGAGCCCTAAGCGCTGGCGGTCAGTTGGCCGTATCTGGCTCGCAGAATATAGTGACCATATCGCGGGACAGTATCAGTTTTTTCTTTAACTTTTATTTTAGATATACGTGTTTTATTTTATTTTAAAAAGTGTCAGTTGTCGTATTGAATTTACTTTAAAAAACGTCTGTCTAGTGAAGACAGGGGTTATATCCACCCTGAAGCAAAGGCCTAAAAATGGTCAGCTAATTCTTGCCAAATGTATTGAATTAATGATATTTCTGTCCTGGGACATGACGATCTGAATCTAAAACATTTAAGCCCCTTGAGTAAACTTACTTGCATGCCCTGCCCTAAGGGTTTGTCATGCATTTAACAGGGGTCTCCATGGAAGTAAATTTTTAAAAATTTCGCATAAAATGAAAGATTTCGAAACCAATAGTAGAAACTAATTCCCGAATGAGCACCCATGTGCAATAATGCCGCTGTTAGACTCGCCCTCCTATCTGGACGTTATAGATACCTCAGTTTTGCTGTAAGGATTGGACACATGATAGTACAGCCGAAACACGTCGATGACGTTGATAAAGTTTATTGTAGTAAAACAATCAAAAGTCATTCAATCGATGTCCAGAGTTTAAACAGCAGCATTACTGCGATTCTAATAAGCGATCTGTTCGCTAAATCACCAGGAAAACGGTGCCCTAAAGTAACTTTTCTGGACGTTGAAGAGAAAATCTGGAATTTGCCGTTTTGGTTTCCTAACTGGAATGCTGATTATTGTAGCTGCAGAGTCGTTAAATCATTAGCTAGCAGCCGTAATGGCGGAAACAGACAGGCATTAATCAATTCTGCTCTAGTATATATTGCTCGTGCACTTGCTGTTTGTTCACTGTGTGATTGTGCTGTATGTTATTAGCTCGTCCGCTTATAGTTGTTCATTAATTATTACATTTTAAATTTAAAGGGGCATTTAGATCTGTTTTGTTGGATTGATATCTGAACAGTGGCTGATCGAGTCACTGTGCTGTCAATTCTCCTGATAACAGACTAAGTACTGCATGTATACAAATAGCTTCTTGAATAATTTCGACGTCATTGTTTGTACTATTACAGTAACAGTATTGTTGTGGTAAAGAGTTAATGTTCTAAGGCCAGAAAGAGTCGCAGCAACCATTAACTCTTTAAGTCGCATGCAAATGTTACATACATTATCATCAGATGCCTTGCTGACTGGCGTGGGTGATCATGCATCTCCACAATCTGCGATCTCCTGGAACATGTATTAGTTCGTGTGCTGATACACATCCATGCCATGCAACAAGACCGTCATGAATCTTCTCTCGTTGTATTACTCTTCGGGCTTCCGCCTCTTTCAAAACCTCTTGGTAGCTCTTTTTAACTATCCAAGGTATTTTTTGCATTTTTCTGTAAAACCACATCTCTGAGGCCTCATGAAATTGTTTGGCCTGCCTGACTCACAGCCATGTGTTGAAACTGGATATGTGTAGCAAGCAAAAATTATTTTTCTAACCTTCAATGACAAAGATGTATTGCATAAGATGTTCTTCATTTTATAAAATGCAGTTCTTGCCTGTTATATTCTGTTTCTTATCCCAGTCATACATCTTCCATCTGATGATATCCATGTGCTCAGATACCTAAATTGCTGTAGTTTTCCCAAAATAAAGCTATTGACTTTTATTACACATTTAGGAATCATTCTTTTCTTTAATAACATCATTACTTCTGTCTTTTCAATATTTAAACTGAGGCCCATTCTTCTACTTGCTACCACCACAGTGTCTATTATTTCTTGTAGTTCTTTCTGACTTGTTGCCGTCAAGACTGTGTCATCAGCATAAAGCAAATTGTTTATATTGTGCCCACCAACCACTATTCCGGCTTATAAATTAAAGTCGCATTATATATTCGCTGTATAGTGAAAATAAATCAGGTGACAGTACACATCCTTGTAGTACATCCCTCTTGATGCTCTGAAATGTACCTAAACAGTTGTTAATACTTAATTCCTGCTGCTTGCTGTCAATACATATTCTTTATTATTCGTAGATCTTTCCATCAGTGTTAATTTTTCTAAGTTTAAATACCTCTTCATGTTTTTTACACAGTCAAATGCTTTTGTAATATTAACCCGATTCCCTTTCGATAGGCTGCGGGCAGACTCTGAAAACGAGCGTTATAGTACAGAGTGCCCCGGGGTCAGAACGGAGTTATCCTATCTCTTAGGACCGACTGACCCATGTTCAACTGCTGTTCACATGGAACCCTTCTCCACTTCAGTCTTCAAAGTTCTCGTTTGAATATTTGCTACTACCACCAAGATCTGCACCCGGGGCGGTATAGTCTGTGAAGAATAAGTACAGATCAGACTTTACTTCTATATTTCTTTCTGACAATGTCCTTAGGAAGTATATTGCTCTGTTTGTATCTTTTCTTTCTAGAAATTATTTTCCTTCCACATTAATGATTACCTTCTTCTATTCCGAGGAGTTGAGCATAACAGTAACACAAACTTATACAATAGTACCTCATAATTCTAACACACTTCACTGACCACATCCGGTCATTTCCCTTGGTGAACAAACTCGCTGATCTGCGATTTCGTGACATGTGGGCTGCAAACAAAATACCATACCGATAGCTTTTGAATTGAGCTTCATCCTTGTGTTTTTATTATACCAAGATGGCTGCGTATACGATCGATACAGCTGGGAGCAGATAGAAGCGTTGTATTCGGTGAAATTTTGATAATGTTCGTTACCGTCGCATATTCGGCCTTTTTGTCAAATCAGATGACGAAAACCAGACTAGTAATATTTATGACTCGGAATCTACCAGTTGAATATATACACTAAAAAAATTGTGGTTTTCAAACTTCTTCTGAAATTTCTATAAATAGCCATACATTCAAGACGGCCGTCATGATCATG
>CAJHNH020004914.1:0-29125 GCA_905116865.2 Candidula unifasciata
CACCCATTGCCATCTTCACATGCCAGGTGTAAAGCCGTGCATCCGGTAGCATCCCTGAGATCCAGCGGTGCATCGTGTGCGATCAGAAACTTGACAATGCTCAAGTTGCCTCTGCTAGCAGCTCTGTGTAGCGGAGTGTGTCCTAGAGAATCCACACATTCAATATCCGCACCGTACTTGACCAGGGCCTCACAAATCTCTAAGTGTCCCTTGGAAGCTGCATAATGAAGTGAACTTTGACCGTTGTTGTTGACCGCATTCACCTGTGCACCATGGCCCAGCAGATCGTAGACAATTTGTGTGCGTCCAGCGGAGGAAGCAATCATCAGAGCTGTCCACTGGCTCTCATCTCGCTCGTCGACAGGAACTTGCAATGACAGGAGATACTCCACAATATCTGTGTGTCCACCTAATGCTGCCCAGTGTAGAGGAGTTCGCCCACTCGTGTCTTTTTTCGAGGCAAGTGACCTATTATTTTCTAGCTTTATTCTCAAAATGCCAAAATTTCCTTCGTAAGCAAGTTTGCAGACTTCATCTGCCGTTGTTTGAGCCGCCATAATTAGTTGTAGAAAAAGAAAAGTACAATATGTACTTTTGTCGTAAGAGGCGACTAATAGCAAACAATTGTTGCCAAAAGACCCAACTTTACTGATGCAGTTTGTTATTCTGCTTTGTATGTTAAAATTTTAAAACACAACAGTGGTCGAATCTGTATGTAGTTCTTCCGGTTTTAAATAATTACGTTTGCTTTTATGTAGTGTAATATTATTCTTTAAATTAACATACCATGTACAAACAAATATTTATAAGAAAAGCAACAAATATACAGGAAATGTGTTGCGTAAATAATTTCCCTTGTTTGTTTTTGTTATGTCCCTTTTAACAAAGAATTTCTCTTTCTCTTTTTCTCTCTCTCTTCCCCTATTTTTAAGGATTTGTAGTCTGTCATAATCATCATCATCAGGTGCCTTGCCGATTTTAAGGATTTGTAGTCTGTCATAATCATCTTCATCAGGTGTCTTGCCGACTGGCGTGGGCGATCATGCCTCTCCATAATCTGCGATCTCCTGCAGCATGTATCAGTTCGTATGCCGACACACCTTCATGCCATGCAACAAGACTGTCAAGCATCTTCTCTCGTTGTCTTCCTCTATCTCTCCTTCCACATATCTTTCCAGTGGTCACAACTTGTTCTATTTTCCCTCTTCTCATAACATGTCCTAAAAATGATGACTGTCTCCTTCTAATGTCTGTGATAGGTTGTCTTCGGGCTCCCGCCTCTTTCAAAACCAAGGGTTGCTCTTTTTGGCTGTCCAAGGTATTCTAAGCATTCTTCTGTAAAAGCCACATCTCTGAGGCCTCTAAAAATTGTTTGGCCTGCCTACCGATTGTCCAGGATTCACAGCCATATGTTAAAACTGGATGTATGTAGCAAGCAAGAATTCTTTTTCTAACTCTCAATGACAAGGATATATTGCACAAGATGTTTTTCATTGTATAAAATGCAGTTTTTGCCTGTCCTATTCTATTTCTTGTCTCAGTTATGCATCTTCCATCTGATGTTATTCATGTGCCCAGATACTTAAATTTCTGTACTTGTCCTAAAATAACACCATCGACTTTTATCACACACTTAGGAATAATTCGTTTCTTTGATACCACCATTACTTCTGTTTTCCCATTATTCAAACTGGGGCCCATTCTTCCACTTTCTAACACCACAATGTCTGTCGTTTCCTGTAGTTCTTTCTGACTTGTTGCTATCAAGACTGTGTCATCAGCATAACGTAAATTGTTTATATTGTGCCCACCAACCACAATTTGGGGCATATCAATTAAAGATCTCATTATATATTCACTGTATATTGAAAACAAATGTGTTCAGAAGACAATGCTAATGGCAAGGCTTCAACGTACACTAACATTAAAAACAAAAACTGATAGAGGATTTGAGAGTCAAATTAACTAAACTTCCCATATATATAGAGGAAAAAATAAAAAATGCGTCCATTCAGTTTCATACATCGCATTAAAGACAACTAAAGATTAAATGTGCACCCCCTCCCCCTTTCCCTCCTCTTTTCTTAAGTATTCAAAGCGCTTCTTCTTCTTCTTCTTGTGTTCGCTTTCTGATTTACACCGACAGACAGGTTCCTGTGATAAACTTGACTGTTTTAATGAGTTTATTTTTAGTCCCATACAACTTTGTGTACAGTGGTGACTCACTGGGCCAGTATTCCTTTCTTAATGGGCTGAACAAGGGACAGTCTTGCAGGACATGTTCTGTAGTCTGCACACATAGCCCACAAGGGCAAAAAGGTGAACTACTTAGACGAAGCCTGTGCATATGCTGGTTAAGTTTGTTATGTCCTGTCCTGAGACGTAGGACAATGACCTGCCCATGCCGGTCAAGTAAGTGGTAGTCATCTCTGGCCAGACTCTGTTCACTTCTGATAGCCTGGATGGCCCTTTTCTTCTCATAGTATGTTACTGCATTCTCTTCCTGGTCACATTCTGCCCCTTTTTTAGCAAGTTTATCTGCGGTTTCGTTTCCTGGTATACCACAGTGGGATGGCACCCACTGGAGTACAGTACACTTTTGGGTAGCCACCTTGCCAAGTTTAGATCTCAAGTGAGGGAGTTTGCCACTCTTGAGGGCTTGAAGCACTGAAAGCGCATCTGTGAATATAACCACTTGGTGGCAGTCAGAACTGGTGTTGTGTAACATTTCGGCAGCCTGCTCTAGTGCTACAATCTCTGCTGTGTAGTTGGAACAGAATTACCAGTGGGTATCCACTTTGTGTGGCGGTGGTTGCCTGGGTATGTAATAAAGACTCCAGCACCCCCATTTTTAACCGCGCTGGTTGCTGATCCATCTGTGTAAACATGTATCCATGACTGTTCGGATAGTTTTCATGAATCATGCTAAGAGCAGCTGTTCGTTTTTGAAGATCATTGGACTCATCTCCAGTTGTGAATCCATTGACTGAAGTCATTATCTGTATTGTATCACTGACTTGCTCCCAAGGTACAGGGTATAGGGTAGGTTTTCAGCGGTGTTGTTCTAATAGCTAGATCAGCTTGATACTGTCTTCTAAGTCTTTTCCCCCGATGGACAAAGCTGCTACGTTTGAGACGCCCTAATGCCAGATCATCTAACCCTTTTATTCATTGGGTGGGACTGCATACTATTAAACTTCTCCATCTGGATCATAGTTTTAGTGTCTCTTCTATAGGACAATGTCTGCATTGCAGTTATTTTCTGCATCTTCAGGATTGGTGCAGTTTTCATGGATCCTGTGATGAGTCTAAGAGCTTGATTTTGCACTCTGTCTAACGATTGTAGGTGGGAATTAGCAGCTGTTGACCATGCTGTTGCACCAAACTCCAAGTGGGGTCTTATCGCTCCATTATAAACTTTCTTTAGGGTTTTTCCATTTGCTCCCCATCCTGTACCTGCCAATTTTCTAAGTAGGCCTAGTCGTCTCCTGGCCTTCCCTTCTACATTTTCTATATGTTTGCTCCATGTGAGCCTTTTATCAAAAAAGCGCTTTAAGGGTAGGTGTGCCGAGAAATTCATTTTTTGCCCGATAAGGATGCCGCGGTTGAAAAAAATTTCAGAACCGCTGGTCTAGGCTTCGTCCTTCTGAGGCTATTTGGAGTCGACCGTGGGTATTCGCAACATTCTTCTCAAGAAAGTTGAATACATAAATAACAATAGTAAAGAAAGAAAGATAACTACATTTGTTAAGTCAAAAAGTTCCGGGAACTGATGCAGTGGAGTAAATATTATGTATTTTGTCACAATACGTACTATTTAAAAAAAATGCCAATTACTGCCTTTATTTAACCACTTTTGCGGTGTAGGCAAAAAGAGGGAGGAGGGTGTCTTTGAGCATGAGGATTTACAGCTGCATGGCTAGTGCTGTCATCACGACTGTGCAGGTGAGAATTCTATTTTGCACCTGACAGAAAATATTCCCTCGTCTTACCAAGGATTCAAACCTAGATCTCGTTCAGCCAGCGGCTGCTGCACGATACATGTGTTCGGACGACTGCGTATTGTAGGCTTGGAGTAGAGACCTTGACGATAGAATGTTTTGAAGATTACCACCCCTTCTCCCTGGGGCAAACACACACACACACACAATCGAGTTACACATTCAAAAGTTGCATGATTTTGTGAATGATAAATCAAAAGTATTATATATTTACAGAGCATGCAAAACATTCAATCCCCATCCCCCCTCTTCTTTTTTCTCTCTCTTTCTTTCCATTCCCCCCCCCCCCTCTATATCTCTCTCTCTCTCTCTCTCTTTCTCTCTCTCTCTCTCTCTCTCTCTCTCTCTCTCTGTGTGTCACTGGCAAACTCTCATAAAATCGTTTTCTTTTTCCATCACTCTACCATGTATTTCATACACTATCTTTAAGCATACCAGACGCCTTAAGGTCATAGAAACCTCCCTGGTGTCACTTTACCGGTGAACTGGGCACTTGCTTTCAAATTCTCGCCTTCCTCGAATATTTATTACCAGTCTAGTGGAATGGATCTTAGAATGTGAGTGGTCACTGAATGTAAAGATGTCATGCTTGTAAGAGAGTAACTAGAACAGGATGGAGAACTTTTTTTGTTTTGTTTTTTGTTCTGTCATCTGTATGCTCTTTATTGATTAACATTTTTGTTAGGTATAGTTAGCAGTTGAATTCAAAAAGAGAAGAAAACAGCTTGGTGGAAACGTTTGCTTGCGTGTATTAAAATAAAACTGTGTACACATACTGTGTTATTCCCTTTATTTTATGTTCTGCGTTTTTCCTTTGTTGGTTTGTTTTAGTATCCAGAAGCCATGAGTTGTTAACCCTTAGGCTCGGTATTATGGATATCGCAACCTTTCGGCCTTGATTCCATTGTACATACCGTAAATCTGGGAGAAAATGTCGCTTTCCTGCCTACCCCCGGACCACAAGAAGTTCGTCACCCAATCTCCGCGCAATCCGGTTTATCCAAACCACGCTAGAGAGCCGAGCAATGTTTCGTAGCTTATGTTGCGGATCCAGCTATGCCGCGATTTTAAGCAGTGTGTCTCCATTCGTATATTGTAGATTTTGGGCCATTAATCGGCCTACAGAAAAAGAAAAGTACAATATGTACTTTTTGTCGTAAGAGGCGATTTAATAACAAAACAATTGCTTTACAAAAGACCCAACTTCACTGATGCAGTTTGTTATTCTGCTTTGTATGTTAAAATTTTAAAACACAACAGTGGTCGGATCTGTATGTAATTCTTCCGGTTTTAAATAATTACATTTGCTTTTATGTAGTGTAATATTATTCTTTAAATTAACATAACATGTACAAACAAATATTTATAAGAAAAGCAACAAATATACAGGAAATGTGTTGCGTAAATAATTTCCCCTCGTTTGTTTTTGTTATGTCCCTTTTTAACAACCAATTTCTCTTTCCTCCTTTTCTCTCTCTCTTCCCCTATTTTTTACAGGATTTGGTAGTCTGTCATAATCATCATCATCAGGGTGCCTTGCCGACTGGCCGTGGGCGATCATGCCTCTCCCTTAATCTGCGATCTCCTGCAGCATGTATCAGTTCGTATGCCGACACACCTCACCATGCCATGCAACAAGACTGTCAAGCATCTTCTCTCGTTGTCTTCCTTCTATCTCTCCTTCCACATATCTTTCCAGTGGTCACAACATGTCTCTACGTTTTCCCTCTTCTCATAACATGGCCGAAAAATGATGACAGTCCTCCTTCTAATGTCTGTGATAAGTTGTCTTCAAAGGCTGCCCCGCATGCCTCTTTCAAACCTCTTGGTTGCTCTTTTTGGCTGTCCAAGGTTCCGATTCTAAGATCTTTCTTCTGTAAAAACCACATCTCTGAGGCCTCTAAAAATTGTTGGCCTGCCTACCGATTGTCCAGGATTCACCAGAAGTGCATCCATATGTTAAAACTGTCCCAAACCGATGTATGTAGCAAGCAAGAATTCTTTTTCTAACTCTCAATGACCAAGGATATATTGCACAAGATGTTTTTTCATTGTATAAAATGCAGTTTTTGCAACCCAACCCTATTCTATTTCTTGTCTCAGTTATGCATCTTCCATCTGATGTTATTCATGTGCTCCAGATACTTAAATGTTCTGTACTTGCCTAAAATAACACCATCGACTTTTATCACACACTTAGGAATAATTCGTTTTCTTTGTTTTCATACCACCAGTTACTTCATGTTTTTGATGAATTCCCTTGACTGGGGCCCATTCAATGATTCCACGTAGAACTTCTGAGTCTGGAACACAATGTCTGTCGTTTCCTGTAGTTCTTTCTGACTTGTTGCTATCAAGACTGTGTCATCAGCATAACGTAAATTGTTTATATTGTGCCCACCAACCACAATTTGGGGCATATCAATTAAAGATCTCATTATATATTCACTGTATATTGAAAACAAATCAGGTGACAGTACACATCCTTGTCCTACGCCCCTCTTTATGCTTTGAAATGTACCTAAACAGTTGTTAATTCTTATAGCTGCTGTTTGCTGTCAATACATATTCTTTATTATTCGTAGATCTTTACCATCAATGTTTAATTTTTCTAACAGTCTGGTCTTCATGCTTCACACAGTCAAATGCTTTTGTATAGTCTATGAAGCATAAGTACAAATCAGTCTTTTTTTCTATAGCTCTTTCTGACAATGTCCTTAGTCTGTAGGATTACCATATCAAGGATGAGAACTATCGTGGTACAAATCGTGGAAACCCCGTCTAACCTTAAAGCCAATGATATATGAAATGTGTGGCTTCCCCTGATGATGCGTGCGGCAAGGTTGTTTTCTACTATGATACCGTAGACCTTTAAAAAACAGCCATGCCCAGCATCCACACTCTACTGATACAGTATCAAATTCGTTGGGCTGGTCATGTGGCACGCATGACAGATCACAAGCTCCAAAAAAAAATAAAAAACTCTTTTATTGTGAGCTGCACAACTGAGAAACTTTTCCAAGACGGGCAAAAGAAAGGCTTTAAGGACACCTTGAAGTCTTCACTCGAAGCATTTGGGATGAATGACACCTATTGGGAGGCTGCCTCTCAAAACCGAAATGCATGGCGTGCAGCTCTACACAAGGGCGCGGCTACATGTGAAGCAAACAGAACAGCAAGACTTATTAAGAAAGGGATGGACAGAAAGGCGACTGCAGGAGATTCCCTCCCTGGCACAACACTCATTCCCTGTCCTCACCGCCCAAGAACTTTTCGGGCCCGCATCGGCCTCATCAGTCATCTTCGTACTCATACTTGATGAAAAAGAGTGGTCATCATCATCATGAATTACAACACACATCTACTATGGCATCCAGATGCAATCTTCCATCTGAGACTCACAGAACTCTTTTCTTGTAATCAGTCCTTGAAGCTATTCTTCTAGCAACAAGTACACTTTTTTTTTTTTTTGATTTGTCACTACGCAACAGATTACATAGAACTTGAGCATTCATTCTTAGTTTAGCTCCGTGCGAAATGTGAACGTGACAGTAAACAATAATATTCGCGTCGCTTTAATACACACTGAATAAAAATCTGTGTAATCAAGTGCCATCACGAAAAATAGTTTATTTGTGTGTGGGATCCTTAATTTAACAATGGGCCTTGCCACCGAAAGTAAACATTTTATGCCCCAGGAAGGATAATTACTACAGTAAACATTCGCCCTTAAAAGGAGCGTTTGGTACGCTATGTTGCGGTATAAGCTAGGTTGTGATTTCCGCGCTTTTTGGCCTAACTAGATTAGGTACAAAATATACATCGACATTCAGATCCCCGATCATGGTTTTTTTTTTTTTTTTCGAAAGCTGCACAAATTCATTTAGTCTGTTTCAAAATTACAGCCGTTTAATTTTTTTTTTTTTTTTTTTTCAAGTACGTTTAATTTGATTTAAATTCAGTTACATGTTCAACAGCTACATGGTAAACTCATTAATAGAAAAATAAAATTAAATTTCATTATATGCAGAGTTAACAGACATTTTGCTCCCTCCACTTCTCGCTTTCTCTATTTCTCCACTTCCTCTCTCTCTCTCTCTCTCTCTATCTCTCTCTCTCTCTCTCTCTCTCTCTCTCTCTCTCTCTCTCGCTCACAGCCTTTTTTTTCCCTCGCTCTCAGTCACTTTACCGCTTCATTCAGTATACGAGTGAATAATGAAACTATCAGACAAATTGTGGGAACGACACCTTCTGTTCATCTTCTTGAACGAAGTTTTTCGCCAGGGACACAGATGTGTATCATTTATTTTGTACATTAGAGTCCTATGTAGTCACTTCATAGTTAGAACATATTTGTGTATGTGTACTGTGTTGGTCTCCATATGCTGATGAAGGCTAATCGCCGCAACGTTCGTTGTTTGTTTATTGTGATCGATTGTGTAAAGCTAACATAAACTATTTGTTCTTTCTTACCCTCTTTTTCTCTTCCCTTTAATTTCCTACCCCTTTAAAAACTAGATTCATAGAGAAACAGCAAATCAAGTGGTTTGGCCATCTCGCTAGAAAGCAGCAAGATCAAATACCATCACAAGCACTACATCTCAGAAGATCAGCTACACGAGCAAGAGAACGGCCGTGGAAATTTGGATCGACAACATTAAACATGACAATAGCCAGTGGCAACCAGCGTGCACTGGATCGCAAATTATTCCTCCCCACGGCGCTAAACGGCAGAAGTGGTTTATGATAATGATAATATGATCAGTGTACCATCTTGCAAAAAACTAAAGCCATAGTAAACACCCCGCTGTCCATTAACGTGTGAACTAGAAACGTGTTTTTACGTCCCGTTCTTTTTCTGGTTTTGTTAACGTGAATATTTATCACCAAGCTGTGACGTCTCATGAAAGTGAAAAGGGACCCTGAATGAAAACGCTGAACAGGATGGGCACTAAAATGGAATTCCAAGTTTTGGACACATACATTTAATTTAGGTTTGAGGTTTTGAACAAGGGATCAACATCATGGCACACGAATAGTAACCCGTAAGTGCTCCGTTCTTCTACTAACTCAAGCCGGACATATGGAAACAGCTCAAATAAACCAGGGCCTAAACTGTTATAAAGTACAGTGCGTTTTCATGGGACATTGGAAATGCAATCAATGAAACAAGTTTCTAAGGCTATTGATACTGGGATCAAACTCGGCAACAGCATGTCGGGACAGCTGGTGTAAATTTTCATATTTAGGCATAGTCTGCGCTGTTGTTAAACTATAAAGATGGAAGAAATTGGGATACTTTTTGTTTGATGTCTGATACTGATATGTACAGTGTCTGCGGCTTCTTCTTTTTCTGCCTTCTATCCCCAAGTGGAGCATGGGCCCTCAACCAACTCATGCCAGAACGTTCTATTCTTTGCTATTGCATGCATCTCACCCCATGCCACTCCACTCTCTAGCTCCCTTTTTCATTTTTTGGGGGGTCTGCTTTCATTTCTATTATATTGTGGGTTCCACTGCAAAGACATTCTAGTTACATTGTTTTGATGTTTTCTCAGCGTGTGTCCTATCCAAAGCTGGGGTCCTTTCTTTACCTTTTGATCCATTGGAACTTGTTTTAAGTTATCTCCCACAGCTCAACATTAGTGTTTCTATCACACCAGCTAATTACCTGTGCTCTGTTGCGGCACCAGTTAATGAATGTTTGTAGTTTATTAGTGATTGTTTTAGTTGTTCTCCTTGTTTCCGCTCTATACATCAGTACTTCTTTTCTTCTTCTTTTATTTCTTCTTCTTCTTCTTCTTCTTCTTCTTCTTCTTCTTCTTCTTCTTCTTCTTCTTCTTCTTCTTCTTCTTCTTCTTCTTCTTCTTCTTCTTCTTCTTCTTCTTCTTCTTCTTCTTCTTCTTCTTCTTCTTCTTCTTCTTCTTTTCTTCTTCTTCTTCTTCTTTCTTCTTCTTCTTCTTCTTCTTCTTCTTCTTCTTCTTCTTTTTCTTCTTCTTCTTCTTCTTCTTCTTCTTCTTCTTCTTCTTCTTCTTCTTCTTCTTCTTCTTCTTCTTCTTCTTCTTCTTCTTCTTCTTCTTCTTCTTCTTCTTCTTCTCTTCTTCTTCTTCTTCTTCTTCTTCTTCTTCTCTTCTTCTTCTTCTTCTTCTTCTTCTTCTTCTTCTTCTTCTCTTTCTTCTTCTTCTTCTTCTTCTTCTTCTTCTTCTTCTTCTTCTTCTTCTTCTTCTTCTTCTTCTTCTTCTTCTTCTTCTTCTTCTTCTTCCTTCTTCTTCTTCCTTCTTCTTCTTCTGTTCTTCTTCTTCTTCTTCTTCTCTTCTTCTTCTTCTTCTTACTTCTTCTTTTCTTCTTCTTCTTCTTCTTCTTCTTCTTCTTCTTCTTCTTCTTCTTCTTCTTCTTCTTCTTCGTCTTCTTCTTCTTCTTCTTCTGCTTCTTCTTTCTTCTTCTTCTTCTTCTTCTTCTTCTTCTTCTGTCCTTCTTCTTCTTCTTCTTCTTCTTCTTCTTCTTCTTCTCTTCTTCTTCTTTCTTCTTCTTCTTCTTCTTTCTTCTTCTTCTTTCTTCTTCTTCTTCTTCAGTCTTCTCTTCTTTCTTCTTCTTCTTCTCTTCTTCTTTTCTTCTTCTTCTTCTTCTTCAGTTCTTCTTCTTCTTCTTCTTCTTCTTCTTCAGTTCTTCTTCTTCTTCTTCTTCTTCTTCTTCTTCTTCTTCTTCTTCTTCTTCGTCTTCTTCTTCTTCTTTCTTCTTCTTCTTCTTCTTCTCTTCTTCTTCTTCTTCTTCTTCTTCTTCTTCTTCTTCTTCTTCTTCTTCTTATTCTTCTTCTTCTTCTTCTTCTTCTTCTTCTTCTTCTTCTTCGACTTCTAATGGACAACTTCTTATGCTTCTTCGTCGACTTCTTGCTTGTTCTATTCTGCAGAGTCTTCTTCTTCTTCAAAGGAAGCGCCAAATTAGCCGAATCCTACGACATGCTTGTTGGGGAGAAAGTAGATATATTCTTGTTTTTCCTCATATGGGGGCCCCGGAACCCACACTGGGAACATCAGTTAATGGACAATTGTGCAGTCGTTGACAGTTAATGGACAATTGTGCAGTCGTCGACAGTTAATGGACAATTATGCAGTCGTCGACAGTTAATGGACAATTGTGCAGTCGTCGACAGTTAATGGACAATTATGCAGTCGTCGACAGTTAATGGACAATTATGCAGTCGTCGACAGTTAATGGACAATTATGCAGTCGTCGACAGTTAATGAACAACTGTGCAGTCGTCGACAGTTAATGAACAACTGTGCAGTCGTCGACAGTTAATGGACAATTATGCAGTCGTCGACAGTTAATGGACAACTGTGCAGTCGTCGACAGTTAATGAACAACTGTGCAGTCGTCGACAGTTAATGAACAACTGTGCACTCGTTGACAGTTAATAGACAATTGTGTACTCGTTGACAGTTAATGGACAATTGTGCAGTCGTCGACATTTAATGGATAATTGTGCAGTCGTTGACAGTTAATGGACAATTGTGCAGTCGTCGACATTTAATGGATAATTGTGCAGTCAACGACAGTTAAAGGGAAATTGCAAACTGCTAGACATACGTTTTCCTGGTACAAATTACTAGCATCATTCATTTCGTCTGTTTTTATCATAAAGCAGCTCATCGCATAGAGGAGCGGCCCCTGCTAATCTATCAGCCTGTTCATTGCCTCGTGGATATATACTTGTTTTTCCTCATATAGGAGCCCCGGAACAGAGGTGCCGTGAGCGTATGACAGGGGTGCTGCGGCAGAAGTAAAGAATTTTTTTCAAAATCTGCTTGAGACCAGTGTCGACAGCAGTTTAAAAGAGATAACCATGAAGAAAGGCGAGAAGATTTCTGAATGCAAGTGTGTTCAGAAGACCATGCTATTGGCAAGGCTTCAACGTATACTAACATTAAAACAAAAACTGATAGAGGATTTGAGAGTCAAATTAACTAAACTTTCCATATATATATAAAGGAAAAAATAACAAAAATGTGTCCATTCAGTTTCATACATCTCATTAAAGACAACTAAAGATTAATGTGCACCCTCGCCCCCTCCCTCTCCTCTTTTCTTTAGTATTCAAAGCGCTTTAAGGGTAGGTGTGCCGATAAATTTTTTTTTTCCCTGATAAGGATGCCGTGGTTGAAAAAAGTTTCAGAACCCCTGGTCTAGACTATTCGCACGCCCTTCTGGGGCTGTTTAGAGTCGGCCGTGGATATTCGCAACATTCTTCTCAAGAAAGTTGAATACATAAATAACAATCGTAAAGAAAGAAAGATAACTACATATGTTAAGTCAAAAAGTTCCGGGAACTGATGCAGTGGAGTAAATATTATGTATTTTGTCACAAACTGCCAATTACTGCCTTTATTTAACCACTTTTGCGGTGTAGGCAAAAAGAGGAAGGAGGGTGTCTTTTAACATGAGGATTTACGGCTGCATGGCTAGTGCTGTCATCACGACTTTGCAGGTGATAATTTTATTTTGCACCTGACAGAAAATATTAACTCGTCTTACCAAGGATTCAAACCTAGATCTCGAGCTTGAGAGCATAGCGTTCCAATCGCTCGGCCAGCCGCTCCTCAATTCGTGCAATAATTACACATAACATAAATTGCATTACGGTGTTTTTTGTGCAACTTTTATAACGCGTTTGACAGAAAATAGTGTTGGAAAATATCACTTGGACTTTTGACCGGCTCGACTTACAACCTGGGACTGAACACGGTCGTTACTGGAGGGGACCCTTATAGAGATAACATGACATACTCATTATGTCCCAAAACGTGCAAGATACCATGTCATATTTTACGCATATACTTGTTTTTCCTCAGCATGTCTTTCTGCATCTATCTATTTTATTATCTGTTCATCTATTGTGTTGTCTCTCGTGTTGTCTCTCGGGCTGTCAGTCTGTCTTTATATGTGCGTCGTGTATAGGAGGAAAAAGAAAAATAACTTTTTGACCAGTTTTGTAACTGACAGTTATATTTCTTTTTCTTCGCATTCACTAGCTGTAAACTCCAGTGGAAGGTACTGGTTCGTTCAACCTCTAGAGTCTTTTTCTAGAGCCTGAATGGTACGTGCACATCCGTTTTACAGATCTGACTTATCTGTATGCATATTGTTGGTTACTTGCCTCTCAGGCAGATGTACTCTGACTTCAAAGGAAGCACCCTATTAGTCGACTCTTGCGACCTGCTCGTTTGGGAGGAAGTGGGTTTAGTTTTGTCTTCCATACAATGGAGTCCCTGAACCCACACGGGGAACAGCTACATTTAAATCATACATTATCAATTATTTTTATGAGTAATTATGGAAATCGCATTGCGGCCTTTACACAATTCATTAGCGCAAGATCAAATACCATCACAAGCACTACATCTCAGAAGATCAACTACAAGAGCAAGAGGACGGCCGCCGAAAACATGGATCGACAACATTAAAGACACCTACGCCTTCACGGCATGACAATAGCCATTGGCAGCCAACGTGCACTGGATCGCAAATTATTCCTCCCCACGGCGCTTAACGGCAGAAGTGGTTCATGATGATGATGATGATTAGAAAAACGTTCGTGTACAGTCATCATGATCTATGTCAGAACTGCCAATTTTCTAAAGAGATTTTATTAACACCAAAGCACAGTTGTCGGCGATTCTAAAACAGAAAGAAAATATTTACACGCGTCAGTTTCAATCGATACCAGCGAGAGAGGATTAACAAAGATATCGCCTATTTCTGCAAGCGTGTACATGTGAACGTATGCGTGGACACAAAGCGTCACGAGCAGTAATATGTGCGTGTTTATAACACGTTATCTGTGCCTACTCGTTTAGGTACATATACACCACGTAGACACGCACAGACACATACACATATCTTTATCTCCATACTCACGTACCAACACATGCAAATCGTGGCCATGTAGATTTAGAGCATTCAGCCACTGTTGCCTAAATGCCTCATATATTGTTGTAACCAATTTTTCTCAAAATCTGTATGGATCATTCGCTTCCGAAAAATTCAAGATTCTCATTAAATGAATGAACTATTGTCGTTATGTAATGAAGAACCTATGGCGTAGCGCCTGAAAACAGGTTAGGGTGTAAATTTTGAGCTCATGCATTTCGTTCTAGAATAAAGAAAAAAAACCTAGACCACGTTCAACCTGCTGTTGACAGCGACAGGTTTAGACAATTTCTTTTGGATGTGCAAACGGTGCCTTGAAACCAGTACCATTGCACTTTTATTCCTAGGATCGCCAAGGTGTCCACAACATGGAGGCGACAGCCATCAAATCTAGCACATCAGCGACAGAGTCTGGAAGTCCCTTGAAAATCGCTTTATTTTCACTTCGGGCACTTTAACACCTAGAGGACTGAACTGTCAATCCAGTTTCATCTAAAATCCTAGGGGATTGAACTGTCTACACTGTTTTAATCTAAAACCTTCAATTTACAGCTCCTTTACTCCCCGGGGTATTTACTCTCCGGTCACATGTGTCTCATCAGTCTACTGACAAGACATCGACCTGGCTGTTTAAAAAATACTCAGTTACGTAATTTTGTGTATGTGTGTGGTATTGTTTTATTTATGTATGTGCCGATGAAGGCTCCTTAGCCGCAACGTTCACGTTGTGTTTGTGTTCGTTATATTGTAAAGCTTGCTGATATACTTTTCGTTCGGTTTTATATCTTTTCTTAATATTAATGATCTGGTGAACCCAAGACTCCTAGGCAAGCGACTAACCGCTAACATTAAACATTGAAAAATGACAGCCCTAAGCCAGGGATGAGCAACCCTATTGTTTTCCAAACATATAATTACCAACCTGGTCGAGGGCCACGAGGGAGGGAAAAATCTACTGTAAACATAACATCCAAATTTCCTTATATCATGAAATTTTTGGGCGAGCTGTCCTGGTCTAGCGGCTAGACCCTCGCCCGAGAATCGGAAGGTCGTGGGTTCGGATCCTGATTGGGAGCGGAGTTTTTTTTTTTTTTTTTCTAAAATAATTTTGGCTCCCAGGTCGACCCAGCCTTGAGTGGGTATCAGGTACATTCCTGGAAAGTAAAGTCTGCTGACCCCCGTCACCCGTTTTATCTATAAAATATAGGTCTAGCCCTGTATACCCAATACGCCTGAAGCAGTGGAAAGGGGCCCTTTACTTACTTTTACATAAAATAGTTGGTCCTATTTACGTTTCCCGGCCCAGAATGAGAGTGACTTCCCTTGCCATTCATGAACCGCCGTGTCGCTGAGCTTGTCCTATCTTGCGGCGGTGCGTTCAATGATCGGCTAGTAAATAGGACCCGCGTGTTGATAATTCCAGTATGCCACAGTCCTAAAACATGCAGAACTGGCCCTAAACCCCTCCCCTCCACCACGTCCTACGAGAGAGTGCAGTCTACGTAACATAGCTGTCTACAACCTAGGTCCCACAACAGTATGTAGCGTATTTTATAGGTGCATGCAGTCGTGGGATTTATGCTGCACTCTTTCGTGGGACGGTAGGGGGGGAGGGTTGTGATGGGGACAGTTCTGCATGTTTTGGGACCGTATCGCCGACCGGTCACTAAGCGCGACACACTGGCAACATAGGATAAGCCTAGCAACAAGGCAATTCATGAATGGCAAGGGAAGTCACTCGTATCCTGGGCCGGAAAACGTAAATAGGACTTTATATTTTTTTGGGATAATCTAAAACTAGAATTCCTGAATCTGAAGCCCTTCTACATTGAAGTGTGTATGCTCAAGCTGTTTATTTGCAGGTCATATTATTGAGTGGGAAAGAAGTGGGCGGGGGAGAGAACAGATTATATAGTTATTTTACACCAAAGTCTCTGGTCAGTAAACATTAAAGCGGGCCATTTTAGGTCCGCGGACCATATTTCATCCACCCTCTGCCCTAAGCCTTGATTTTAAATACAAGATCAGACCAGGCAATACATATGCTACAACAGCTGTCATAAAGAAAAACCGCAAAATGTGATAATGTTACGTGAGAAACCATACAACATATTGCAGCAAATCGTATAGCTGTCATGTGACCACGGTTTCAGCCAATGACTGGTGACTTAATAAATATGGTTTTTATTTCTACATATATTGTGACGTAGCATGTGCCGGTGACACGTGGAATTCGTGTCCGTTATATTTCTTGTGAAATCAGTTGTTGTTAACGTGGAAATTTCAGTCACCTGAAACATGAATTTTCCTGCTATTTTTCGTGTTGGTGGTGTTTGCCAGAATTTATGCTGAAAATATCGCAGAGGAAAATGCCGTTTTAAATCTAACTGCTTCAAATTTCACAGCGGCTTTAAAAGAAAACGAATTTGTTTTAGTTGAATTTTGTAAGTATTTTAGCGATATTATTATTATTATTATTATTATTATTATTATTATTATTATTTGAAACATAAAATTGAACATACGGTAGCGAACCAGGACCTGCGGCTTATACTGGCCAAAACTTATCCACACTTCACGGCATCACATCTTCAGAGAGCCGCCGCGATGTAGCGGCTAGACGCTCGCCTGCGGATAGGAATGTCGTGGGTACAGGTCCGGACGGTGCCGGACTTCTGCTAAAAAGTGATATTGTCTCCCAGGTTGAACTAGATTAGAGTGGTTGCCAGGTGACGTCCGGGATGTTGGCCACATCACCCATCGAGTGCTGATTGGTCGATAAAATATAGTTCTAGCACCATATGTCCAATACGCCAGAAGGGTCCTTTACTTTACTATCATCAGCTTGGCCAATGCAGATAAGATCGACGTTTGCTTCGAAATGGAGTTTACAGCTAGTGAATGCGAAGAAAAAGAAATAAAACGTAACTGACTGTTACAAAACTGGTCAAAAAGTTATTTTTCTTTCTCTATACACGACGCACATATACAGACAGGCAGACAGCGTGAGAATCAGCACGAGAGACAACACGATGGATTAACAGATAATAAAATAGACAGTCAAAAATCTGTATTCAAATAGGCCAGATCTGTAAGACGGAAGTGCACGCAAAATTTAAGACCGGGAAAAATATTAAAGCCTAGAAGTGGACTAAAAACCGGGAAATGAGTTTGCAGCTGTTGAATACGAACAAAAGCAACGAAAAAGAAGCACTTATTTATCAGACACCAGAAGTGGTTAGGTCATGTACATAGTGTTCATAAAGTTGGGGGTTTGATTTTCAACTCCGTCATTCTTTTTACCAGAGCATGTGTTTCTAAGACCATTGGGTGTCATCACCGAAGCTATGGAATTCGTGTTTCGTGCAGCATTATAACGGACGACCAGCAGCTATGCCAAGAAAGACCCAGCCTTTTTGGACAAAATCCTGTACAATTAAGTTGGGCCTGCCTGCTTCTTTAAACGGTGTCCGTAGCTTAGGCGTTGCGAGTCCGACCCTGGCTGCGTGGATTTTTATCGTGGTAGGGGGCGTCGCAGGTCGACGCAGCTAAAAATGGGTACTACGATGTATTTCCTGGGAAAGTAAAGATAGCTGGCGTAATGCTGACCAGATTACCCACCTAATGACGATTGGTCTGTAAAAAATAAAGGTGCTATTCCCATATGACCTCTCCCTTAGACACGTTATGAAAAATCAAATCAACCTCGCTCACAGGAGGGCATCTATGCCATTGGACCGAGATAAAGATTATGTTGTCGTTAGTGCCTGTTTTTGTTATCTGTTTAGACAATACAGGAACAGTAGATCTCGAGCCCAAAGATGTAGGTGCGTAGAGCTAGTGCGATCAATACAAACAGTGTAAGTTAGGATTTTATTTTGCTGAAAAAAAAAACAATTGTGACGTTCAAATAGCATCCACAAAAGAGGAGCTTTTGATTATAATTGTAACTAGGTTATGTGCGCCATATAAAATGGCTTAGCCCTGCACGTGACCAAGAGACCAGAAAAGTACTCCTACGGTGTTGATGCGATCACAGGAGACAGACCCAAATACTGTACCCACCAGCGACGAAGTCGTCTACCGGTGAACCAATTGGCGACCCGGTCGCCGATGTTAATAACCCCTTTCATCCGTACACCCATAAAGCCAGTCCCGGATTAAGAACCTTTGAGGCCTTTATCATTTAGAAGACGTTTGTGCCACCCCACCCCCCACCCCCACCCCCACCCGTCTTAGCAGCATATAAGGGCCCTGTACAAAACCATGCGCTGGGCCCCTACTACGATAACCACTCACTTTAATGGAATGTAAATGATCACTTCACGCACACTTATTAGCATGGGACCCCCCCCCACCCCCATGCGTGTGCCGCCCCCACCCCCGGCAAGTGCCCAGCGAGCCCATTTGTTAAGACAACATTGGTGATCCCATATTATATGTGAAACTCAAAATGTTAACAACAATAACCAGTGGAAAAAATTGTGTTTTATCGAAATTACTCACCGTGTGGGTTTTGTGGCCCCATTGTGAGGAAAACAAGAATAGACCCACTGCCTCCCCAACAAGCATGCCGTAAAAGGTAGATTAAGTGGGAGCTTTCTCCGAAGTCGGAGTGCATCTGACTGAGAGGCAAGGAACTAACAATCTGCATACTGTTAAGTCATGTGTAACAAGCGGATGTGCCAGCAACACTCAGGTTCTGGAACAAGCCTAAAGTCCAGAGGTGGACATATACCCAGAACTATCTGCCAGAGTTTACCGCAGGTGAAGGTGAAGAAACAACTTACAGTAAGATGGGAAACAATGTGTATTTTTGGTAAACTTCCACTTTGTTTATATTTGAAAAGATTTCTCCTTCTCTTTTTACAAATGTCAGACTTTGAGCTAATCCTATGTGATACATCTGCTTCTATACTTATTATTAGAGATAAGGCACTGGAAAGGTCACGGGTAGTGAGCATACTTTGGATCCTTTCTACAGGCTATGCTGGCGTGGTGGATAATGAACAGGCAGACATATTGGCCGGATCTGCACCAGTGGGTGCTAAATTGAAACATGATAAGGCAGATGTGGTCAAGGCCTCTTTGGGAACAAGCAACGGAATCAGTAGAGATAGAAGATTATTTTGGCTTGGAGAGAACTAGGCATCTGGGTGTAACCAGAGGGTCTGGTCGGCTCACTACACTCAGAGGAAAGGCAAGACGGACATATAACCAGATTGTGACCGGTATTATTAGTATTGGAACTTTGCGCTGGCTGCTGAAGATGAGGACAGAGCATGCATAGGAATGCCCCGAGTACAGTGATGTCAATTCTTGACTCAACTAGAGATAAGGCATCAAACCTGCCTTGTATAGTTGTTCTGATGGGTTTTTATAATATACTTCAACCGAGAAAATAAACGATCAGCTCCAAGGCTATTGACAATTTATGTGATGCTCCCTCCCTTTGAGATGCCCTAAGCACGTACTTAGTGTGCTGAATGGTTAATATGGCCAAGCATATAAAACAGTTAGATTGGTCACCGCCTTCCCTAGAAATAGTTCCAGGAGGTCGTGGATTGGTCCAACCCAAAATGGTTATAATATAATCTGAAGTCCGATGTGGGTTATACACCCTAACGTCCTTTTTAGGACGGAATTTTTTGTTATTTGAAGCCCCATCCTGGCTTTTCCAGGGGCCGCAATATAGGCAGGCCATAAATGTGGCCAATTGTCTAAACGCGGTTTCTGGGACCTCTCCTCGGTAATCCTCATCCATATGGTGGCACTTTGTGTCATCGGGTGTTTATCACTTGTGTGATGTCCTGGTGGGGTAGAGAGTCAGTCAGTCAGTCCGATGTGGGTGACTATGAAGTCTGAATAACACCAGCCCAGGATTCAAACGCGGTTCTTCCCGATAAAAGCCCATCATTCTTAGCCGCTAGGCCATTTTCTTCTGAGTCGAGATAGCCCACTGACTATTACGTTTGTCTGCCTACTCAATGATTAAGTGTTCGAACCCTCCTCCAGTCACAAATTTCTTTTCTTGTAATTTTAAATATTGCGGTTTTTGGCACAAGGTTACTGATTTACTGTCATGTTTATTTATGGCCAATCCTCTAGCTGGTAGTTCGAAGCACATAAGTTTTAGGTTTAGGTTTAGACGAAGGATCAATATCATGGCACACGGGTAGTTCCCATTAGTACTCCGTTCTACTTCTAAGTCAAGCCTGAGTCTGAAGAATCTCAACGCAGTGCACAAGTCCCGTAGCACCGGCGAGGATCTTTAAATAATCTGGGTAGATTTTCAACTTCAAATTTAGGTATAAATTAGAAATTAGTATAAAGATAAAATAACAGAGGGAGATAACAGAGGGAGAAAAGACGCTTTATATTAAATGTTATATATAATATCAACTGAAAATAGGGATGTTTTAATGCCCCCACCTCCTTTTTTTTTCCTTCACCTTTTTCCAGATTTGCATTCTGTAGTATTAACATTTCAAAGATGAGAATCAGCTAAAAACCCCGTTCAATCACACATCCATTAGAGTCAGTTTCGTATAATTTACAGGACGTTGCAGAACCAACACCAGCATGTTTTGACTGTTGTGTGTGTGTGTGTTTTTTTTTTCTTCCTAGGCAAATTTACGTCTAGTAGTTTGTCATTGCTTTATGGACAGTCGGTGCTCAATACCACTGTAGAGACCAACGCAAGGCGCTCTGTTGCCAAATCGCCTGCAGTTATATTGAGGCACCCCCCCCCCCAAATGGTAACGAAGTAACCTGTAGTCCAGTGTGGATGGGTCACTCATTACAAATGGGGATGTTGCAGTTACGCAGTACTGATGTAGGAGCTACCACCGTATGGATCTGTCGCCACTATGTCTTTGCCAAGATAGGAAACTCACATTTTGCAGCCCTATCACAGTAACTGTTACATAACTATCTTCGACAAACAATACTAACTTGGGTTTCATTTGAAAAACTCAATTTCTGGATTAAGACTAAAGTCCAGAAGTAGACGAACAACCAGAACTTTCCACCTGAGTTTACAGCCAGTGAGTTAAGATGACTGCGTCGCTGTGGTCCTTGAAAGACAATTCTCTGTCGAACACAGCTCCCAAATATTTTAGTGCTTCCCTTCTTCGCCGACGCTCAGTACTCAAGGAAATGACAAGACCATGTAGAATCATGCAATTACTGGTACCACTTCGATGAGGTATAAGGTGGAAGAGAAGAATAACTGGTATCGTTGGAATTGGAACTCCTCGCCTGCTACTGAAGATATAGACGGGGCGCTTATGGGAGTGTCACAAGCTACGATGTCGATTCTTAATTCAACATTGTGATCGTGCTTTAACAATTGTCCAATGAACACTACATTATTGATGCTTTGTTCGGGTTTATCCAAAGATCCCGAGTGGTTGCACCAATCACCAATTGTATTCACCACCACCTGTAGCTACTCTGTTATTCTCTTCCGGCACAACTCACAAACTCTGGCCCAGCGGGGTCATCTCCGCCCATTTACTCACACGCAGGACACTGTGTTTGGACGTTCAGTCTCTGCTTTAACCTTTGAGACGCCCAAGTGTAAGTGTCAGGCGTCTCAGGTCGGTCGAAGCTCCTACTAGTGACGACGAGTGCTCTTTATTAGAGTTTGTGACCGCCCTTAACGACCTCATAACATGTACAACTGGCCCTAACCCCAAACACCGCTTTCCAATATCCTGAACCTAGGTTAGACGAGACAGTGCATTCTACATTCCGTGGTTTCAGACTTCTTAACATTTTGCGGTGTCCCGCACAACGCTCTGTCGCTGCAGACACGCAACGCTACCCTCTGCAATAAATTTATTTCCTGCTGAAATTTCCCAGACGGCTCTCATATACACCAATAAACACTACTACTGCTTACGAGCGAGCACGCAATGTCGGCCACCGCTACTCCCAGAATAAGAAATAATACACATGAGAACGCTGTGTAAACACCAAAGTAGAGCGGCACACCCCTCTAACCTTGACAAAGGTCGACCAATCCAACCAACTATGAATGAAAAGTTGCGTAGTGTGTAAATGAGCAGTAGACCCCAATGGGCCCAAGACTGGAGTTGTTCCCCTCTTCCTGGCTATCTATATGCCAGCACATCTTTTGCAAATGTGAGCATACTTCCTATAATACAAAAGGTATCCAGCACAGAGCACGACCTCCGCTGCTCCGGCGATGAATCGTTGTTTCATTCATGGTTGTTGTGAAAGATGGGATGGATTCAAGCAAGGTGAGGAAAATAGATAATGTTTCGACAATAGCTTGTATCGTCAATTAGAACTAAAAATAAAACAAGCAATATACTAGGCACATCAGGACGAGAAACGGACAAAGAATCATCAAACAGTCACTGAAATGAGAAACAAATTAACCTGATAAATTTAAGACGTTCAGGGGAACCCTAAAACGAACGTGGTTGATAGAGACCAAAAGTGCTGAACTGGATTCCATTGATGATATCGTGAGGACCACAGGGGATAGAACTGAAGGGAGAACAACATGCAAGCCATATGCGGTGTATGGCGGTACTACCGAATGATTAAGATGATGATGATGACGAAACACTCGTTAACTTCCTTAGTTGCCTATTACGACATACATGGTAGGTTACTGTGCTACAGAACTATTTATTTTGATTGCCTTTCGAGTCCCGGTAACGCAGACGAAATCCAGTTTTTATGGTTGTTCATAAACTTTTGCTTGAGAATATAATGTGCTGATGTTTACTTATCGTCCACATCAGTATAAAACATTTACTTGAGATAAATGATTTACGGCATGCAGGTGTTCTTACTTAGGAAATTTGCCAGAGCAAACTGTTAGGGACCTGAAATTTGCACGAGAGTCCTAGGACAACAATCGATTGGGGGGGGGGGGGGGGGGGGGGGTGAGAATAGTCGCACTGCTCCCCAACAAGCATGTCGTAAAATGCGATTATTTAACGACCCCTCTCTCCCCCAGGCCTACATTTAGGGCAGCATTGGAGACCAAGATGAGGTAGAGGACGGATGACTATTACTTTCTTTCACTACTCCAGGCCAAGCGGGGCAATTAATATATATTAATATATATGTGTGTGTGTGTGTGTCTGTGTGTCGTAAAATGCGACTATTTAAGGACCCCTCTTTCCCCTACGCCTACATTTAGGGCAGCCTTGAAGACCAAGATGAGGTAGAGGACGGAGGAATATTACTTTCTTCACTACTCCAGGCGATTAAAATATGTGTGTGTGAGTGTGTGTGTGTGTGAGAGAGAGAGAGAGAGAGAGAGAGAGAGAGAGAGAGAGAGAGAGAGAGAGAGAGAGAGAGAGAGAGATTCTAGACTTAAAATATACTACCTTGTTTTTACACCGCTTGGCAAATTTAATAATGGAAAAGAATAAAGATACCAACATGCAAACAGCAGTAATTTACCAACTATGGCCATTGTAAAAACTTCAAATAACAGTTAAGATGTCAAAAGATAAGATGAAATAGCAGAGTTTCTCCAAGACACCGCACTACAATCACTAAACAAGAACAATGGCTATATCCCAAGTCATCGTATTAGGAAATATTTACGGTACACTATGTCTACAATAAGCGGTGTCCAACAAGATTATTATGGCCTGGAGAGACTGAGGCACCTGGGTGTAACCAGAGGGTCTGGCCGGCTCACTACACTCAGAGGAAAGGCGAGACGGACCTATAACCAGATTGTGACCAGTACCATCAGTATAGGAACTCTGCGCTGGCTGCTGAAAATGAGGACGGAGCACGCATGGGGATGTACTGAGTGCTATGGTGTCAATTCTTGTCTCAACTCGACTCAACTCTATTCAACTCAACTAAGCGGTGTCCGTGGCTTAGGCGTTGCGATTCCGACTCGTAGTTCCAACGTACCGCGATCGAAACCCACTGCTGGCTGCGTGGATTTCTATCATGGTATGGGGCGTCGTATGTCGACCTAGCCTAAAATGGGTACCAGGATGGCTGTCCTGGGGAAGTAAAGATGGCTGGCGTAATGCAGACCACATTACCCACCTAGTGCCGATGGTTTGTAAAAATATGAGACGCTCTTTCCATATACTCGATACGCCCAAAGGCGTGACAAGGGGCGTTTTTAACTTTTTAAACTAATTAATCGAAATATTAATAAACGCTGGAATTGCGTAAAATATGTAATACTTACCCGGACCGCTCTGAAATGTACAAAGAACCAGTATGCAAACAGTAAATAGCAGCATATCTAATGGGGATACTGGATTTGTACAGGTTTTTGTTTGCAAGGTATAGTGATGGGAAACTGACTGGGGTATTTGCCAACGGATAGAGATAAATTTATGGAAACACACGAACAGATGAACATAGTATTTATCGGATTGTTTATGTTATGGTTTTAGTGGGAATTTGTACAAAAATGTAATCTATGAGATAAAGAATGGCGTAATCTAAAGTGCCCTTCGTTGTTTGAGGTTAAAAGGATTTAACTATCTCATGGTTCGGCTTTGTTTTATTACAACAGCCCCTGCTTTGTTTTCTGCTCTCCGTTTTTTAGAGAACAAAGAATAGACCCACTACCCCTCTAACAAGCATATCGCTGGTGTCGACTAATTAAGGATGTTTACTCCAAGGTCGGAGTGCATCTGCCTGAGAGGCAAGGAACCAGCAAATTGCATACAAATACGCCAGATCTGTAAATTGGATGTGCACGCACAACTCAAGATCAGGATCAAGACCAAAGCCCAGAAATGGACGAACAGCCGCCGGAGTTTACAGTTGGTGAACACACAAAGAAGAAGAAGAAGGAGAAAGAAGAAAAAGAAAAAGAAGATATTGTAACACACCCCGTAAGGGATTCGGAGTTGAGTTGAGTCAATAATCGACATCACAGAACTCGGGGCATCCCCATGGGTGCTTCGTCCTCATTTTCAACAACCAGAGTTTCAATACTGATGGTACCGGTCACAATCTAGTTATATGTATGTCTTGTCTTTCCTCTAAGTGTAGTGAGCCGGCCATGCGCTCTGGTTACACACAGGTGCCTCGTTCTCTACACGCCATAATAATCTTCTTTCCCTACTGATTCCGTTGCTTGTTCCCAATGGGCTAAGTGATTGGGATCAATTGATAAATATTCTCGCTTACTAAAAATACGCCTAAGAGTCAGGGCATACAACACAGTCCTTACCCCGCCAACCTGGCCGAGATTTTGCAATCTCCAGGTGGTCAAACCTCCAGTTGGCCAAACGTCCAGTTGGTCAAACCTCCAGTTGGTCAACCCTCCAGTTGGTCAAACCTCTATGCGGCCAAACATCCAGGTGGTCAAACTTCTAGGTGGTCAAACCTCTATGTGGTCAAACCTCCAGGTTGTCAAACCTCTGGGTGTCAACCCTCCAGTTGGTCAAACCTCCAGTTGGTCAAACCTCCAGGTGGGTAATCCTCCAGGTGGTCAAACCTCGAGTTGGTCAAACCTCCAGTTGGTCAACCTCCAGGTGGTCCAAACCTCCGGTTGGTCAAACCTCTAGTTGGTCAAACCTCTAGGTGGTCAAACTTTCATGTGGTCAAACCTCTAGGTGGTCAAACCTCTAGGTGGTCAAACCTCTAGGTGGTCAAACCTCTAGGTGGTCAAACCTCAAGTTGGTCAAGCCTCCAGGTGGTCAAACCTCCAGGTGGTCAAACCTCCAGGTGGCGGTCTGAAATGAAAAAACAGAAGAATGAAGGAGAGCAGAAGTAGACAGACATAAATGATGCTGAAATTATAATCACATCACATAGGGGAGCCGTTGGCACCTTTCGGTCTTTTCAGACAAAAGAGGTATTTTGTGCTATGAGGATGCATAGGACTCACAGCCCATGGCGATGGCGAGTGTGACTAGGAAGACCTGACAGCGTTAAGAAAAGCTTTCTAAAAGTGTAGCATGGGATTTCATGACCGGTATTGTCAGTACATGTATTTAGTGTGATTACTGAGGGATATTACGAATAGAATTGCTCCAGAATACAAAGAACCGAGATTTGCAAAGAGACAAGAATAGCTATGGCATCTGGCATGGCACATGATGACCATCATACTCACATACACATCCACATACATAGAAAATGCTCGATAACTCTGTCAGTTTCAAGTAGCTAACCATGATGTAAAGAGATAATAGTTTCCTTTCTCTTCTCTATTGCCGTCAATTGTAACACATCATCGTAATTTAATCACTTTTTAAGGTCCTTCTGACCCATTGTATTATTTTTTTTTCAACTTCCATGGGATCAGACATTAATTACTGTAAATGAGAACTTATCAGGATCATCATCATCATCCATCATGTGCCATGTCAACTGGCGTAGGCGCGATCCCTGGTTGCCTGGAACAGCTATCTTGATGAAATTCCTTTATGCCTTCGTTTCAGCCCATCCAGCATCATCTCTCCTGTTCTGCCTTTTCCACTGATCGTTCCAGTAACACGATGTTCTCCAATGTCTCTCTTCTTACTGTCAGGATATAAAAAGTTAAATTAACTACCGTATTTTTCCGTCTATGAGACGGTATTTTTTCCAGAGTGTTTAAGATTAAAAATTAGAGGGGGACGTTTAATACACAGAATGTGTTTGATTTATTTACTTATTTATTTATTTATTTAACGTTGATAAAAGAGGGATCGGCTTATACACATGGGTGTCTTATACATGAGAAAATACGGTGCTTGCTGATAATGAAAGTGTTAAGATACACTGCAAATATTTACATATACAGAGAAATGAACAAACCTCTCTTATGTAGGCAGAAGGAATTCATTATAAATTTGAAGTTACCCTGGTATATCTTGTGCCTTTCGTGAACTTACGGTGTTTAGATAAACATGATGTATTAAGAGCGATCATTTGTATTTCAGTGGAATTTATTCATTTTTTTTTTTTTTTTTTTTAGTGTGTGTGCTTCATTATATGTTTAAGTGATTCTTTAGTAGCCCACCTGACGAGTACATCGAAATATGCCCGTTAATAAATCTTGCAATGCACTGTTTGTGCCAGCCGCATTACTTAAATATATAGAAACAGTGTCATCTGATTTCATATATGATGTTATGTTATTACAGTCGACGTCTTTGCACATTGGACATTGCCATGCGTGCTCAGTCCCCCGATACGGCAGCCACTCTATGGTACCTCTGCTGACTGTTTTCATGAGAAGTGTGTTGCAGTATATCTTGTCCTGACCTCGAAGACGGCAGAGACGGGCTTCACCAAGCTCAATTCTTAGGTCACACAATCGTGTTAGCCTCAGAGATGCAACATTATCTCTTAAGCTAGTCAGTATAGCATTGATGATATCAGCTATGTCCTTCCCGTTGGCCTTGGACATTACTTGCCTGCTGATCATCTTTTTCATTGCTTTTACTCCTGCATGACCAGGTATGTAGATCCAGATGAGGGAGGTTAACTGTTCATATTTGACTTTCTATCCAGATGAGGGAGGTTAACTGTTCATATTTGACTTTCCATGCAGATTAGGGAGGTTAACTGTTCATATTTGACTTTCCATCCAGATGAGGGAGGTTAACTGTTCATATTTGACTTTCCATTCAGATGATGGAGGTTAACTGTTCATATTTGACTTTCCATCTAGATGAGGAAGGTTAACTGTTCATATTTGACTTTCCATCCAGATGAGGAAGGTTAACTGTTCATATTTGACTTTCCATTCAGATGAGGGAGGTTAACTGCTCATATTTGACTTTCCATCCAGATAAGGGAAGTTAACTGTTCATATTTGACTTTCTATCCACATGAGGGGGGTTTACTGTTCATATTTGACTTTCCATCCAGATGAGGGAGGTTAACTGTCCATATTTGACTTTCTATCCACATGAGGGGGGTTAACTGTTCATATTTAACTTTCCATCCAGATGCCCCCTGGTGTGGACATTGCAAAATCCTCGACCCAGTGCTCGAACAAGCTGCCAGACAGTTGAGAGACGAGGGCAGCGCTGTAAAACTGGCCAAAGTGGACGCCATTGAAGAGGTGGAGCTGGCCAGTAAATATGAGGTCACTGCTTATCCTACCCTGACATTCTTCACGAATGGACTACCCGCAGAATACACAGGTATGGTTGCCTTAGTAAAAGGGAAGCAGTCAGAAGGAAATTGGCTGGGGGAGCTAAGTTATTCATTTATAGAACAGAGACAGTAAGTGTGCAATAATGATAATAATAATAATAATAATAATAATAATAATAATTAATAATAATAATAATTAGTATTATTATTATTACAATAATAATAATAGTAATATTAATAATTAATAATAGTAATAATAATGTAAACTAACTCCCAAATACATAATATAGTTGAAACAAATTCAAAGTGTATCAACAAATACTCAAAATGATAGCCTCTTTACATGGCTAAGGAGTGGAGTGGGGTACTTAGCCCCACTGTAAGTTTTCTAGAGAGAGAAAGAGAGAGAGGTCGCCTTCCTCTAATAATTGGGGGGGGGGGGGGGGGTCCCTCTAATAATTGGGGGGGGGGGGGGGTCCCCTGCACCCATAAAATGTTGGTGGAGCTCAAGGTACCTGAACAACCTGGATTCCAGCGCCCATAGTTAGTAAGTTGTTGTTTCTATGATTTACATTGTTGGCTCGTTAGACTTAATTTTTGTTTTTGTATCATAATATTCATTTTTTGTTTGCATGGGGGGGGGGGGGGGGGGGGGGGGGGAGAGACACATTATGAGAAAAAATGGACTCGAAAACTTGATAACAACTGCAAAAGATTGAAGGAACGAGAGCAAGATGAAGGCAAAGAGATACATACCTGGATGGCCTAAACATATGGATAGGATGAGACCAGAACATTAAAGGGATCGGTGATTCTGGTGACCGTGTGAGATAGCAAAATATGGCAGCCTAGACTTCCTGACCCGGCACATGATGATAATATCATAACAACAGGAATCATTATCATCAGCATCCTCACCCTAAGCGTCATCATCATCGCAACCATCATCACCATGTCTAGATAGTCCCGGGTAATTACAACACGTGATCTGCGTGGTCTCGATGCATGGTGTCCGCCTCGAGTGCTAGAGGTTCCGGGTTCAATCCCCGGTAAGGGCTATGATTTTTTCACGTGGACATTGACTTCTAGCAATTCCCCCTGGTCTCTTGGTAATGAAATCGGACGCC
>CAJHNH020004915.1:0-29089 GCA_905116865.2 Candidula unifasciata
GTCAAATTTCTCATCTAGAGTATCTCGTCAAGTGTGAAATGATAGACTGAGACTAAATTGGCAACTTTTTTGAAAATATTATTTTGGCCAAACGCGAAAGGCATAAATTCTGGAAAAATGTCACTTGTGGTCATTTTTATGTTATCTCAATTGTTGCCCCCAGATTGTACAAAAATGCCAAATCAGACATTCAGTTTACCTACTCTGCATCTAGCGTGTCTATTCATGTGTAAAATAATTGTCTGGGACTCACTGTTTAGTGGTAGGACACAAACAAGTTGTTAGGAACATTTCTTCGTAAAATTTGTTTTTTTACTTTTATCTTATCTATTTTTCTGTCACCAACGAGCTCCAAAGTGTCCAATTTCTCATCTAGAGTATCTCGTCAAGTGTGAAAATGATAGACTGAGACTAAATTGGCAACTTTTTTGAAAATATGATTTTGGCCAAACGCGAAAGGCATAAATTCTGGAAAAATGTCACTTGTGGTCATTTTTATGTTATCTCAATTGTTGCCCCCAGATTGTACCAAAATGCCAAATCAGACATTCATTTTACATACTCTGCATCTAGCGTGTCTATTCATGTGTAAAATAATTGTCTGGGACTCACTGTTTAGTGGTAGGACACAAACAAGTTGTTAGGAACATTTCTTCGTAAAATTTGTTTTTCACTTTTATCTTATCTATTTTTCTGTCACCAACGAGCTCCAAAGTGTCCAATTTCTCATCTAGAGTATCTCGTCAAGTGTGAAATGATAGACTGAGACTAAATTGGCAACTTTTTTGAAAATATGATTTTGGCCAAACGCGAAAGGCATAAATTCTGGAAAAATGTCACTTGTGGTCATTTTTATGTTATCTCAATTGTTGCCCCCAGATTGTACCAAAATGCCAAATCAGACATTCAGTTTACTACTCTGCATCTAGCGTGTCTATTCATGTGTAAAATAATTGTCTGGGACTCAATGTTTAGTGGTAGGACACAAACAAGTTGTTAGGAACATTTCTTCGTAAAATTTGTTTTTCACTTTTATCTTATCTATTTTTCTGTCACCAACGAGCTCCAAAGTGTCCAATTTCTCATCTAGAGTATCTCGTCAAGTGTGAAATGATAGACTGAGACTAAATTGGCAACTTTTTTGCAAATATGATTTTGGCCAAACGCGAAAGGCATAAATTCTGGAAAAATGTCACTTGTGGTCATTTTTATGTTATCTCAATTGTTGCCCCCAGATTGTACCAAAATGCCAAATCAGACATTCAGTTTAACTACTCTGCATCTAGCGTGTCTATTCATGTGTAAAATAATTGTCTGGGACTCAATGTTTAGTGGTAGGACACAAACAAGTTGTTAGGAACATTTCTTCGTAAAATTTGTTTTTCACTTTTATCTTATCTATTTTTCTGTCACCAATGAGCTCCAAAGTGTCAAATTTCTCATCTAGAGTATCTCGTCAAGTGTGAAATGATAGACTGAGACTAAATTGGCAACTTTTTGGAAAATATGATTTTGGCCAAACGCGAAAGGCATAAATTCTGGAAAAATGTCACTTGTGGTCATTTTTATGTTATCTCAATTGTTGCCCCCAGATTGTACAAAAATGCCAAATCAGACATCAGTTTTTACTACTCTGCATCTAGCGTGTCTATTCATGTGTAAAATAATTGTCTGGGACTCAATGTTTAGTGGTAGGACACAAACAAGTTGTTAGGAACATTTCTTCGTAAAATTTGTTTTTCACTTTTATCTTATCTATTTTTCTGTCACCAACGAGCTCCAAAGTGTCCAATTTCTCATCTAGAGTATCTCGTCAAGTGTGAAATGATAGACTGAGACTAAATTGGCAACTTTTTTGAAAATATGATTTTGGCCAAACGCGAAAGGCATAAATTCTGGAAAAATGTCACTTGTGGTCATTTTTATGTTATCTCAATTGTTGCCCCCAGATTGTACCAAAATGCCAAATCAGACATTCAGTTTACCTACTCTGCATCTAGCGTGTCTATTCATGTGTAAAATAATTGTCTGGGACTCAATGTTTAGTGGTAGGACACAAACAAGTTGTTAGGAACATTTCTTCGTAAAATTTGTTTTCACTTTTATCTTATCTATTTTTCTGTCACCAACGAGCTCCAAAGTGTCCAATTTCTCATCTAGAGTATCTCGTCAAGTGTGAAATGATAGACTGAGACTAAATTGGCAACTTTTTTGGAAAATATGATTTTGGCCAAACGCGAAAGGCATAAATTCTGGAAAAATGTCACTTGTGGTCATTTTTATGTTATCTCAATTGTTGCCCCCAGATTGTACCAAAATGCCAAATCAGACATTCAGTTGACCTACTCTGCATCTAGCGTGTCTATTCATGTGTAAAATAATTGTCTGGGACTCAATGTTTAGTGGTAGGACACAAATAAGTTGTTAGGAACATTTCTTCGTAAAATTTGTCTTTCACTTTTATCTTATCTATTTTTCTGTTACCAACGAGCTACAAAGTGTCCAATTCATCATCTAGAGTATCTCGTCAAGTGTGAAATGATAGACTGAGACTAAATTGGCAACTTTTTGGAAAATATGATTTTGGCCAAACGCGAAAGGCATAAATTCTGGAAAAATGTCACTTGTGGTCATTTTTATGTTATCTCAATTGTTGCCCCCAGATTGTACCAAAATGCCAAATCAGTCATTCAGTTTAACTACTCTGCATCTAGCGTGTCTATTCATGTGTAAAATAATTGTCTGGGACTCACTGTTTAGTGGTAGGACACAAACAAGTTGTTAGGAACAATTCTTCGTAAAATTTGTTTTTCTTTTTTATCTTATCTATTTTTCTGTCACCAACGAGCTCCAAAGTGTCCAATTTCTCATCTAGAGTATCTCGTCAAGTGTGAAATGATAGACTGAGACTAAATTGGCAACTTTTTGGAAAATATGATTTTGGCCAAACGCGAAAGGCATAAATTCTGGAAAAATGTCACTTGTGGTCATTTTTATGTTATCTCAATTGTTGCCCCCAGATTGTACAAAAATGCCAAATCAGACATTTAGTTTACCTACTCTGCATCTAGCGTGTCTATTCATGTGTAAAATAATTGTCTGGGACTCAATGTTTAGTGGTAGGACACAAACAAGTTGTTAGGAACATTTCTTCGTAAAATTTGTTTTTCACTTTTATCTTATCTATTTTTCTGTCACCAACGAGCTCCAAAGTGTCCAATTTCTCATCTAGAGTATCTCGTCAAGTGTGAAATGATAGACTGAGACTAAATTGGCAACTTTTTTGAAAATATGATTTTGGCCAAACGCGAAAGGCATAAATTCTGGAAAAATGTCACTTGTGGTCATTTTTATGTTATCTCAATTGTTGCCCCCAGATTGTACCAAAATGCCAAATCAGACATTCAGTTTACCTACTCTGCATCTAGCGTGTCTATTCATGTGTAAAATAATTGTCTGGGACTCACTGTTTAGTGGTAGGACACAAACAAGTTGTTACGAGCATTTCTTCGTAAAATTTTTTTTTTTTCACTTTTATCTTATCTATTTTTCTGTCACCAACGAGCTCCAAAGTGTCCAATTTATCATCTAGAGTATCTCGCCAAGTGTAAAATGATAGACTGAGACTAAATTGGCAATTTTTTGCGAAAATATGATTTTGGCCAAACGCGAAAGGCATAAATTCTGGAAAAATGTCACTTGTGGTCATTTTTATGTTATCTCAATTGTTGCCCCCAGATTGTACAAAAATGCCAAATCAGACATTCAGTTTAACTACTCTGCATCTAGCGTGTCTATTCATGTGTAAAATAATTGTCTGGGACTCATGTTTAGTGGTAGGACACAAACAAGTTGTTAGGAACATTTCTTCGTAAAATTTTTTTTTTCACTTTTATCTTATCTATTTTTCTGTCACCAACGAGCTCCAAAGTGTCCAATTTCTCATCTAGAGTATCTCGTCAAGTGTGTGAAATGATAGACTGAGACTAAATTGGCAACTTTTTGGAAAATATGATTTTGGCCAAACGCGAAAGGCATAAATTCTGGAAAAATGTCACTTGTGGTCATTTTTATGTTATCTCAATTGTTGCCCCCAGATTGTACAAAAATGCCAAATCAGACATTCAGTTTAACTACTCTGCATCTAGCGTGTCTATTCATGTGTAAAATAATTGTCTGGGACTCAATGTTTAGTGGTAGGACACAAACAAGTTGTTAGGAACATTTCTTCGTAAAATTTTTTTTTTTTCACTTTTATCTTATTATCTATTTTTCTGTAACCAACGAGCTCCAAAGTGTCCAATTTCTCATCTAGAGTATCTCGTCAAGTGAAAAATGATAGACTGAGACTAAATTGGCAACTTTTTGGAAAATATGATTTTGGCCAAACGCGAAAGGCATAAATTCTGGAAAAATGTCACTTGTGGTCATTTTTATGTTATCTCAATTGTTGCCCCCAGATTGTACCAAAATGCCATATCAGACATTCAGTTTCTCTACTCTGCATCTAGCGTGTCTATTCATGTGTAAAATAATTGTCTGCGACTCATGTTTAGTGGTAGGACACAAACAAGTTGTTAGGAACAATTCTTCGTAAAATTTGTTTTTCACTTTTATCTTATCTATTTTTCTGTCACCAACGAGCTCCAAAGTGTCCAATTTATCATCTAGAGTATCTCGTCAAGTGTGAAATGATAGACTGAGACTAAATTGGCAACCTTTTTTAAAAAAAATATGATTTTGGAAAAACGCGAAAGGCATAAATTCTGGAAAAATGTCACTTGTGGTCATTTTTATGTTATCTCAATTGTTGCCCCCAGATTGTACCAAAATGCCAAATCAGACATTCAGTTTACCTACTCTGCATCTAGCGTGTCTATTCATGTGTAAAATAATTGTCTGGGACTCAATGTTTAGTGGTAGGACACAAACAAGTTGTTAGGAACATTTCTTCGTAAAATTTGTTTTTCACTTTTATCTTATCTATTTTTCTGTCACCAACGAGCTCCAAAGTGTCCAATTTCTCATCTAGAGTATCTCGTCAAGTGTTAAATAATAGACTGAGACTAAATTGACACTTTGTTTGCAAATATGATTTTGGCCAAACGCGAAAGGCATAAATTCTGGAAAAATGTCACTTGTGGTCATTTTTATGTTATCTCAATTGTTGCCCCCAGATTGTACCAAAATGCCAAATCAGACATTCAGTTTACATACTCTGCATCTAGCGTGCCTATTCATGTGTAAAATAATTGTCTGGGACTCAATGTTTAGTGGAAGGACACCAAAAAGTTGTTAGGAACATTTCTTCGTAAAATTTGTTTTTCACTTTTATCTTATCTATTTTTCTATCACCAACGAGCTCCAAACTGTTCAATTTCTCATCTAGAGTATCTCGTCAAGTGTAAAATGAAAGACTGAGACTAAATTGGCAACTTTTTGAAAATATGATTTTGGCCAAACGCCAAAGGCATAAATTCTGGAAAAATGTCACTTGTGGTCATTTTAATGTTATCTCAATTGTTGCCCCCTGATTGTACCAAAATGCCAAATCAGACATTCAGTTTACATACTCTGCATCTAGCGTGCCTATTCATGTGTAAAATAATTGTCTGGGACTCAATGTTTAGTGGTAGGACACAAACAAGTTGTTAGAACATTTCTTCGTAAAATTCGTTTTTCACTTTTATCTTATCTATTTTTCTGTCACCAACGAGCTCCAAAGTGTCCAATTTCTCATCTAGAGTATCTCGTCAAGTGTGAAATGATAGACTGAGACTAAATTGGCAACTTTTTTGAAAATATGATTTTGGCCAAACGCGAAAGGCCAAAATTCTGGAAAAAATGTCACTTGTGGTCATTTTTATGTTATCTCAATTGTTGCCCCCAGATTGTACCAAAAATGCCAAATCAGACATTCAGTTTACCTACTCTGCATCTAGTGTGTCTATTCATGTGTAAAATAATTGTCTGGGACTCACTGTTTAGTGGTAGGACACAAACAAGTTGTTAGGAACATTTCTTCGTAAAATTTGTTTTTCACTTTTATCTTATCTATTTTTCTGTCACCAACGAGCTCCAAAGTGTCCAATTTCTCATCTAGAGTATCTCGTCAAGTGTGAAATGATAGACAGAGACTAAATTGGCAACTTTTTTGGAAAATATGATTTTGGCCAAACGCGAAAGGCATAAATTCTGGAAAAATGTCACTTGTGGTCATTATTATGTTATCTCAATTGTTGCCCCCAGATTGTACAAAAATGCCAAATCAGACATTCAGTTTACCTACTCTGCATCTAGCGTGTCTATTCATGTGTAAAATAATTGTCTGGGACTCACTGTTTAGTGGTAGGACACAAACAAGTTGTTAGGAACATTTCTTCGTAAAATTTGTTTTTCACTTTTATCTTATCTATTTTTCTGTCACCAACGAGCTCCAAAGTGTCCAATTTATCATCTAGAGTATCTCGTCAAGTGTGAAATGATAGACTGAGACTAAATTGGCATTTTTTTTTGGAAAATATGATTTTGGCCAAACGCAAAAGGCATAAATTCTGGAAAAATGTCACTTGTGGTCATTTTTATGTTATCTCAATTGTTGCCCCCAGATAGTACCAAAATGCCAAATCAGACATTCAGTTTACCTACTCTGCATCTAGCGTGTCTATTCATGTGTAAAATAATTGTCTGGGACTCAATGTTTAGTGATAGGACACAAACAAGTTGTTAGGAACATTTCTTCGTAAAATTTGTTTTTCACTTTTATCTTATCTATTTTTCTGTCACCAACGAGCTCCAAAGTGTCCAATTTCTCATCTAGAGTATCTCGTCAAGTGTGAAATGATAGACTGAGACTAAATTGGCAACTTTTTTGAAAATATGATTTTGGCCAAACGCGAAAGGCATAAATTCTGGAAAAATGTCACTTGTGGTCATTTTTATGTTATCTCAATTGTTGCCCCCAGATTTGTACAAAATGCCAAATCAGACATTCAGTTTAACTACTCTGCATCTAGCGTGTCTATTCGTGTGTAAAATAATTGTCTGGGACTCACTGTTTAGTGGTAGGACACAAACAAGTTGTTAGGAACATTTCTTCGTAAAATTTGTTTTTCACTTTTATCTTATCTATTTTTCTGTCACCAACGAGCTCCAAAGTGTCCAATTTCTCATCTAGAGTATCTCGTCAAGTGTGAAATGATAGACTGAGACTGAATTGGCAACTTTTTTGAAAATATGATTTTGGCCAAACGCGAAAGGCATAAATTCTGGAAAAATGTCACTTGTGGTCATTTTTATGTTATCTCAATTGTTGCCCCCAGATTGTACCAAAAATGCCAAATCAGACATTCAGTTTAACTACTCTGCATCTAGCGTGTCTATTCATGTGTAAAATAATTGTCTGGGACTCACTGTTTAGTGGTAGGACACAAACAAGTTGTTAGAACATTTCTTCGTAAAATTTGTTTTTCACTTTTTTATCTTATCTTTTTTCTGTCACCAACGAGCTCCAAAGTGTCCAATTTCTCATCTAGAGTATCTCGTCAAGTGTGAAATGATAGACTGAGACTAAATTGGCAACTTTTTTTGGAAAATATGATTTTGGCCAAACGCGAAAGGCATAAATTCTGGAAAAATGTCACTTGTGGTCATTTTTATGTTATCTCAATTGTTGCCCCCAGATTGTACCAAAATGCCAAATCAGACATTCAGTTTACCTACTCTGCATCTAGCGTGTCTATTCATGTGTAAAATAATTGTCTGGGACTCAATGTTTAGTGGTAGGACACAAACAAGTTGTTAGGAACATTTCTTCGTAAAATTTGTTTTTCACTTTTATCTTATCTATTTTTTTCTGTCACCAACGAGCTCCAAAGTGTCCAATTTCTCATCTAGAGTATCTCGTCAAGTGTGAAATGATAGACTGAGACTAAATTGGCAACTTTTTTTGAAAATATGATTTTGGCCAAACGCGAAAGGCATAAATTCTGCAAAAATGTCACTTGTGGTCATTTTTATGTTATCTCAATTGTTGCCCCCAGATTGTACAAAAATGCCAAATCAGACATTCAGTTTTACTACTCTGCATCTAGCGTGTCTATTCATGTGTAAAATAATTGTCTGGGACTCAATGTTTAGTGGTAGGACACAAACAAGTTGTTAGGAACATTTCTTCGTAAAATTTGTTTTTCACTTTTATCTTATCTATTTTTCTGTCACCAACGAGCTCCAAAGTGTCCAATTTCTCATCTAGAGTATCTCGTCAAGTGTGAAATGATAGACTGAGACTAAATTGGCAACTTTTTTGGAAAAATATGATTTTGGCCAAACGCGAAAGGCATAAATTCTGGAAAAATGTCACTTGTGGTCATTTTTTTATGTTATCTCAATTGTTGCCCCCAGATTGTACCAAAATGCCAAATCAGACATTCAGTTTAACTACTCTGCATCTAGCGTGTCTATTCATGTGTAAAATAATTGTCTGGGACTCAATGTTTAGTGGTAGGACACAAACAAGTTGTTAGGAACATTTCTTCGTAAAATTTGTTTTTCACTTTTATCTTATCTATTTTTCTGTCACCAACGAGCTCCAAAGTGTCCAATTTATCATCTAGAGTATCTCGTCAAGTGTGAAATGATAGACTGAGACTAAATTGGCAACTTTTTGGAAAAAATATGATTTTGGCCAAACGCGAAAGGCATAAATTCTGGAAAAATGTCACTTGTGGTCATTTTTATGTTATCTCAATTGTTGCCCCCAGATTGTACCAAAATGCCAAATCAGACATTCAGTTTACCTACTCTGCATCTAGCGTGTCTATTCATGTGTAAAATAATTGTCTGGGACTCACTGTTTAGTGGTAGGACACAAACAAGTTGTTAGGAACATTTCTTCGTAAAATTTGTTTTTCACTTTTATATTATCTATTTTTCTGTCACCAACGAGCTCCAAAGTGTCCAATTTCTCATCTAGAGTATCTCGTCAAGTGTGAAATGATAGACTGAGACTAAATTGGCAAATTTTGGAAAATATGATTTTGGCCAAACGCGAAAGGCATAAATTCTGGAAAAATGTCACTTGTGGTCATTTTTATGTTATCTCAATTGTTGCCCCCAGATTGTACCAAAATGCCAAATCAGACATCCAGTTTACCTACTCTGCATCTAGCGTGTCTATTCATGTGTAAAATAATTGTCTGGGACTCACTGTTTAGTGGTAGGACACAAACAAGTTGTTAGGAACATTTCTTCGTAAAATTTGTTTTTCACTTTTATCTTATCTATTTTTCTGTCACCAACGAGCTCCAAAGTGTCCAATTTCTCATCTAGAGTATCTCGTCAAAGGTGAAATGATAGACTGAGACTAAATTGGCAACTTTTTTGAAAAATATGATTTTGGAAAAACGCGAAAGGCATAAATTCTGGAAAAATGTCACTTGTGGTCATTTTTATGTTATCTCAATTGTTGCCCCCAGATTGTACCAAAATGCCAAATCAGACATCCAGTTTAACTACTCTGCATCTAGCGTGTCTATTCATGTGTAAAATAATTGTCTGGGACTCACTGTTTAGTGGTAGGACACAAACAAGTTGTTAGGAACATTTCTTCGTAAAATTTGTTTTTCACTTTTATCTTATCTATTTTTCTGTCACCAACGAGCTCCAAAGTGTCCAATTTCTCATCTAGAGTATCTCGTCAAGTGTGAAATGATAGACTGAGACTAAATTGGCAACTTTTTGGAAAATATGATTTTGGCCAAACGCGAAAGGCATAAATTCTGAAAAAATGTCACTTGTGGTCATTTTTATGTTATCTCAATTGTTGCCCAGAGATTGTACCAAAATGCCAAATCAGACATCCAGTTTACCTACTCTGCATCTAGCGTGTCTATTCATGTGTAAAATAATTGTCTGGGACTCACTGTTTAGTGGTAGGACACAAACAAGTTGTTAGGAACATTTCTTCGTAAAATTTGTTTTTCACTTTTATCTTATCTATTTTTCTGTCACCAACGAGCTCCAAAGTGTCCATTTCTCATCTAGAGTATCTCGTCAAGTGTGAAATGATAGACTGAGACTAAATTGGCAACTTTTTTGCAAAAATATGATTTTGGCCAAACGCGAAAGGCATAAATTCTGGAAAAATGTCACTTGTGGTCATTTTTATGTTATCTCAATTGTTGCCCCCAGATTGTACCAAAATGCCAAATCAGACATCCAGTTTACCTACTCTGCATCTAGCGTGTCTATTCATGTGTAAAATAATTGTCTGGGACTCACTGTTTAGTAGGTAGGACACAAACTAAGTTGTTAGGAACACAACAAGTTGTTAGGAACATTTCTTCGTAAAAAATTTGTTTTTCACTTTTATCTTATCTATTTTTTTTCTGTCACCAACGAGCTCCAAAGTGTCCAATTTCTCATCTAGAGTATCTCGTCAAGTGTGAAATGATAGACTGAGACTAAATTGGCAACTTTTTTGAAAATATGATTTTGGCCAAACGCGAAAGGCATAAATTCTGGAAAAATGTCACTTGTGGTCATTTTTATGTTATCTCAATTGTTGCCCCCAGATTGTACCAAAATGCCAAATCAGACATCAGTTTAACTACTCTGCATCTAGCGTGTCTATTCATGTGTAAAATAATTGTCTGTGACTCAATGTTTAGTGGTAGGACACAAACAAGTTGTTAGGAACATTTCTTCGTAAAATTTGTTTTTCACTTTTATCTTATCTATTTTTCTGTCACCAACGAGCTCCAAAGTGTCCAATTTCTCATCTAGAGTATCTCGTCAAGTGTGAAATGATAGACTGAGACTAAATTGGCAACTTTTTTGAAAATATGATTTTGGCCAAACGCGAAAGGCATAAATTCTGAAAAATGTCACTTGTGGTCATTTTTTATGTTATCTCAATTGTTGCCCCCAGATTGTACAAAAATGCCAAATCAGACATTCAGTTTACCTACTCTGCATCTAGCGTGTCTATTCATGTGTAAAATAATTGTCTGGGACTCACTGTTTAGTGGTAGGACACAAACAAGTTGTTAGGAACATTTCTTCGTAAAATTTGTTTTTCACTTTTATCTTATCTATTTTTCTGTCACCAACGAGCTCCAAAGTGTCCAATTTATCATCTAGAGTATCTCGTCAAGTGTGAAATGATAGACTGAGACTAAATTGGCAACTTTTTTTGAAAATATGATTTTGGCCAAACGCGAAAGGCATAAATTCTGGAAAAATGTCACTTGTGGTCATTTTTATGTTATCTCAATTGTTGCCCCCAGATTGTACAAAAATGCCAAATCAGACATCCAGTTTACCTACTCTGCATCTAGCATGTCTATTCATGTGTAAAATGATTGTCTGGGACTCACTGTTTAGTGGTAGGACACAAACAAGTTGTTAGGAACAATTCTTCGTAAAATTTGTTTTTCACTTTTATCTTATCTATTTTTCTGTCACCAACGAGCTCCAAAGTGTCCAATTTATGATCTAGAGTATCTCGTCAAGTGTGAAATGATAGACTGAGACTAAATTGGCAACTTTTTTTGAAATATGATTTTGGCCAAACGCGTAAGGCATAAATTCTGCAAAAATGTCACTTGTGGTCATTTTTATGTTATCTCAATTGTTGCCCCCAGATTGTACAAAAATGCCAAATCAGACATCCAGTTTACCTACTCTGCATCTAGCATGTCTATTCATGTGTAAAATAATTGTCTGGGACTCAATGTTTAGTGGTAGGACACAAACAAGTTGTTAGGAACATTTCTTAGTAAAATTTGTTTTTCACTTTTATCTTATCTATTTTTCTATCACCTATGAGCTCCAAAGTGTCCAATATTTCATCTAGAGTATCTCGTCAAGTGTGAAATGATAGACTGAGACTAAATTGGCAACTTTTTTGAAAATATGATTTTGGCCAAACGCGAAAGGCATAAATTCTGAAAAATGTCACTTGTGGTCATTTTTATGTTATCTCAATTGTTGCCCCCAGATTGTACCAAAATGCCAAATCAGACATCCAGTTTTACCTACTCTGCATCTAGCGTGTCTATTCATGTGTAAAATAATTGTCTGGGACTCACTGTTTAGTGGTAGGACACAAACAAGTTGTTAGGAACATTTTCTTCGTAAAATTTGTTTTTTTTCACTTTTATCTTATCTATTTTTCTGTCACCAACGAGCTCCAAAGTGTCCAATTTTATCATCTAGAGTATCTCGTCAAGTGTGAAATGATAGACTGAGACTAAATTGGCAACTTTTTTGAAAAATATGATTTTTGGCCAAACGCGAAAGGCATAAATTCTGGAAAAATGTCACTTGTGGTCATTTTTATGTTATCTCAATTGTTGCCCCCAAATTGTACCAAAATGCCAAATCAGACATTCAGTTTACCTACTCTGCATCTAGCGTGTCTATTCATGTGTAAAATAATTGTCTGGGACTCACTGTTTAGTGGTAGGACACAAACAAGTTGTTAGGAACATTTCTTCGTAAAATTTGTTTTTTCACTTTTATCTTATCTATTTTTCTGTCACCAACGAGCTCCAAAGTGTCCAATTTCTCATCTAGAGTATCTCGTCAAGTGTGAAATGATAGACTGAGACTAAATTGGCAACTTTTTTGGAAAATATGATTTTGGCCAAACGCGAAAGGCATAAATTCTGCAAAAATGTGTCACTTGTGGTCATTTTTATGTTATCTCAATTGTTGCCCCCAGATTGTACCAAAATGCCAAATCAGACATCCAGTTTAACTACTCTGCATCTAGCGTGTCTATTCATGTGTAAAATAATTGTCTGGGACTCACTGTTTAGTGGTAGGACACAAACAAGTTGTTAGGAACATTTCTTCGTAAAATTTGTTTTTCACTTTATCTTATCTATTTTTCTGTCACCAACGAGCTCCAAAGTGTCCAATTTCTCATCTAGAGTATCTCGTCAAGTGTGAAATGATAGACTGAGACTAAATTGGCAACTTTTTGCATATATGGTTTTGGCCAAACGGGAAAGGCATAAATTCTGGAAAAATGTCACATATGGTCATTTTTATGTTATCCCAATTGTTGCCCCCAGAGTGTACCAAAATGCCAAATCAGACATCAGTTTACTACTCTGCATCTAGCGTGTCTATTCATTTGTAAATTAATTGTCTGGGACTCTCTGTTTAGTGGTAGGACACAGACAAGTTGTTATGAACATTTCTTCGTAAAATTTTGGTTTTCACTTGTATCTTATCTATTTTTCTGTTACCAACGAGCTCCAAAGTGTCCAATTTCTCATCTAGAGTATCTCGTCAAGTGTGAAATGATAGACTGAGACTAAATTGGCAACTTTTTTGAAAATATGATTTTGGCCAAACGCGAAAGGCATACATTCTGGAAAAATGTCACTTGTGGTCATTTTTATTATGTTATCTCAATTGTTGCCCCCAGATTGTACCAAAATGCCAAATCAGACATCCAGTTTACCTACTCTGCATCTAGCGTGTCCATTCATGTGTAAAATAATTGTCTGGGACTCACTGTTTAGTGGTAGGACACAAACGAGTTGTTAGGAACATTTCTTCGTAAAATTTGTTTTTCACTTTTATCTTATCTATTTTTCTGTCACCAACGAGCTCCAAAGTGTCCAATTTCTCATCTAGAGTATCTCGTCAAGTGTGAAATGATAGACTGAGACTAAATTGGCAACTTTTTTGGAAAATATGATTTTGGCCAAACGCGAAAGGCATAAATTCTGGAAAAATGTCACTTGTGGTCATTTTTATGTTATCTCAATTGTTGCCCCCAGATTGTACCAAAATGCCAAATCAGACATCCAGTTTACCTACTCTGCATCTAGCGTGTCTATTCATGTGTAAAATAATTGTCTGGGACTCAATGTTTAGTGGTAGGACACAAACAAGTTGTTAGGAACATTTCTTCGTAAAATTTGTTTTTCACTTTTATCTTATCTATTTTTCTGTCACCAACGAGCTCCAAAGTGTCCAATTTCTCATCTAGAGTATCTCGTCAAGTGTGAAATGATAGACTGAGACTAAATTGGCAACTTTTTTGCAAATATGATTTTGGCCAAACGCGAAAGGCATAAATTCTGGAAAAATGTCACTTGTGGTCATTTTTATGTTATCTCAATTGTTGCCCCAGATTGTACCAAAATGCCAAATCAGACATTCAGTTTACCTACTCTGCATCTAGCGTGTCTATTCATGTGTAAAATAATTGTCTGGGACTCACTGTTTAGTGGTAGGACACAAACAAGTTGTTAGGAACATTTCTTCGTAAAATTTGTTTTTCACTTTTATCTTATCTATTTTTCTGTCACCAACGAGCTCCAAAGTGTCCAATTTCTCATCTAGAGTATCTCGTCAAGTGTGAAATGATAGACTGAGACTAAATGGCAACTTTTTTGAAAATATGATTTTGGCCAAACGCGAAAGGCATAAATTCTGGAAAAATGTCACTTGTGGTCATTTTTATGTTATCTCAATTGTTGCCCCCAGATTGTACCAAAATGCCAAATCAGACATTCAGTTTACCTACTCTGCATCTAGCGTGTCTATTCATGTGTAAAATAATTGTCTGGGACTCAATGTTTAGTGGTAGGACACAAACAAGTTGTTAGGAACAATTTCTTCGTAAAATTTGTTTTTCACTTTTATCTTATCTATTTTTCTGTCACCAACGAGCTCCAAAGTGTCCAATTTCTCATCTAGAGTATCTCGTCAAGTGTGAAATGATAGACTGAGACTAAATTGGCAACTTTTTTTGGAAAATATGATTTTGGAAAACGCGAAAGGCATAAATTCTGGAAAAATGTCACTTGTGGTCATTTTTATGTTATCTCAATTGTTGCCCCCAGATTGTACCAAAATGCCAAATCAGACATTCAGTTTACCTACTCTGCATCTAGCGTGTCTATTCATGTGTAAAATAATTGTCTGGGACTCAATGTTTAGTGGTAGGACACAAACAAGTTGTTAGGAACATTTCTTCGTAAAATTTGTTTTTCACTTTTATCTTATCTATTTTTCTGTCACCAACGAGCTCCAAAGTGTCCAATTTATCATCTAGAGTATCTCGTCAAATGTGAAATGATAGACTGAGACTAAATTGGCAACTTTTTGGAACATATGATTTTTGGCCAAACGCGAAAGGCATAAATTCTGGAAAAATGTCACTTGTGGTCATTTTTATGTTATCTCAATTGTTGCCCCCAGATTGTACCAAAATGCCAAATCAGACATCCAGTTTACCTTCTCTGCATCTAGCGTGTCTATTCATGTGTAAAATAATTGTCTGGGACTCACTGTTTAGTGGGTAGGACACAAACAAGTTGTTAGGAACATTTCTTCGTAAAATTTGTTTTTCACTTTTATCTTATCTATTTTTCTGTCACCAACGAGCTCCAAAGTGTCCAATTTCTCATCTAGAGTATCTCGTCAAGTGTGAAATGATAGACTGAGACTAAATTGGCAACTTTTTGGAAAATATGATTTTGGCCAAACGCGAAAGGCATAAATTCTGGAAAAATGTCACTTGTGGTCATTTTTATGTTATCTCAATTGTTGCCCCCAGATTGTACCAAAATGCCAAATCAGACATTCAGTTTACCTACTCTGCATCTAGCGTGTCTATTCATGTGTAAAATAATTGTCTGGGACTCACTGTTTAGTGGTAGGACACAAACAAGTTGTTAGGAACATTTCTTCGTAAAATTTGTTTTTCACTTTTATCTTATCTATTTTTCTGTCACCAACGAGCTCCAAAGTGTCCAATTTCTCATCTAGAGTATCTCGTCAAGTGTGAAATGATAGACTGAGACTAAATTGGCAACTTTTTTTGGAAAATATGATTTTGGCCAAACGCGAAAGGCATAAATTCTGGAAAAATGTCACTTGTGGTCATTTTTATGTTATCTCAATTGTTGCCCCCAGATTGTACCAAAATGCCAAATCAGACATCCAGTTTAACTACTCTGCATCTAGCGTGTCTATTCATGTGTAAAATAATTGTCTGGGACTCACTGTTTAGTGGTAGGACACAAACAAGTTGTTAGGAATATTCTTCGTAAAATTTGTTTTTCACTTTTATCTTATCTATTTTTCTGTCACCTATGAGCTCCAAAGTGTCCAATTTCTCATCTAGAGTATCTCGTCAAGTGTGAAATGATAGACTGAGACTAAATTGGCAACTTTTTTGAAAATATGATTTTGGCCAAACGCGAAAGGCATAAATTCTGGAAAAATGTCACTTGTGGTCATTTTTATGTTATCTCAATGGTTGCCCCCAGATTTCTTATCTATTTTTCTGTCACCAATGAGCTCCAAAGTGTCCAATTTCTCATCTAGAGTATCTCGTCAAGTGTGAAATGATAGACTGAGACTAAATTGGCAACTTTTTTGAAAATATGATTTTGGCCAAACGCGAAAGGCATAAATTCTGGAAAAATGTCACTTGTGGTCATTTTTATGTTATCTCAATTGTTGCCCCCAGATTGTACAAAAAATGCCAAATCAGACATTCAGTTTACCTACTCTGCATCTAGCGTGTCTATTCATGTGTAAAATAATTGTCTGGGACTCGATGTTTAGTGGTAGGACACAAACAAGTTGTTAGGAACAATTCTTCGTAAAATTTGTTTTTCACTTTTATCTTATCTATTTTTCTGTCATTAACGAGCTCCAAAGTGTCCAATTTCTCATCTAGAGTATCTCGTCAAGTGTGAAATGATAGACTGAGACTAAATTGGCAACTTTTTTGCAAATATGATTTTGGCCAAACGCGTTAGGCATAAATTCTGCAAAATTGTCACTTGTGGCCATTTTTATGTTATCTCAATTGTTGCCCCCAGATTGTACCAAAATGCCAAATCAGACATCCAGTTTAACTACTCTGCATCTAGCGTGTCTATTCATGTGTAAAATAATGTCTGGGACTCACTGTTTAGTGGTAGGACACAAACAAGTTGTTAGGAACATTTCTTCGTAAAATTTGTTTTTCACTTTTATCTTATCTATTTTTCTGTCACCAACGAGCTCCAAAGTGTCCAATTTCTCATCTAGAGTATCTCGTCAAGTGTGAAATGATAGACTGAGACGAAATTGGCAACTTTTTTTTGAAAAATATGATTTTGGCCAAACGCGAAAGGCATAAATTCTGCAAAATTGTCACTTGTGGTCATTTTTATGTTATCTCAATTGTTGCCCCCAGATTGTACAAAAATGCCAAATCAGACATTCAGTTTACCTACTCTGCATCTAGCGTGTCTATTCATGTGTAAAATAATTGTCTGGGACTCAATGTTTAGTGGTAGGACACAAACAAGTTGTTAGGAACAATTTCTTCGTAAAATTTGTTTTTCACTTTTATCTTATCTATTTTTCTGTCACCAACGAGCTCCAAAGTGTCCAATTTATCATCTAGAGTATCTCGTCAAGTGTGAAATGATAGACTGAGACTAATTGGCAACTTTTTTGGCAAATATGATTTTGGCCAAACGCGAAAGGCATAAATTCTGCAAAAAATGTCACTTGTGGTCATTTTTATGTTATCTCAATTGTTGCCCCCAGATTGTACCAAAATGCCAAATCAGACATTCAGTTTAACCTACTCTGCATCTAGCGTGTCTATTCATGTGTAAAATAATTGTCTGGGACTCAATGTTTAGTGGTAGGACACAAACAAGTTGTTAGGAACATTTCTTCGTAAAATTTGTTTTTCACTTTTATCTTATCTATTTTTCTGTCACCAACGGAGCTCCAAAGTGTCCATTTATCATCTAGAGTATCTCGTCAAGTGTGGAAATGATAGACTGAGACTAAATTGGCAACTTTTTTGGAAAATATGATTTTGGCCAAAAACGCGAAAGGCATAAATTCTGCAAAATTGTCACTTGTGGTCATTTTTATGTTATCTCAATTGTTGGCCCCCCAGATTTACAAAAATGCCAAATCAGACATCCAGTTTAACCACCCTGCATGCATCTAGCGTGTAATATTCATGTGTAAAAATAACTTGTCTGGGACTCAATGATTAGTGGTAGGACACAAAAACAAGTTGTTAGGAACAACTTCTTCGTCAAAATTTGTTTTTCACTTTTTATCTCTATCTATTTTTCTGTCACTATGAGCTCAAAAAGAGTTCCAATTTTATCATCTAGAGTATCTCGGTCAAAGTGTGAAATGATAGACTGAGACTAAATTGGCAAACTTTTTGGGCCAAATATAGATTTGGGCCAAAACGCGGTAGGCATAAATTCTGCAAAAATGTCAACTTGTGGTCATTTTTAGTTATCTCAATTGTTGCACCCAAGATCTGTACCAAAAATGCCAAATCAGAACATCCAGTTTAAGTACTCTGCATTATAGCGTGTCTATATATCATGTGTAAAATAATTGTCTGGGACTCATGTTTTTAGTGGTAGGGACCACAAACAAGTTGTTAGGAACAATTCTTCGTAAAATTTGTTTTCACTTTTATCTTATCTATTTTTTCTGTCAACTATGAGCTCCAAAGTGTGGTCCAATTTCTCATCTAGAGTATCTCGTCAAGTGTGAAAAATGATAGACTGAGACTAAATTGGCAACTTTTTTTTTTTTGGCAAATATAATTTTGGCCAAACCGCGCGTAAGGCATAAATTCTGCAAAAATTGTCACTTGTGGTCATTTTTATGTTATCTCAATTGTTGCCCCCAGATTGTACCAAAAATGCCAAATCAGACATTCAGTTTAACCTACTCTGCAATCTAGCGTGTCTATTCATGTGTAAAAATATTGTCTGGGACTCACTGTTTAGTGGTAGGACACAAACAAGTGTTGTTAGGAAACAATTTTTCCGTAAAAATTTGTTTTTCACTTTTATATTATCTATTTTTCTGTCACCAACGAAAGCTCCAAAGTGTCCCAATTTATCATCTAGAGTATCTCGTCAAAGTGTGAAATGATAGACTGAGACTAAATTGGCAACTTTTTTGGAAAATATGATTTTGGCCAAAACGCGGAAAGGCATAAAAATTCTGCAAAAATTGTCACTTGTGGTCATTTTTTTATGTTATCTCAATTGTTGCCCCCAGATTGTACCAAAATGCCAAATCAGACATTCCAGTTTAACTACATCTGCATTCTAGCGTGTCTATTTCATGTGTAAAATAATTGTCTGGGACTCACTGTTTAGTGGTAGGACACAAACAAGTTGTTAGGAACATTTCTTCTTCGTAAAATTTGTTTTTCACTTTTATCTTATCTATTTTTCTGTCACCCTATGAGCTCCAAAGTGTCCAATTTTATCATCTAGAGTATCTCGTCAAGTGTGAAATGATAGACTGAGACTAAAATTGGCAACTTTTTTGCAAAATATGATTTTTGGGCCAAACGCGTAAGGCATAAATTCTGCAAAATTGTCACTTGTGGTCATTTTTATGTTATCTCAATTGTTGCCCCAGATTGTACCAAAATGCCAAATCAGACATTCAGTTTAACTACTCTGCATCTAGCGTGTCTATTCATGTGTAAAATAATTGTCTGGGACTCACTGTTTAGTGGTAGGACACAAAACAAGTTGTTAGGAACACATTTCTTCGTAAAATTTTGTTTTTTTCACTTTTATCTTATCTATTTTTTCTGTCACCAACGAGCTCCAAAGTGTCCAAATTTCTCATCTAGAGTATCTCGTCAAGTGTGAAATGATAGACTGAGACTAAATTGGCAACTTTTTTTGAAAATATGATTTTGGCCAAACGCGAAAGGCATAAAATTCTGGAAAAAAAATGTCACTTGTGGTCATTTTTTATGTTATCTCAATTGTTGCCCCCAGATTGTACCAAAATGCCAAATCAGACATTCAGTTTAAACTACTCTGCATCTAGCGTGTCTATTCATGTGTAAAATAATTGTCTGGGACTCATGTTTAGTGGTAGGACACAAACAAGTTGTTAGGGAACAATTTCTTCGTAAAATTTGTTTTTCACACTTTATCTTATCTATTTTTCTGTCACCTATGAGCTCCAAAGTGTCCAATTTATCATCTAGAGTATCTCGTCAAGTGTGAAAATGATAGACTGAGACTAAATTGGCAACTTTTTTGCAAATATGATTTTGGCCAAACGCGAAAGGCATAAATTCTGGAAAAAATGTCACTTGTGGTCATTTTTATGTTATCTCAATTGTTGCCCCCAGATTGTACAAAAATGCCAAATCAGACATCCAGTTTAACTACTCTGCATCTAGCGTGTCTATTCATGTGTAAAATAATTGTCTGGGACTCACTGTTTAGTGGGTAGGACACAAACAAGTTGTTAGGAACATTTCTTCGTAAAAATTTGTTTTTCACTTTTATCTTATCTATTTTTCTGTCACCAATGAGCTCCAAAGTGTCCAATTTCTCATCTAGAGTATCTCGTCTCAAGTGTGAAATGATAGACTGAGACTAAAAATTGGCAACTTTTTTGGAAAATATGATTTTGGCCAAACGCGAAAGGCATAAATTCTGGCAAAAATGTCACTTGTGGTCATTTTTATGTTATCTCAATTGTTTGCCCCCAGATTGTACAAAAATGCCAAATCAGACATCCAGTTTAACTACTCTGCATCTAGCGTGTCTATTCATGTGTAAAATAATTGTCTGGGACTCACTGTTTAGTGGTAGGACACAAACAAGTTGTTAGGAACATTTCTTCGTAAAAATTTGTTTTTCACTTTTATCTTATCTATTTTTCTGTCACCTATGAGCTCCAAAGTGTCCAATTTATCATCTAGAGTATCTCGTCAAGTGTGTGAAATGATAGACTGAGACTAAATTGGCAAACTTTTGGGCAAATATGATTTTTGGCCAAACGCGAAAGGCATAAATTCTGCAAAATTGTCACTTGTGGTCATTTTTATGTTATCTCAATTGTTGCCCCCAGATTGTACAAAAATGCCAAATCAGACATCCAGTTTAACTACTCTGCATCTAGCGTGTCTATTCATGTGTAAAATAATTGTCTGGGACTCAATGATTAGTGGTAGGACACAAACAAGTTGTTAGGAACAATTCTTCGTAAAATTAGTTTTTCACTTTTATCTTATCTATTTTTCTGTGACCAACTAGCTCCAAAGTGTCCAATTTATCATCTAGAGTATCTCGTCAAGTGTGAAATGATAGACTGAGACTAAATTGGCATCTTTTTTTTGAAAATATTTTTTGGGCCAAACGCGTAAGGCATAAATTCTGCAAAATTGTCACTTGTGGTCATTTTTATGTTATCTCAATTGTTGCCCCCAGATTGTACAAAAATGCCAAATCAGACATTCAGTTTAACTACTCTGCATCTAGCGTGTCTATTCATGTGTAAAATAATTGTCTGGGGACTCACTTTTTTTAGTGGTAGGACACAAACAAGTTGTTAGGAACATTTTTCTTCGTAAAATTTGTTTTTCACTTTTATCTTATCTATTTTTCTGTCACCTATGAGCTCCAAAGTGTCCAATTTTCTCATCTAGAGTATCTCGTCAAGTGTGAAATGATAGACTGAGACTAAATTGGCAACTTTTTTGGAAAATATGATTTTGGCCAAACGCGAAAGCATAAATTCTGGAAAAAATTGTCACTTGTGGTCATTTTTATGTTATCTCAATTGTTGCCCCCCAGATTGTACCAAAAATGCCAAATCAGACATTCAGTTTAACTACTCTGCATCTAGCGTGTCTATTCATGTGTAAAATAATTGTCTGGGACTCAATGTTTAGTGGTAGGACACAAACAAGTTGTTAGGAACATTTCTTCGTAAAATTTGTTTTTCACTTTTATCTTATCTATTTTTCTGTCACCTATGAGCTCCAAAGTGTCCAATTTCTCATCTAGAGTATCTCGTCAAGTGTGAAATGATAGACTGAGACTAAATTGGCAACTTTTTTTTGCAAAATATGATTTTGGCCAAACGCGTAAGGCATAAATTCTGGAAAAAATGTCACTTGTGGTCATTTTTATGTTATCTCAATTGTTGCCCCCCAGATTGTACCAAAAATGCCAAATCAGACATCCAGTTTAACCTACTCTGCATCTAGCGTGTCTATTCATGTGTAAAATAATTGTCTGGGACTCACTGTTTAGTGGTAGGACACAAACAAGTTGTTAGGAAACATTTCTTCGTAAAATTTGTTTTTTCACTTTTATCTTATCTATTTTTCTGTCACCTATGAGCTCCAAAGTGTCCCAATTTCTCATCTAGAGTATCTCGTCAAGTGTGAAATGATAGACTGAGACTAAATTGGCAACTTTTTGGAAAATATGATTTTTGGCCAAACGCGAAAGGCATAAATTCTGGAAAAATGTCACTTGTGGTCATTTTTATGTTATCTCAATTGTTGCCCCCAGATTGTACCAAAATGCCAAATCAGACATTCCAGTTTACCTACTCTGCATCTAGCGTGTCTATTCATGTGTAAAATAATTGTCTGGGACTCACTGTTTAGTGGTAGGACACAAACAAGTTGTTAGGAACATTTCTTCGTAAAAATTTGTTTTTTCACTTTTTATCTTATCTATTTTTTCTGTCACCAACGAGCTCCAAAGTGTCCAATTTATCATCTAGAGTATCTCGTCAAGTGTGAAATGATAGACTGAGACTAAATTGGCAACTTTTTGGAAAATATGATTTTGGCCAAACGCGTAAGGCATAAATTCTGCAAAATTGTCACTTGTGGTCATTTTTTATGTTATCTCAATTGTTTGCCCCCAGATTGTACAAATGCCAAATCAGACATTCCAGTTTAACTACTCTGCATCTAGCGTGTGTCTATTCATGTGTAAAATAATTGTCTGGGACTCAATGTTTAGTGGTAGGACACAAAACAAGTTGTTAGGAACATTTTCTTCGTAAAATTTGTTTTTCACTTTTTATCTTATCTATTTTTTCTGTCACCTATGAGCTCCAAAGTGTCCAATTTCTCATCTAGAGTATCTCGTCAAGTGTGAAATGATAGACTGAGACTAAATTGGCAACTTTTTTGGAAAATATGATTTTTGGCCAAACGCGTAAAGGCATAAATTCTGGAAAAAATGTCACTTGTGGTCATTTTTTATGTTATCTCAATTGTTGCCCCCAGATTGTACCAAAATGCCAAATCAGACATCCAGTTTACCTACTCTGCATCTAGCGTGTCTATTCATGTGTAAAAATAATTGTCTGGGACTCACTGTTTAGTGGTAGGACACAAACAAGTTGTTAGGAAACATTTCTTCGTAAAATTTGTTTTTCACTTTTATCTTATCTATTTTTCTGTCACCAACGAGCTCCCAAAGTGTCCAATTTATCATCTAGAGTATCTCGTCAAGTGTGAAATGATAGACTGAGACTAAATTGGCAACTTTTTTGGAAAATATGATTTTTGGCTAAAACGCGTAAGGCATAAATTCTGCAAAATTGTCACTTGTGGTCATTTTTTATGTTATCTCAATTGTTGCCCCCAGATTGTACAAAAATGCCAAATCAGACATCCCAGTTTAACTACTCTGCATCTAGCGTGTCTATTCATGTGTAAAATAATTGTCTGGGACTCACTGTTTAGTGGTAGGACACAAACAAGTTGTTAGGAACTTTTTCTTCGTAAAATTTTTGTTTTTCACACTTTTATATCTTATCTATTTTTTCTGTCACCTATGAGCTCCAAAGTGTCCAATTTATCATCTAGAGTATCTCGTCAAGTGTGAAATGATAGACTGAGACTAAATTGGCAACTTTTTTGCAAAAATATGATTTTGGCCAAACGCGTAAGGCATAAAATTCTGGAAAAATTGTCACTTGTGGTCATTTTTATGTTATCTCAATTGTTGCCCCCAGATTGTACAAAAATGCCAAATCAGACATCCAGTTTAACTACTCTGCATCTAGCGTGTCTATTCATGTGTAAAATAATTGTCTGGGACTCACTGTTTAGTGGTAGGACACAAACAAGTTGTTAGGAACATTTCTTCGTAAAATTTGTTTTTCACTTTTATCTTATCTATTTTTCTGTCACGTATGAGCTCCAAAGTGTCCAATTTATCATCTAGAGTATCTCGTCAAGTGTGAAATGATAGACTGAGACTAAATTGGCAACCTTTTTGCAAGTATGATTTTGGCCAAACGCGAAAGGCATAAATTCTGGAAAAATGTCACTTGTGGTCATTTTTATGTTATCTCAATTGTTGCCCCCAGATTGTACAAAAATGCCAAATCAGACATTCAGTTTTAACTACTCTGCATCTAGCGTGTCTATTCATGTGTAAAATAATTGTCTGGGACTCAATGTTTAGTGGTAGGACACAAACAAGTTGTTAGGAACACATTTTCTTCGTAAAATTTGTTTTTCACTTTTATCTTATCTATTTTTCTGTCACCTATGAGCTCCAAAGTGTCCAATTTATCATCTAGAGTATCTCGTCAAGTGTGAAATGATAGACTGAGACTAAATTGGCAACTTTTTGGAAAATATTATTTTGGCCAAACGCGTAAGGCATAAATTCTGCAAAATTGTCACTTGTGGTCATTTTTATGTTATCTCAATTGTTGCCCCCAGATTGTAAAAAAAATGCCAAATCAGACATCCAGTTTAACTACTCTGCATCTAGCGTGTCTATTCATGTGTAAAATAATTGTCTGGGACTCACTGTTTAGTGGTAGGACACAAACAAGTTGTTAGGAACATTTCTTCGTTAACTTTGTTTTTCACTTTTATTTTATCTATTTTTCTGTCACCAACGAGCTCCAAAGTGTCCAATTTCTCATCTAGAGTATCTCGTCAAGTGTGAAATGATAGACTGAGACTAAATTGGCAACTTTTTTTTGCAAAAATATTGATTTTGGCCAAACGCGAAAGGCATAAATTCTGGAAAAATGTCACTTGTGGTCATTTTTATGTTATCCCAATTGTTTGCTCCCAGATTGTACCAAAATGCCAAAATCAGACATTCAGTTTAACTACTCTGCATCTAGCGTGTCTATTCATGTGTAAAATAATTGTCTGGGACTCAATGTTTAGTGGTAGGACACAAACAAGTTGTTAGGAACATTTCTTCTTCGTAAAATTTGTTTTTCACTTTTATCTTATCTATTTTTCTGTCACCTATGAGCTCCAAAGTGTCCAATTTATCATCTAGAGTATCTTGTCAAGTGTGAAATGATAGACTGAGACTAAATTGGCAACTTTTTTGGAAAATATTGATTTTGGCCAAACGCGAAAGGCATAAATTCTGGAAAAATGTCACTTGTGGTCATTTTTTATGTTATCTCAATTGTTGCCCCCAGATTGTACAAAAATGCCAAATCAGACATCCAGTTTTAACTACTCTGCATCTAGCGTGTCTATTCATGTGTAAAATAATTGTCTGGGACTCACTGTTTAGTGGTAGGACACAAACAAGTTGTTAGGAACATATTCTTTCTTCGTAAAATTTGTTTTTTCACTTTTTATTCTTATCTATTTTTCTGTCACCTATGAGCTCCAAAGTGTCCAATTTCTCATCTAGAGTATCTCGTCAAGTGTGAAATGATAGACTGAGACTAAATTGGCAACTTTTTTGGAACAAATATGATTTTGGCCAAACGCGAAAGGCATAAATTCTGGAAAAAATGTCACTTGTGGTCATTTTTATGTTATCTCAATTGTTTGCCACCCAGATTGTACAAAAATGCCAAATCAGACATCCAGTTTAACTACTCTGCATCTAGCGTGTCTATTCATGTGTAAAATAATTGTCTGGGACTCAATGTTTAGTGGTAGGACACAAACAAGTTTGTTAGGAACATTTCTTCATAAAATTTGTTTTTCACTTTTATCTTATCTATTTTTCTGTCACCTATGAGCTCCAAAGTGTCCAATTTCTCATCTAGAGTATCTCGTCAAGTGTGAAATGATAGACTGAGACTAAATTGGCAACTTTTTGGAAAATATGATTTTGGACAAACGCGTAAGGCATAAATTCTGCAAAATTGTCACTTGTGGTCATTTTTATGTTATCTCAATTGTTGCCCCCAGATTGTACCAAAATGCCAAATCAGACATTCAGTTTAACTACTCTGCATCTAGCGTGTCTATTCATGTGTAAAATAATTGTCTGGGACTCAACTGTTTAGTGGTAGGACACAAACAAGTTTGTTAGGAACATTTCTTCGTAAAATTTGTTTTTCACTTTTTATCTTATCTATTTTTCTGTCACCTATGAGCTCCAAAGTGTCCAATTTCTCATCTAGAGTATCTCGTCAAGTGTGAAATGATAGACTGAGACTAAATTGGCAACTTTTTTGCAAATATTATTTTGGCCAAACGCGTAATGCATAAATTCTGCAAAATTGTCACTTGTCATTTTTATGTTATCTCAATTGTTGCCCCAAGATTATACAAAAATGCCAAATCAGACATCCAGTTTTAATACTCTGCATCTAGCGTGTCTATTCATGTGTAAAATAATTGTCTGGGACTCTCAGTTTATTGGTAGGACACAAACAAGTTGTTAGGAACATTTCTTTGTAAAATTTGTTTTTCACTTTTATCTTATCTATTTTTCTGTCACCTATGAGCTCCAAAGTGTATGATTTATCATCTAGAGTATCTCGTCAAGTGTGTGAAATGATAGACTGAGACTAAATTGGCAACTTTTGAAAAATATGATTTTGGCCAAACGCGTAAGGCATAAATTCTGCAAAATTGTCACTTGTGGTCATTTTTATGTTATCTCAATTGTTGCCCCCCAGATTGTACAAAAATGCCAAATCAGACATTCAGTTTTAACTACTCTGCATCTAGCGTGTCTATTCATGTGTAAAATAATTGTCTGGGACTCACTGTTTAGTGGTAGGACACAAACAAGTTGTTAGAACATTTCTTCGTAAAATTTGTTTTAACACTTTTATCTTATCTATTTTTTCTGTCACCTATGAGCTCCAAAGTGTCCAATTTTTTATCATCTAGAGTATCTCGTCAAGTGTGAAATGATAGACTGAGACTAAATTGGCAACTTTTTTTTGCAAATATGATTTTGGCCAAACGCGTAAGGCATAAATTCTGGAAAAAATTGTCACTTGTGGTCATTTTTATGTTATCTCAATTGTTGCCCCCAGATTGTACAAAAAATGCCAAATCAGACATTCAGTTTAACTACTCTGCATCTAGCGTGTCTATTCATGTGTAAAATAATTGTCTGGGACTCACTGTTTAGTGGTAGGACACAAACAAGTTGTTAGGAACAATTTCTTCGTAAAATTTGTTTTTTTCACTTTTATCTTATCTATTTTTCTGTCACCTATGAGCTCCAAAGTGTCCAATTTATCATCTAGAGTATCTCGTCAAGTGTGAAATGATAGACTGAGACTAAATTGGCAACTTTTTTTTTTTTGCAAATATTATTTTGGCCAAACGCGTAAGGCATAAATTCTGACCAAAAAATGTCACTTGTGGTCATTTTTATGTTATCTCAATTGTTGCCCCCAGATTGTACAAAATGCCAAATCAGACATCCAGTTTAACTACTCTGCATCTAGCGTGTCTATTCATGTGTAAAATAATTGTCTGGGACTCACTGTTTAGTGGTAGGACACAAACAAGTTGTTAGGAACATTTCTTCGTAAAATTTGTTTTTCACTTTTATCTTATCTATTTTTCTGTCACCTATGAGCTCCAAAGTGTCCAATTTCTCATCTAGAGTATCTCGTCAAGTGTGAAATGATAGACTGAGACTAAATTGGCACTTTTTTGGAAAATATGATTTTGGCCAAAACGCGAAAAGGCATAAATTCTGGCAAAAATTGTCACTTGTGGTCATTTTTATGTTATCTCAATTGTTGCCCCCAGATTGTACAAAAATGCCAAATCAGACATCCAGTTTAACCTACTCTGCATCTAGCGTGTCTATTCATGTGTAAAATAATTGTCTGGGACTCACTGTTTAGTGGTAGCATACGACACAAACAAGTTGTTAGAACATTTTCTTCGTAAAATTTTTTTTTCACTTTTATCTTATCTATTTTTTCTGTCACCTATGAGCTCCAAAAGTGTCCAATTTATCATCTCTAGAGTATCTCGTCAAGTGTGAAATGATAGACTGAGACTAAATTGGCAACGTTTTTTTTGCAAAAATATATATTTTGGCCAAACGCGTAAGGCATAAATTCTGCGAAAATTTTGTCACTTGTGGTCATTTTTATTTTTTATCTCAATTTTTGCCCCCAGATTGTACAAAAATGCCAAATCAGACATTCAGGTTAACAACTCTGGTCATCTAGCGTTGTCTATTCATGTGTACAATAATTGTCTGGGACTCACTTTTAGGTGGTAGGACACAAACAAGTTGTTAGGAACAATTCTTCGTAAAATTTATTTTTCACTTTTATCTTATCTATTCTTTCTGTCACCAACGAACTCCAAAGTGTCCGGCGAGAAAGTTGCCCCGATTTGTGTGGGTGTCCCCTTGTCTCCTCCGGGGGGGTATTTTCCCTCGGGGTACCCCCTTTGGGGCAGCCCCCTGGGGGAAAAGGGTTTAAACCCTCAAGGGGAAAAAAGGGGCAGATCATGGGCATTCCCCGCCCCCCAAGGGGGTTTTCCCTGCATGCCGACCGGGACATGGGCCTGGTTTTGGGCTCCCCCAAGGAAACGTCATGTCCTCACATGGCTGCTTACCCCCACAACCGTATCAGGCCCCCCGCCCCGAAAAGGGGGCGCGCCTCGGAAAATCAGCGGGGAGGGAGCCCCCTGGGTTTTGGACTTTTGTGAAACCCCACAGATAGGGAATTCTTTTTTCTTCGCACTTTTGGAATTTTTTTTGACGAGGGCCCTTTTGCCCGACAGAATTTAAAATCCTGGCACCCGGGAAAAACGGATCATTTTGTCCCAACAATCGGGGTGTGGGTTTTCCCTTTTTGGGGGGAGACCTTCGGGTTTTTATTTTTAGTTCAATACAAATTTTTATGGTCAGATTTTAAACCCTATGATCTAGTTTTTCGGGCAATTAGGTGGTTGCTGTTGTGGTTACCTCAGCGCGGTTTTCGGCGACACTGAGGTAACCGGGGGATTACCCTGAAAGGGCCCGCCCCATGGATGGTTTCTGTTGTAAAAGGAGGGGGCGGA
>CAJHNH020004916.1:0-29041 GCA_905116865.2 Candidula unifasciata
TTTCAAAAACTAAATAACAATCAACACTGCGTGAGATGACTTAAGAAAAAGAATTTCAGTGACACATTCGTTAAATGATAAATACCTAATGACAGAGTAAACTTTTCGCTGTCTTGTAAACTTTGTCACCTGAGAATAATCAATTGCTTCCTTTCCTGGCTCACATCAAATGCCACGAAGTAGTTGTTTTCTTTCTCATGGACACATTCTTTATATTTCAGAATTCCATTTGGTCTTCTATTAATTTTCATAACTTTAGATTTAAAAGAAGGGTCCGGTTTAATTAGCTAAAGGTAATTTCAGTAAGGTGGAGACAGTATCCATCATGTAGAGGTACATGTATAACTTCAGAGGTCCCGTTTAGCTAACGTTCAATGGATATTTTCTCTAGATCATGACTCCATTTTAAAAAGCAAACATCAGATAGACTGGATGGCTATGCCAGATATGTAATGCCAGATCACTGCGAGGTGACAATCCAGGTGTAGGGATCCTCTGGGAGAGAATGGACAGTGCGGGGCACAATATAATTATTAAGATATAAAGAGAATGGTACTGCGAGTTGTGAAACAGGCGCTCTGGCCGACGCTAAGCACTCAGGGAAAGGGCGAGACGGATATACAATCAGACTGTTGTTGGTACCATCGAAGTTCGAACTCTGCGCTTGCTGCTAAATATAGAAGAGGAGCGTTTATGGATTTCCTGAAGTGATGTGATGTTGATTCTTGATTCCACATTCCATAAACAATATTCGACATAAAAGAAGTTTCATCATTATAATTTGTAATGTTTAACCAGGCTCGCTACCGCATAGAAAACATCGAGTGGGGGGGGGGGGGGGTAGGAGGGGACATAACCACCCGTCTCCCCCCCCCCCCCTCCAACCAACGATTGATTGTTTAGGGTCGGGAATGTGCTTAAGCCTTCTTTACTTGCACATTAATAACTACATTTATTATTGCTATTAACAATGAGCAATTAAACAAAGTTTCAAACCGTTAAACAATTTTTGGCGAAGGTAGCTTTAAGGAGATTCGGCTTTGTTTGGTTAATAATAAAATTAATAATAATATTTGTTACTGGTTGTAGGCTTAGGGCCAAAATCAGGATAAGAAAGGCACTTATCAGAGAGCAGCTGTTTGCAGATGAGGCAGCAATAACCACCCACTCGGAGGAGGAGCTGCAATGTTTACTGTCTGCATTTGCTGATGTGTGCTGTGAATTTGGACTAATAGTCAGCAAAAATGAAGACGAAGGTTATGTGCAAGATGTCAATGACAGACCTACAGTCTACACTGATGATGAAGAGCTGGACACAGTTGACCATTTTACCTATCTGGGTTGCACTTTAAATAATAAACTATCGCTCGATCAAGAAATTCAACATCAGGATAGGTGAAGCAGCAGATGGTGAGCAGATCAACAGAAAGAGTTTGGGATAACAGAAAGCTGACGATTAGAAAAAGAAAAAAAATACAGCTGTTTCAAGGTTGTGTTCTCAGCACTCTGCTTAATAGCAGTGAAACTTGATCAACTTATTTGCACCAAGAGAGATGCTAAATAGCGTTCCAATGCGATGCATAAGAAGAATACTTGGCATTAGGTGGCAGGAGAAGATCATAAACACTGAGGTATTGGAAAGATCAGGTACTATAACAGTGTTCTCAATGCTTAGTCTGCGAAGGCTCGGGTGGCGTGGTCACACCTAGAGAATGGAGGATGACCGAGTCCCTAAAGACATACTTTATGGTGAACTAAAGACCTATATTACGATATAAAGACGTGTGCCATCGGGTCATAAATTATACAGGTATTGAGGTGGACTCATAGGAACAAAATGCTATGGACTGTGTTGTATGGAGGGGGCACGTAAGGAAGGAAATGAGAATAAGGAAAGAATTGATTGCAGAAAGGATGAGAGCTGAGCGTCTGAGTAGAAAAAGACACAGCATAAATGTTTACAACAATGGTCCTGAAATCATATTCTATAAGTATGGAAAACTGTTCGACTCTTTCGTAATATCCTTCACCCAGATGACTTCACGGGACAGTGCAACATTTTAGAGAGAGTATTAAAACTGGGTTTCCCGGCTTTCTGATGCTTTTAACCACTCCAAAACATCTAGAACTGGCCCTAGCCCCAGCGAACCTTAGTCCCACAAGAGAGTGCAGCCTCGGTCCCACGACTGCTTGCAGCTTATCTACCACCCCCTGAAATATTAGACTGTCCTGTTACCTGTGAATTTCCTCTGTTTGGGGTAGAAATTAGTAAAGAACTGACTTTCCTTAAAGCTGGACGGTCTTGCTAATAACACTGGCCATCGCCATGGGCTGTGAGACCTATGCCACTTCATAGCGCAATATAACACTATCGTCCAGCAAGACGGAAAGTTGCCACTAACATATTTGAAATAATACACATAAAAACACAAATTTGAAAAAGCATATAAACGATTATTAAACAGAAAAACGTATGTAAATGATGAAGGGGATATTATTAAAAGCAAAGAGAGAGGTTGCTTCCTAAAGAATCATTGGATTGCTGACCCCATCCCCCTCTCCCCTCGCTCCCTTTACGATTTGTTTTAAGGTGCTTTGGGTTACCTGAGCCTCCTCTATGTTCCTGCACGTGTGTTCAAAGTATATAATTAAAAATAATATCAACGAATAAATAAATGATATATTATGTAAAATAAAAATAATATGAAATGCACAAATACATCCTTTCAAAGACGATCTAAATAAATGTTTTAAAAAAGGGGTTGGAGGGGAGACGGGTATCTTTGCCCTCTTATAATATTATAGGCGGTGATGAGCTAACCGACTTGTTTTGTCGGTTGGGAAGGAAGGGGGAGGGGGTCCTTGTGGACATGAGTCCATTCCAAAACCTAGCGCCTATGTTATTAACTGAAGCGCACCGAGATTTTTGAGTCTAGACACAAATCTTCGCATGGCTTCTTTCATTTGTCATTTCTGCCAGAATCGCTTAGTTTTCTGTTTGTGTGATTCTAACAGTGTTTAGTATCTGGGACTTTCATTCTCACAGAGAACATTAACAGGTTTCACAATATACCTAACTTTTAACAGACTTTTAGTAGATGTCTTATGAACAGTCAGTAGATAATTTATTCCGATTTATGTACGTTAGTGGCAATAACTTCTTTTTAGAATTTTTTCACAATTGCGCTGACAGCTGTACATATGTTAGGATCAAACATTTTTTTTATGTTAGTATAAAAGCCATGATAACGTATTGGCTAGACGCTCAGTAGATCTTGGTTCAAATCCACAGAGAGAGGATTGTAATGATCCCCTCATCCCCGTTAGTGGTGTAATTTTCTCCAATAACTTCAGTTCTCAGGCATATCCGTACTGTCTGTAGTTACGCCTTCTTAGGGCGTGTGTAGACAGGGGGCCGTGAGCCTGGGATTTAGGGCCGCATGGCTAGTGCTATCGCCACTGATTGTAAAGGTTAGAATGTTTAATTTTGCCCCTGACAAAACTGGTACGCCTTGAAGACCAGAGCGGAACACTAATGCGCAATACTGTTGTTATGTTATCCTTTGCATCTAAACATGCATTTTCTTCAAGCCATCTACTACTTAAGATAGGAGAATGTGTAGCAAAGTACATGGGAAAAAATGAGTTAGTAAGTATAAGAGAAGACAAAAAACAGCCTCATAAAAAGGAGTCTTCGTGTCTAATCAAACTTGACTGTTTGGTTAACTCTTTTTATCACAGGAAGTTGCAAATTAAAATCACGAATTTGAAACAATAGTCTGTTCCAATTTTCACAAATGTCACAATGAGCATGATATGTCATTTTCTCTGACAGAAGAATAGAACATTTATAAACGGCCCTCTGTCATCAAGGGAACCGGTGTGGTGTAGTGGCTGCAGGTTCGTCTGCGGACCCAAGGGTAGTGTGTTCGAGTCCCAACAGAACCGGACATCTTTCCAAAAAAACATTGGCTCACAAGTCGACCCAGCCTTGTTTGGGATCCAGAAAAAAAAGTCATAAAGAGTAAATACGGTCGGCTTAATATTGACCACATCACCCAACGAAATCAAATTTTTCTATAAAATATAGATCCAGTATTGTTTGCCCACACATTAAAAGCGTCGAAGCGTGTCCCTAACTTTGTCACGAAGTTGTAGTTGCTACTAGCAACCAACCAATAGACTTGGTCCGTAGTGTTATACTGAAAATGACAGGGTTAAATCCCCTTACGTCTTGCTGCAGATATGATTAAATTGCACACCCGGATGGTATCAAAGCTTAAGGATGGGACGAGTAGCTGTTAGTTTGATATCAGGTCTGGAGAGAAAAAAAACAACCTTCGTCAACCTTTCTCCGATAGATTCAAGCCTATTTCACCCTCAAGTTACCGGAACTTCAAAGCATTAGTAGACTTGAAGAGTTTTAGCTCGATCTTTACAGATCAATAATAAGCAGTGAATCATGAAATTCTCCAGCCGGGCGGATATACTGATTCCTGAACATGTTGGGAGGAAAAACAAAAAGTTGTTTACTGGGAAAGGTTATGTTAGGAAGAAGATGTTAAACATGTTTTTTGGAATGTCCTATAGCACTTTGACAATGAAAGCTATTCGGTGAACTCATCACCAAATGCCTTGATGACTGATAAGGGCGATCATGACTCTCCAAAAACCGCGGTTCGCAACTTCGTGCAGAATTTAGTGTGCTGACACCTCTCTATCTATATTTATATATAAAAATCAATGTTTGTGTGTTTGTTTGGTCTCTATAGACTCGGAAACTACTGAACCGATTTAGCTGAAATTTTCAGGATATGTTTGTTGTGATACCGGATTTTGAACCGTCGTGGTTTGAAATTCAACCTGTCACTGTTAGATATAGGTGACCACAATTTATGCCAAAATATACGCAACTAATATTTATAACTTGAGTGATTTTTAATTATAGCCATGTTAGTAATTGCGCATGCGCCGTATCTACCATTCGCTGGCGAGTTACGTGCAGCCAACGCCTTCTCTAATACTAATACATAGAGTAGTTCGTGGTACAGCAAACAAGACTATCTCTATATTTGCCACAATAACCATATAAAACACGATTTCTATTTTCTGTTTTTTTTTTCAAACAACCTTCGATGGGGGGGGGGGGGGGGGGGGGCAATCGAGGACTATGTCGACGTCGGCGCAGACAGTGACTGCGACATTAACTTCATTAACCGTGTTAGACACGTGCGATTTCTATTTCATTAATATATCTGGAGTATCTGTCTACGAGAAAACAATCGCCTGCTGTTTTGAATTGTGTTTTAATCGCGACACAGTGGTAGGGACACATATGTCTAATAGTTGTGTTCTCTTTTCGTTGTTCCGATTAAATGGCTGCTTGGTCGTATGGTTAGAACACTGGGTTCAAGTGCGGTAGACCTAGGTTCGAATCCGCAGTAGTAAATTTTTTTTTTTTACCCCGGACTAAAATAATATCCTCATCTGCTCTGTCGTGGTGACAGCACTAGCCATGTTGCCTTAATATTTAAAAAAAAGAAAAAAAAAAAAAAAAAAAACCAGTAAATGGGTAAACCATGTGATAATTAAATTTGACCATTTCGCATACTTATGATTGCATTGTTAAACTTTCCGATTGCATGGTTACGCTGAAATTTTATAGATTTTCATTTATTTTCATTTAGATTTAGTTATTTCATCTGTGTTGGAATTTCAAACTGTGCTGTTTACAATGGCGTTCATTTCCTAATTATGGTGTTTTTTTCCTGTGTTCATTTGATTTTCAAGTGTTGTTTTTTTTAACCCTATTCACTACCTTTTACAATTCCTGCTCCTTATTTTAGTCCAGATGGACAGGGATGTCAATGTCAGTTACAGCAACAACAAAATATCGCCAGTTAGTGATTTTCAAATCCTTCGAAGAGGGAGAGAGCAGTAGTCGGTGGAAGAGGGGAGTGTGGTAATGACTTAAATTTAAGAGAAATTAAAAAGCTTTACACGTGATTTTCAAGTTCTCATTACCTAATTTGTTTATATTTTACTAACGCTACCTGCGCTTTTCTATTTTTTACTATTTAGTTATTTAGTTTGTTATTTACAAGTACAGTTGTTGCTTTACTTCCGTCTCCTATAAAAATACAAACAGCTTTAGCATGTGATAATCAAATAACCACTTTTGTTACCGTGCTAATAACACCATTTAAACGACCACTAATATAAAGACACAATTATATGGTGCGTGTTCTAAAGTTGGAAAACCATACTATCTATCTATATATATATAAATCAATGTTTTTGTGTTTGTTTGGTCTCTATAGACTCGGAAACTACTGAACCGATTTACCTGAAATTTTCAGGATATGTTTGTTGTGATACCGGATTTTGAACCGTCGTGGTTTGAAATTCAACCTGTCACTGTTAGAGATAGGTGACCACAATTTATTCCAAAATATACGCAACTAATATTTATAACTTTAGTGATTTCTAATTGTAGCCACGTAAGTAATTGCGCATGCGCCGCCGTAGTCAGAACGCAAGGCTTCCGCCATTCGCCGGCGAGTTACGTGCAGCCAACGCCTTAATACATAGAGTAGGTCGAGGTACCGCAAACAAGACTATCTCTATATTTGCCACAATAACCATATTAAACACGATTTCTATTTTCTGTTTTTTTTTTTTCAAACAACCTTTGATGGGGGGAGGGGGGGGGGGCAATCAAGGACTATCTCGACGTTGGCGCAGACATTGACTGCGTCATTAACTTCATTAGACAGGTGCGATTTCCATTGTCTTTCTTTTCTAAAAACCTTTGATGAGGGAGAGGGTACTAGGTGGATTTAGTTGTGGGGGTGGGGGGGGGGGGATCAAAGACTATCTCAAATTACGCCACAGCAACGCGTGGCCGGGTACAGCTAGTGTTATGATAAAAGGCTATCAAGAATCTTTTCGAGGTGTTATTAATGAATGTAGTCAGGTATGATAAGTTGGCAATACACACGTAGAATTGTTACTCAACGTATTTCACTAGCTCACATGTAAACCGGCTACTGACCATAGTAAATATCAAGACACAACATTACCTTTCACCGCATAACAAGTAATTAGAGTGCATTTTTCCTTTTTTTAAATATTTTTAAAAAATGTATATTCATATACTATGATCCTTGCTGGACTGCCTTTCGAGTGCTATACAGCAGTAAGTTCAAATGTAACCAATCGACATTTCACAAAACGGCATAAATTCTGAATAAGACTATGTATGACTGTTGCGTTGAAAGTGTCGACGCGTGCAGTTAATTCATGCATTGCTAAGTTTCATCAGTAGTTTCAAAGAAATCACTTGTGTGACTAGTTCTTGTGTTATTAAAATGGCGCTGAAAGTTCAATTCATCACACTTAACAATATAACAATTAAGTTATGTAAATATGTGTCATTTGAGGCTAAATGTGTTATGAGTATCATTCTATTTAAAACGAAGAGAACAGAATAAAACATACCGAATTTTCTAATGATTGGGTAGAGAAGAGTCTGTTTGTTCAAAATATACAAATTCTAAGTGGGCAGGGAAAAGAAGATTTATAGCTTTGACAAAAACGTTTTTAAACGAGCAATATACAGAATGTTGGTCGATAAATAATTATTAGCTTTGCAGAAATCAAAACTTATATTTGTACAGAACCATGACATTGACACAGCCAGAAATTTAATACGGGAAATTGTAAGAGGTGCAGGGACTTTCGCCTCCATGATAAACAATGGCAGAAACGCCTCTAACTTATATCACACTTTATTCACGTCGGCAGTGTCAAATTTGTTTTGTCACCTAACTAAAATTGAACAAGTGAGGAGAATAACAAAGAAAGCGACTGAAAAGATACGACTGGGCAGTCTGCTTATTATTTAATGCACATAATACATTACCGTCGAGATGAAAACAGAAGCCGGTGAAAAACAAAATTCACGATCTCAAGATAAATAATTACCTAGAAATTATCGAAAATACAACGGCATGCATTAGAAAACGGACTACAGCACTGCATGTTGAATTGGCGTAAAACCATCAAAACGTCATTGATATTAACTTTACTATTAATGTATAATGATTATATGGCAGACTGGAAAGAGAACATATTGAGAAATGAACGGATAGTATAATTAAAATATTAAAACACTGTATTAAAGCAAAGTAAATATTTTTACAGAAGTCCCATGTCAGGCAACCGATACTGAGTTTTACAAAGTGCTAGACACGTGTTTATACGTTTACTATCAAGGGTATCGAAAAGTAACTAAACAACGACTAACACAAAAGTCACTAAATGATGTGGGCATAAGGCAGGTTGTTTTAATTGTGTATGATATTTATACAATTATTGTATAATATAGCGTGCTGTTGAATGTTTGTTTTGAATAATGAGTGGGTATTTAGCATTTTTCAGACTGTTATAGCTACTTATTGAAACTGCCGGCAAATAGAGCATGGTTACATACTAAATAGGCAGGCAGTTGAAGTATAGTTGCTTATCGACCATTTGTATACTAGTGTATAATTACTTTTCAAACCTGTGGCTATTAGTTGTCCCAATTAAGAGAGGGGGGGGGGGGGGTTGAAAGGGAGTCCTAAGTTGCACAGTTTGTGACGGTGCCCCCCCCCCCCCCCACCCTGTTCCACTCAAGAAAATTGTAGATAAGGTAAATACAGTTATAAGATGTAAAATTGCTTCTTTTTTTTTAAGCGTGTGTGGACAATGTGTAGGAATTTACCTTTTTTAATACAGTGCAAAAGTAAAAAGTATATCGATGATTTGTTTCGTTCCCTTACTATTTCTATCCCAAGCAACGACCAGTTTATGCTAAGCTTATTTCTGAGTGTATAACGCAACACACGGTGTGCTATTTAATATTTCATGTTTGGTCTGTGTATGCAAAAGGTAATCTGGCTAAATACTTTAAATGCAGCACAGTATCTTCTTTGTCACTTGAGACGAGACAGAGAATTCTCAAAAGCTATTTAAATCCTATGTTGACAGACGGAAGTGAATCATGGACTGTTGGTAAATTAGTGTGAACCTACTTGGAAGCAGCGTAGATGTGGTTTTATAGACGAATGATGAGAATACCCTGAACAGATTTTAAAGAAAAGTAAAGAAGACGTCTTGAAAGAAACCGACTCACGAAGAGAACTGATTGCAATATCAGAAAGGGAAAATCCACATTCTTTGGTCAGGTGATGAAAGGGAGAAAACTGGAATACATCATGACAGTAGGAAAGCTGGAGAGCAGGAGAGGCAGAAGAAAACCGAGAGAACAGATGCTGGACAGTTTGACATCATGGCATGGATGATCATCTGTATCAGAGTTGATTGAAAGTACACGAGATAGAAGGCTGTGATTAGACATGACTACCAACACCAAACGGCATGGACTTTTAGAAACAAAAATGATATTTGTTAATTTCGAAAGTCCTAAGCTGATGCCTATTTCAGTGAGATTATTGTGCCAAATTTTGTTTCCGCCTTGAAACCATCTGGATCTGAAAGAGATACCTCATGCATAATGAGTTCGTCCCCAAAGTAAGACCAAGACCGGCTTTAGCTGACGGGGATTTTCTGCTGACGTCACCAAACTGGGCTAACGAAACTTTAACGCAGCAGTTTTCAAACTGCACCCAGGGTTGCCGCGAGCGCATGTCAGGGGTGCCTCGGCAAAATTAGGTAATGTTCAAAATCTGCTTGACATTTAATTTGCACCTTTTTTTTTTCTTTACCTAATTATTTAAAACAATTTAAGGGTAGATGTGCCGCAATCCCCCCCCCCCCCCCCCCAGCCCCCAAACGACAGAAGTTTGAGAAACGCTGAGTTAATGTATCGTGAGCCCAGTTTGGTGACGTCAGCAGCAAACCCATCAGCTGGAGCCGGTCTCTGTGGGACCTAATGTTTTGTTATATCAAAGCCTGACCCTGGCTTTTGTCGAAGGCCGTAATATAGCCTAACGGTTAGACGCGGTTTCTGGGACCTCTCCAGGGGTGGTCCTCGCCCACATCGTGACATTTTGTGTTACCGGTGTTTATCGCTCCGTGTGATGTCCTGGTGGGGTTAAACTTTCTTACTCATGCATATTTCTCTTTCTATAATACTTTTTTTTTTGTGTGCCTGACATCTAGTAATGTATCAGTTGGTGAGTCCTTTTCTTTTATATTTCAGGTGTCGCAGATTTTCACTACATAGCGGACAACTGCCAGCTATCATTTGCTTAAGGATATTTAATACATCTGTTTTACCGCCCACACGTCTCCTTCATTGACAAGATTTTTCGCATCCAGGTGAGTTATTCCATGTGTTATGTTTGTGAGCGCGTTAATGTTTGATTTTTAATATGTAAGTGTTTTATGCCACACATCTAGTCACATTCCTATCTCTCTGTGCTTTTTTTCCTTTCTTCATCCACTACTGGTAACTCTTCCATCAGCCATTCACGTCTTTATAAAAATGTTAGTCGCCTATCTTTTTACAGAACATTGAAGCATTTTTAGGCTGTTGTGGTTTTTCTACGCAAATGTACGTCCAGTAGTTTGCATTCACGTCTATTAACCTAATTTCACTCTCGCATCTCCGTTCGCATATAAAGGACTATTTTAAAGTGTTTCCTTTTTGTTTCTCCAAAACTCTAAGCGGTTCAGTTCAGCATCGCTTACTTTACATAACTCTGTCGTTTATTATTACTTTGTCTCAATTGTGTACATACATTTTTAATGAAGCCATTTCAGAGTCAGTGTAGTTAATGTTTTTCCTGTCACTGTTTTTATGATAAAGGCAACGTCCTGTGCTTAGTCACTGTATAGAATTATATAGGGCTGATTATACTTCAGGTTTTTCTTACCCTTTTCAATCTCTTGTCTTCCCTATATTTTCGTATTTTTGTTATACTTGGTGTTTTATGTGTGTTATCCACTTTTTTATGTAGCCGTTTCAGAGTCAGTGTAGTTAAAATTTTACCTGTCACTGATTTTTATGATGAAGGCAACGTCCTGTGCTTAGTCACTGTAATTTGTTTTATGAGGCTGATAAACATACTTCAGGTTTTTCTTACCCTTTTCAATCTCTTGTCTTCCCTATATTTTCGTATATTTGTTATAGTTGGTGTTTTATGTGTGTTATCAACATTTTTTATGTAGCCATTTCAGAGTTAATGTTTTTCCTGTCACTGTTTTTATAATAAAGACAACGTCCTGTGCTTAGTCACTATAGTTTGTTTTCTAAGGCTGAAAAACATACTTCATGTTTTTCCTACCCTTTTCAATCGCTTGTCTTCCCTATATTTTCGTATATGTGTTATAGTTGGTGTTGTATGTGTGTTATCCATGACTATTTCTGTTGGAGCAGGGGTGGCTTAGTGATTAATGCGATTATGTCAAGGAGAATATTTTTTGTTCAATCCCCAGGAAAAGCTGGTTGGATATATGTCGACCTAAACAAACTCAGCCTAATTAAAAATGGATACCTGACAGTTATTTCCTCTATTATCCTTATAAATCTTTGGACAGTCAAAATGAGCAAACAAAGATGTATTGAAGTAGGCGAAGGCTCTAAGACAATCTATCACAAACACCAGAAAGAGACATTCATCATTTTTGGGGTCATATAACCCACACACAAAAAAAGGGGGGGGGGGAAGTAAAAGTTGAAGTTAAAGGTTAAAGTTAAGAGGAATGACTTCATTGCACCGGATTTCTATCTCATAGGGCTCAGTCTCTCTCCGTAGAACGGCTAGCCGCCTGCCGAGAGCGTCGCACACAGCAGGAACTTCACAGCTGTGGCCTCGATTCCCGGGACATTCCCATAACAACTGCAGTCGTGAACTGAAGGGCGCAGCCGTGAAACGAACCAACGACTTTCAGAGCGGCTTGACCTATTCGGCAGGGAGTCGCCTAGGAAACGGAAACTGGAACATGTTGTGGCCACTTATAACTGTTTAAGAAGGAAAAAAGAGAGACGACACAAACAAGATTCTTGATTGCCTTAGAGTGGTGTCAACACACAAAGTGATTTATGGTGTTAAATAAGGCAGATTGTGGAGACACTCTATCTCACACCACAGTCGACAGGGCACTTGACGATGACTACAGCCCCACTCTGCAGACAAAAAAGAGCAAGTGGTAAATTGGAAAACATCTGTGATAATCGCCAGTTTATTCTTGTATTTCCCCAGCTTGGCTGTACAGTGTACTAGAGACATTGTGATTTTTGGATTTCAGTGGAATGGATTCTCTTTTAGGCTTCACTGTATCTTAATGTAACTCTGCATTAACAAACAAAATAAGATGCTGCGCTTTTTGCCCCAGTAAATCACGCAATGTGTGTTGTATTGTTTGTCATCCTTATTTACATTTACAGAGCAAAAACTTTGTTTTGAATACCTGCCAATTTTCGGAATTTACTGAGAATTGTCTTTGGAGCTGAAGCAACGATGAATTGATCTGGACGCACTACTTTTATTTCACAGCCTACAATCTGTCAACATTTAACTCTTCACGTCCCAGAAGCAGCAAATGCTATGGAATTAAATTTATATTTTTTATGTATTTGTTAGTCATCGTGTATCTGCACGGAGAAAATTTTGTTTTATATTCCCTTTTGGAGCCTTCTCAGAAGGAGTAAACAACTGCAGTACCAGTAGGTCCGGGTTTAGGTCGCGATTTCGTGAATACGAATTTATAGAATCACGCATTTACGCACATTTTATAGTTCGTAATATCCGCATATGCACAGAGTGGCAGACATCTTCATCATCTATATCATCCTCTTGTGTTATTTATAGTATACATCATACATATCTCGCAATAAGTTATTTCATTTTAGGCTATCCTTGCAAACTCTTCTACGTTAGAGGGTATTCGCTGTGTGAAAACTGGAGTCTGTTTATATATTAATTTTTTTTTTTTTTTTTAATGTGTTTTTTAAAATGTGTACAAAAACCGACGATATGGGCTTTGTGTGGTTATGGCTGGCACAATTATGAAGTGGCAGTTTGCTGTGAAGTTGGGGCAGCAACTAACTCAGTTAACTAAACTAAACCAAACCACACAACTTTCATACTTCAATTGTATACTTAACTATATAACAACTTTAACAGTAGCATTTCACAAATACTAAAGGCACAGTAAAGGCTTGAAAAGAGGGTGCTTAAATGTTACACATAACCTGTTCTGCTGTATGGCAACGAATCTTGGAATGTCAGTAAACAAATTAAGAAAAATTCGGAAGCAACAGAGATGTGGTTTCTGAGACGAATGTTACGAATACCTTGGACGGCCAGAGTAACTAACAACGATTGCTTGAAAGACGCTAATAAAAGTATATCTCTCTATACAACAATAAGAAAGAGGCAAGCAATGTTTTTTTTTTTTTTTTTGGCCACATAATCAGAAAAGAGACATTGGACAACATCCTGCCAACTGGAAATATCAATGGAAAAAAGGGTAGGGGCAAACAAAGAGAGGTGATGCTGGATAGGCTGAAACTATGGCATGGAGGGATATCATCAAGAGAGTTGTTCCAGGCAACTAGGGATCATGATATGTGGAGATGCACGAGCGCCTACACCAGTTGAAAGAGCACATGGGGATGATGATGATGATGATGATGACGATAGGTTTAAACTCTAAGATCACCACTATCTTTGTAAACAACAATAAAAAATGCATCACCCCACATCTGTTGATAATGTTTTAACATTCAGAGCACACGACAGTGGCTAACTGCTAAAGTCGTATGCCTCCTGCTCTAAAGACTAACGTTTTATTTTACGGATCGCATCAATCTTCTCGTTAGAGCACTTTATCGGAGATTCCTGGAGATCATCACTCGATTTCATCTATACAGTTTGTGATTTGTGTGAGGCTGTTGGCAGTTTGCCAACTTTTCTATAAAAAAAAAAAAAAAAAAAAAAAACCTAACCGTATATATGAAACCTAGCACAATAACGTCTTCCTTTTGATTTCAAACCTCAAAAACAATAACATTAAATACAAATGACAAACACATAATGGATTTGAACTAAACGACACTATCTTCCCAGTTCACATCCTCTAAAACATAGTTTACATGTGTCGGATTGCTTTGGGCACGAAAGAATTTGACGCCGCTGGGACATGTAATTGAGACCCCTCTTAGCCAAGGCGATCGAGTGCCACTTGGTCTACGTCTGTCATTGTTCTAGAACTAAGTTCCATTTTTCTCACTACCCAATTTGATGACAGTTTAAATAGAAAAAAAAAGAGCTTTGTGCATAAAAGGGGTTACATTTGAAATTATTGATTGGAATTCTTAGAAAGAAAGTAAAATGTGAGCAAGCATTCCAAGAAGGCGGTGCTAGAAAATCTTCCTAGCAGTAATGATGAAAGAGGCAGAGGACCTTTATTTTTTTAACCATTGGCGCATAGAATATATGATACCAGATTCAAAATTTACAAAGCCACTTAGCCTCGATGGGCAGTATGCTAAATGACACAAAGAAAGAGCGTACACAATTTTCCTAGACGTAATGCGGAAATAGGCTAATGATTATCCAAGTCGTCCCTATGTGGGATGCAATTTTTCGTTTTTTGAAGCCTACCCTGGCTTTTGTCGGGGGCCCTGAATAAAGGTGGGCCACAATTTTGGCCATAGCGGCTAAAAGGGGGTTTCCATGACCTCTCCACGGGTGATCCTCATCCGCATGGTGGCACTTTGTGTCGCTGGGTGTTTATTGCTTGTGTGATGTCCTGGTGGGGTACAACAAGGGAGCAAGTAGGAGCCCCTTCAAGTCAGAGCGCTTCAATATCGTAGTGGTTGCACGTTCACGTTTGCCTGCTGACATGAAAGTCAAATGTTCTAATAAGGATCAAGATATTTTCTTTAAACTGACCTAGGTTCTAAGGTATACCCGGCCTTAGATGGTGACCAGCTTATGTCTAGAAAAGTGAAGGCGAGTGTGTGCTGCTGACCACATCATCCATCGAGGTGTTTGGTCTTTAAAAAACATGAATCTAGCCTCATACGCCCGGTGCGCTTTTTTAATTGTAAAGGACATTTTACCCCAGGCGTCTCTCTAACACTAAATTAATCAGATTGGAAGAAGAAAATGAAATGATTATTAATTTGCACGACTTTCATACCCTCGTAATTTTTCTTTCTTTGAGCATCATTTGCGCCACTGAACAGTATCCACAACCGATAGACATTGCTAAACGGATGTATTTTCTGCGCACCAAGACACGAGACGATATTATTAGGTGGAGCAATGCAAAACATATGCAAATAACATCAACAGAGCAAGACGCAAACGAAAAAGACGCCCTTGAAATTGACAGAAAAAAAGGCTACGTTCTACATCGAATACATTGTTATCTGGAAATGTAATTGAACACCGCATGGAAATCTAGAACATTAGAAATCAAGGTGTTCAGTAGCGACTGAATGAAGCTGCCAGGAGCGGTCGTTCTCTATCAAAATTAATAAGTAAAGAACTGTATTCAGTTGTTGCAAAAACCTAACTTTTGAGAGAAAAATAGACACACTATGTGGTCTATATCAGGTAAGCCACTTTTTCTTCTCAGTATCTGGTACCTATTTTAGGCTGGTTCGACCTGTCTGCAAAAAAAAAAAAAATGTACTTGTTGTAGATTTGAACCCACGACCTTTGGGCAGGCAGGAGATCGTCTGAATTACTCTGTGGTAGTAATAAAAAAAAATTATGACATTTCATCGAGTAATGCGTGGCCTTTAACAAGAAAACTTTGGTCCTTTCAGTCAAGAACTCAATCGATTGCCTACTCAGCTGAAGACCCTTTTCTTCTTTGTGGGTCTAAAATCCATTACTAATAAACTACAGACATTCATTAACTGGTGCCAGTGCAAAATAGAGGGAATTAAATGATATGACAGAATAACTAATGTAGAGCTTTGGGAGAGAACTAAGCAGGCTCCGGTGGACTAAGAGGTGAGTAAAAGACGCTGGCGTTGGATAGGACACATAGTGAGAAAACAGGAGAACATCATAACCAGAATGTCTTTGCATTGGAACCCACAGGGGCATAAGAATAAAGAAAGGCCAACAACAACAAAAAACACACACACGAAGAAGAGAGCTGGAGAATGAAGAAAGAAAGATGGTGAGGACATGAGGAGAGCTCTATGTAATAGCGAAGGATACAACGACTCGCCCTGATTTGGCTGAGGGCTTATGGTCCACTGGGGGGTAGAAAGGCAGAAGAGAGAGATAGGTCTATAATGCCTCAGTCAGGGCACATTGTGATTTGTGTAATGATCATCATTTTTCTAACCTCAGCTGTAAATACTAAAAAGTATGTACATCTGCTGCAGACAAAACTGCTTTGTGTTCGATGCTTATGTCTGCTGGCTATCTGAATAAACCCCTACAGCCCCCATTCATCCAAATTACTTTTGTGCTTTTTAGGATGACATTTTTCGTTATTTGAAACCCTACTCTGGCTCTTGCCAGGGGCCCCAATAGAGCCAGGCCATACATTTTGCCAACTGGCTGAACGCTGTTTCTGGACCTCTTAACGGTGATCCTCATCCACTTAGTGGCACATGGTGGCACATTGTGTCATCGGGTGTTTAGCGCTTGTGTGATGTCCTGGTGGGGTAGAAAGTCAGTCAGTCAGTCAGTCAGTCATCAAAAAAATTTATGTGGCCCATGCGACTAACATTCACCTCCATATACGTAAACCTACACACGCATAACATTCATATTAAAGAGAGATTTGTCCCCCTGTGGATTCCAGGGCGCTGTTATTTGGAAAACAAAGAACAAACCCACTGCCTACCCGAAAAGCATGTCGTAGGAGTCGACTAATTGGGAGCTACCTTCAAAGTCAGAGTGTATCTGCCTGAGTGGCAAGGAACCAACAGTCTGCATACAAATTAGTAATATCTGTCAAACGGATGCACACGCAACACTCAAGGAACAGGACTGCAATCCAGAAGTGGAGGAACGACCATAACTTTTTGCCAGAGTTTACAGCTGGTGAACGCGAAAAAGAAAGAAGAAGAAACGGGAATTTCCATGGTTACACGGTCAAGCCACTTGCCTTGAACTATGAAAGTTCACAGAGCAAAAGTGAATGTCCTGTCAATTTTAAGGGCTTCTTTTTTCGTATTACAGACTTTACTAGTGCAGTTTTTGTTTTTAATGGACATACATTGGGATCGTTACTAGAACCACGTACTTCATGCGCTGTGCTTCCTTCCCTCTCGGCAGACGGCTGCTTTTATACTGAGGCGGAGACCAGATATGCGGGAAACTATCGGTGCAATAAAGTCGACTTTTTCGACTTTAGCTTTCAAACTCATAATAAACAATTAATAAAATAAGTATGCACATCTACGTAACATGTAATTCTGTTTCAACACGTTTACATTATTTCATTATTTTTTAGAAGGCTGGTGTTTTTTTTTTTTTTTTTCATAGTCTGATTTTGCAAAATTAAAAATTAATAATTACTTGTCGATCAGCGGCTGGTCGAACGGTTAGAACGCTGGGCTCTCAAGCTGGACACCCGTGTTGGAATCCTCGGTAAGGCTGGAGATTTTTTTCTGTCGAAGGCAAAATAAAATTGTCACCTGCACAGTCGTGGCGACAGCACTATCCATGTGACTGAAAACCTCAGGCTCAATGACCCCCTTCCCCCCTCCCCACCCCCTCCACCTGCCTACACCGCAAAAGTAGAATAATAAAGGCAGGAATTGGCAGATAATCATTTGTCATCGCTCTCCCACAGCTAGCAATTGACAAACCTGGCATGCGGGCATACATCCAGTTTATGCATCCAGATCGATAGTCGAATTACGAAAGAGAAAAAAAAAAAAAACATTGCAAATAAACTGTTGACTTTTCAGTAAAAGTAAAGTTAAATGTGAGACACAGACGTAGGCGTATTGATATTGGCTTGCTTGAGAAACGGCAAGAGTGTAGATATCTGTGGGGTTGGCCGTCTTCTTCGCACATTTTATATATATATATATATTGTACTGTTGACTACAAGTTCAATGCCTTATTTACTGATTTAAGAATCGACATCATAGCACACAGTGAGTACCCATATATGCTCCGTCTCTCGCAGCAAATATCCTAAGGTGTAGATGTTAACTGTTTTCGTAGCACACTGATTGTACACACGTCGTTCTATCTATCTCATCCCTCCCTTTTTGTCGGATCCACCATTAATTCCTACTTTATACATTCTTGCACATGTTATTTCATCTAATCTCGCATCTTCTGTCAACATTAGTAAATATGTTTAATGCCTTTAGATATTCTAAGTAACCGCTGTTAACTAGCATCTCACCACGATTAATATTACGATACTAAAACGAATGTAGGCAATTTATGTATCCAATTCATGTATACAATTTATGTATCCGTTTCATGTATCCAGTTCAAGTATCCAGTTCATGTATCAAGTGTATGTATCCTTGTGTTATCTGTACTACTGCTCTTATCTGTCTGGGACTAAGAAACTATAAAGAGGGAATTCATGTATCCTTATAATATTATCTATAAATAAACAGAGTGGGAACCCTTGAGGCCGTCAAATATTATAGATAAATCAAATAACAGAAAATATATTGATCGGCACTCATAGAAAGAACTAGAAAGATAGAAATATACACTAGACAACATAAACATCGAAACCCATAGTTACCGTGCCGGGAATTGAACCTGTCATCTCCAGACGGCGTGTGCGTCTCGCCATGGATACAAGTGCAATAAGAACATAGTCAACTAGGCACCCCCAAAAAGTGTGTCTTATTGGACATGTCTATCGTACAGCTTGAAATCCACAACTATGGAATATGGACAAAAATAATTTCAAACCACTGAAACGGCATCATAGGTTACAGAAATTTATATTATCGAAGCATATGTCGAATAACAATCACAGCAACAATTTACCTGTACTACAGTTCCTATCTGTCTTGGGTTAAAGCAACACTTGTACAGCCATGATTTAATTTTACTTTGGACAGACACAAATGTCAGGCCTTGTCAGGAAATATAAAGTAAAGGTCCCCTTTTCCCGCCTTTAGGTGCATTAGAGATATCGTGTAATTTTTTTTTTTTTGTTTAATAGACTAGTCGGCACTCTTTGGGTGATGTGGTCAACATCAAACCAGCCGCCTTTACTTTCTAGGACTCTCCTTGGTACCCATTTAAAGCTGGCTTGACCTTAAAGCCAGTGTCATTTTTGTGGAGGGGTGGGGGGGGGGGTATCAGGGCAGAGGGGCTTGCGGATGAACAGCTCTATTCAGATTTGAACCCATAACCTTAACATCCCGAGCGCCTAGACGCTACTTTGTGGTAGCTCTGCCAAGAAAGATCGCATCCAGTGGTTTGTGAAGCAGGCATCCTATAGTGATTGAGTGATAAGGTAAAACTAATAATTTTTATGTTATCTGGTTTAGTCATTGTCCAGAAAGCAGCTATCTACTTCAGAGAGCGTTACCCAAACCAGGAAACTATAGTTTCAATGACAGCCTCTGGGAATGTACAAACAATAATGCACTTATAAATATATTTATCCTCATATGTCCAGCCAATGAGCTTAGTCTATCATGTTGTGCCTTCTCATATGATCTAGGAATCCCCGATCAAGACATTGATCTTTAAGAGCCGGAAGCAAAAGGAACACATCCCTACCGTGACATCAAATTCCTAAGCCTTATTTCCTGCAGGTGTATGGGGCATTTCAGGATAAACCTATATTTTATAGACCAATCTGTACTTGGTGGGGACTGCATCTGGTACCCATCAAAGGCTGGGTCAGAACCCCATCCCACCACCGTGAGATCCCCAGGCCAGTGTCTAGCCGCTACATGGTGGTGGCTCCCAACGGTCGACTTTGGACAGACATGACTGCCATATCACGCGGTATTTACTTTAAAAAAAAGAAATCTTCGGAGCTCCTTAATGGAAGGTAATAAAGTGGAGAATCCAGAACATATCGATTTATTCTAACCGTAAACGATCTAAAATCAATTGGTCGCTTATTGTTTGCGAGAATCTTTGAAGCCATGTCAGAAATCTCGCAGCCACCTTCAGCATTTGAAGCTGAAAATATACAAGAACTGTATATTCGTTAAATCGCTAGGAGAACACTTTCAAATATTGAATGCAATAAAACATGTTTTCTAGCATTATGCAAACATCGAATTATGATTTTCGTGCATTCTACATAATTTTCAACCGAATGTTCCATTTGAAAGGGCCAGTTCCATTGAAGAAGGTTTGTATTCGATGGAAAAAGATTAGCTTTAGACAGTGTTGTACAGAAAACATCACTGAATTATCAAAATCGGTGAACAGCATTCCTGGCTATTATCCATGTAAAGACAGTGGAAAACAACTGGTAAAAGATTTTAGCCCTTTTTCTTGGCTACCACCATGCAGAGACGCTTGTTTGTGGGCTAAAACTGAATAGTCTTGAGTTCGAATCCACATTAAGCGAGCTTTGTCATCTTTCAAATTTGACTGACTTCCAGATCGACCTAGCCTAAAATGTGTACAGATAAACTTATAGGAAGAAAAGGCGACCGGCATAATTTTGACGACACCACCCACTAAATGCAAAAAGGTCTATATGAATATGTCTAGCATCATATGTCCCGTGCGTACTTTGTGTAAAAACGGGTCCTTTACTGACATTTTACTTTTAAAAGGGCAGTATACCTCAGCGTGCAATAATTTAAAAAAAAACTGAAAATCTCAAGAGAAACTCACCGAAAAAATAACATGGAAATTAAGGGTTAAAAGTGTGAAGACAACTTCATTACACTGATGTGTATCTCCTATGTCTCGGTCTCTCTTCGACGTACTTCTGGCCACCTATTGACAGCGTAGAGCCCGAACTCCATAGCCCCGGCCACGATCTCTAGGAATTTTCCTAAAGATTGCATTCATTAACCAAACAACGCCTCTGCTAAACGATTCCACGACGTTTAGAATATAAGACAACTTAGTGGACACTTTATCTGGTACCCATATAAAGATCTGTCTTCGTTTTGCTTCCGGCTCTTAAAGATAAGTGTCCATGATCATATGAGATGGCGAAACCTGAGTAAAACTTGCAAGTCTTGTTGTAATCAAATATCAGTTTTACAATAGTCAAATATACTTTTTGCAATAATCAACTATCAGTTTTGCAATAATCAGATATCGGTTTTGCAATAATTAACTATCAGTTTTGCTACAATGAGATATCAGTTTTGCAATAATCAGATATACGTTTTTCAATAATCAAATATCAGTTTTGCAATTGTCAAATATCAGTTTTGCAATCGACTAGAGGATGCGGAGAACAATAGAAACCAAAAGAGTGTTAGACATAAAAGAAAGAGAGAAAATTAAGTAAACAGAAATATAAATATTATACAGTATATACTCTTGTTAATTCTATTCTCCTCTTTCATTCAGAACTGGAAAAGGAAACACGTAAAGACCAGTCTTATGTCAGTGAAGCAAGGTCGTCTGATGCTTGTTTCATTTTCTTTAACTGAAAGAAACGGCAACCGGTCGTGATGTGGTGAACATAGGCCTGTGACTTTTACTTCCCAGGATATTACCTGATACCCAATTGTAAGCTATTTGACCTGAAGCCATGGTCAGTTTGAAAAAAACAAAAAGGATCTGCCACGTTGCGAATTTGAATCCAAGACCTTCTGACCCAGATGTGAGTATCGTCAATATGAATTCTGAGTTGATTCTGGCACTCCAGTCCTATAATAACCGAATCACCACATTTTTCGTCGCGAAATTCTAACAAAATATGATGCTTAAGTAAACAATGTTTTTGTAAGAGTAAGTAATAGATTGTAAAAAAAAAAAAAATGCAGGCATGAACCATAACCGCTGTAATGAGTTATTGTATGCAATTCCCTTCTAAAGTACATCGATTTCTGTTCGATCGTGCAGATATAGTACTGACCGGGGAGTAGCAATTATTCTTGTTTCTGCAGAGTTCTCGGCTAGCGGCAATGATTTGGTGTTCGCCTCGTTGTACAGGAGTTGGATCTATAAGTATGAGTTGCGGAAAGGGCTAGTGGATATATCTCCTTCTTCTTTTCCTTTTTTGTGCAGGGATTCTCGGTTCTATACAGATACCGACAGTTTAGTTGCAGTTCGCCTTTCGTTAATTTCGCCAATTGCATGAGAGCCGTAAGATTGCCATTGTGAACAGTAAACAGTCAAACAGGTGCTGAAGTTGGATTGCAAACTCTTGTAAAGGATACGCAGTTAACATTGGATTTTTGTTTTAATGAAAGGCTACAGATCCCAATGAAGATTGCTGTGCGACTGATGCCTTTCACTGATCAGGAGTTTGGCGCCCGCATAAACCTAGCAGGTCAGACTCAAGATCTCTATACTGCATGCAAAGAGCATGCCTACAGCACATGTTCTGTTTGAGGTTTGAGTCTTAAACAACTGATCAACATCATGGCACACGGGTAGTAACCCTAAGTTCTCAGTTCTTCTTCTAACTCAAGTCTTAGTCCAAAGAAGGTCAGCACAATGCACAGGCTCTGTAGCACTGGCGAAGATCATGAAATACTTTGGGTAGATTTTTAACTCCAAATTTTGCCCGGGCAGTGCCGTTAGGCTTCTCTTTTCGATTTTCAACTGACAAGGTTATTTTATTGTTGTTTAAATGCGCAACAATGCACACAGGCATACGATCTAACTACCCAGAGGCCAGGAGGAATGACTAGAAGTCCAAGTCCAGGTAGGAAAATCCCAGCCTTGACCAGGGAATGAACCCGGAACATCTAGCACTCGAAGCGGACACCATGCCTCGAGACCACGCAGCCCCCTTCCCACCCCCTACATGTTCAGTATACTGCGATACCTGTTTACACAAATTTACGAGTCTCCCATCTTAAATTTTGTGTTCATTTGGCTGCGGAATCCGTTGTATCCAGTAAAATTAGAGGCAGCGAATAAATTGCCCTAGTGTTAGCTGGGAAGGCAACAACCGACAGTCCGTGGCTGACAGAGGACTCGAATGGAAAGAACAAAGCCAACAAGAAAACTGCTGATACATTTACACGGGTAATGACTCCAGGGCCTTGGACTTCTCCGGCGGAGCTAATCGGACAAGATGCTATGGAAAAGCAACAGGTACTGAAGTTATGTTGATCGTCGCTGTGGTAGGAAATTATCTGCCTACCTGTAAGACCAGAGTGACAGTTGGTTCATGGGACACACATTTATTGGACAAAATTTAGCAGCTGGCAGTAGCACGGACGGAGGTTAGTCGGATAACATTTGGCTTAAGAGACTTAACAGTTCTTTTCTACCAGGAGCTCGGACTAGTCTACACAGGCTTTTATTTTACCTCGATCCGATGTGTCTAAAACAAGGTGAAAGGTTTTTCTGCAGCTTTCCTTGATTGCTTAAGTGCCCGTTTATGCTCGTTTCCTCGAAAGCCTACCTGCCTTAGAATATTGTATTTGGCGACTGTTCCTCTTAAGCCTACCTCGACGGCGAAGAGTTTTAGTGCGCTCCTCAAACAAGCTAATGGGTCACTGTACTTTTCGAGCTTGTTCGGGTGTTGATCTTCTGTTCGGGATTCATACGGCACAATCAGCTCTATCAGTGTAAGCTGATGTTCTGCCGCTGAGTGCCAAACCATGTCTGGCCTCGGCTCAGTCTTCCGGATAGGTCCAGAATGTTCTCTTATGGCCTTTTACTACTTCTTTTCCCCTCCATCGTTCCAACTACTACAACATACTCTAACCCTTCGCAATAATGGTCACAAAATGATGTCTGTCTTTTTTCTAATGCAGTTTATGTGAGATTTTTAACTTCCTTTGACGATAAAAAAAATACGAAGCTAGGACGATTTTCCAAAACTGATGGGGCTCCATGCCTCAGCGTTTAAGACAGTTGCCTTTTAAACGCCTTAGGCGCATCGGGTATGTGGGAAGAGCACCCATATTTTTACAGACCAATCGGCACTAGGTGGGTAATGTGGTCACATTACGCCGGCCGTCTAAAGACTGTAAAAGCATTTAAAAGTCTTCGTCGTCCCGATCGCTGATGCAGCTGTCACATACGTTTTTAGCGGTCATCGATGGAACTATGAACATCGTGTTGTGTAGGACACTGTCAACAGGCGGATAGGTTTACTGCTGAAAGTGACAGACTAAGATGGAGTAAAATTCGTTATAGTGAATTCCTTTCGACCACAACATGAATGTACTATAGTTTGGTTGTTAACGTTTTCTCGAAGGACATCTCGTTATTATTGTATTTTGTGTTTTATATGTAGGCTGTTTCCGTTAAGTTGCGACGGCTGTTTCGAATTCCATATAATCTACATCTTTTCGAAGCGACGAAAGGGACAACATAGTGTATTTATTGTTCGTTAACTCTTCTTTTCACAACACATCCATCATCGTCGCTAATGAAGTCGCACACTCTGCTTCACAACGCACAAAGCAATGCAGCAGTTAACAAGACATCTGAAATACTGTAATCGAAATTAAAAGCTCAGTGTCATTTACTGTAATCTCAGTTGACAGGATTGTTTTGACAGAATGCTCTCGGTTGTCATTCGGTGTGGCATCTCAGTACACAAATCGATGATGTCAGACGAAGTGCGTACGGATGACCAGTTAGCAATAGACAGATGGAATATCTGAGGCCTTAAATAACAGCATCCAAGCAGCACACACCTAAGCTGACATCAGATGCCCTTTCAAAATCTAGCGGAAATACAGAATAGAAATGAGAAGAAGAAGATATCCAGTTTAATTGGGACATTCGCATTGCAGAGATATAATTCCATCACCTGTAATGTTAGCAGAGAATGTGAATGACCTTTATAATTTCAGGGCGAATGAAGACATCAAATCTAAATTGCGTACAGACACAGCAAATGAAATGGTTTGCCAGTTTAGAGAGAATGACTCGTGACGCTATACCGTATAGAGCATTCATCAAAAGAGGAGATGGGCGAAAAGCACCAGATAGATCAAGCACAGGATGGAAAGATAACAGAAAATATACAACACTACAATGTGCCTATGGAGAAGATGGTCAGAAGAGCATAAAGCAGAACCTTATATCTCTCTCGACACCGGAAACTGTTAAATGGGAAGTGAAGAAGTGGAACAGGAATGTATGAAGCAGCACGAGTTCTGTTTCAGAGAGAAATTCTTTAGGGACCCGTATCAGTTTGCCCGAGGTCTGTTCGAGCAACCGAAGTCTGGGACTCTGGTTGTCAGTCAGGAAGAACTTGAGCTACATCTACGCAAGATGTACTCTGACAAAAAGAGGAGAGAGCCTCTCGATGACAATCCAGAGATCCTTAGCGGCCTCAAACAGCCTTCGGTGCCGAAGGTACCATTTAAAATGATACCTCCCCTTTGGTCTGAGGTTGAGGAAGTTGTGAAAAAGGCCAGCGGCAAGTCTGCCCCAGGTCCGAACGGTGTCCCGTACGTTTTTTACAAGCGCTGCCCGAAAATCCTAAAAATGCTTCACGTCTTGTTGAGACAAGCGTGGATCCGTAATCACATATGTCCAGAGTGGTCAAAGGCAAATGGGGTCTACATTCCCAAAGAGCAGGACTCGAAGAGTTTTTCCCAATTGAGGCCCATCTCGCTGTTGAATATCGAGGGTAAGATATTCTTCTCGGTCATGGCTCGCCGGCTCACACGGTATCTGATGGCTAACAAGTACATAGATACGAGTGTTTAGAAGGGTGGTATTCCAGGCGTTCCTGGGTGCCTTGAACAAGCGACCAATATTTGGGAGGCTATCCAGAGAGCCAAGCATGAGAGAACACAATTGCACGTTATATGGTTGGACTTAGCCAACGCCTACGGGGCAGTCCCCCATAGGCTACTGTGGCGAGCCCTTCGCATGTTTCATGTACCGGCACAGATCAATCAAATGATCGAGCAATATTTCTCTAAGTTCGCTTTGCGCTTCTCTACCTCGACGTTTACCACGAGGTGGACTGAGTTGCAGATTGGGATAGCTATGGGCTGTACGATCTCACCCATACTGTTTGTCATGGCAATGCAGATCATGTTAGTTGGGGCGGCCGGCTACGGTCTGGGCCTTTAAATAGGGGATCACTGGATGCCGCCACTACGCGCATTTATGGATGACACGACTATTATAACGGGCAGCGAGGAGTCTACCCGCACGATCCTGGAAAGATTGGACGCGGTGGTCCAATGGAGCGGAATGCCGTTCAAACCGCAGAAGTCGAGGAGTCTGTCAATCCATAAGGGTCGGGTGGTGGCAACCAGTTTTACGGTGGCAAGGAACAAGATCCCCACGGTTCTGGAGGAACCGGTGAAGAGCCTTGGTCGCGTTTACGATTCGAAGTTATCTGATAGAGCGGAAGTCCGGCGAATACACGAGTAACTGGCTACAGGCCTGCTCGCGATGCAGGCTGGTCGGGAAATTCAAGGTATGGTGTCTGCAATTCATGTTGATTCCAAAGCTCCTATGGCCACTGCTAGTCTACGAGGTGACGATGACTGCAGTGGAAACCATGGAGAGGAAAATCAACACAGCCTTGAGAAAGTGGATTGGTGCACCGCCTTGTCTGACCGACGTGGCTCTGTATTGCAAGCAGGCTAAGCTGGTACTCCCGTTCAAATCGATAACCGAAGAGTTTAAAGTCGGCAAGGTAAGACTCTTCAGACCCAAATGTCATCGCTGTCCAGCCCGCTCTAAAGACTGGCCAGAAGTGGAGAGTCCTCGATGCGACAGAATCTGCCCAGAATGCACTAAAATTGAAGGAGATAATGGGATACACATAAACCGACCGTCGAGGCCTGGGGCACGGGAAGGTCAATTGGTGGTCAAAGGCCTCAGCCAAAGAGCGCCGAGACATGGTAATACAAACGGTGAGGGACAACGAAAACAAGGTTCAGTTCCAGAAAGCAGCCCAGCAGTCGCAGCAGGGCCATTGGGTCAGCCTGGAGAGCGCATTGCCAAGAATACTCACATGGGGTGAGATCTGGCGGATGACCCCGCTGCGACTGAGCTTTATCGTTCGTTCGACGTACGATGTATTACCGTCCGGTGTTAACATGGTTAAATTATCTGCGACTAACGAACCGACTTGCCCGTTGTGTAAAGCGAAGCAGACGCTAGAACACGTCCTATCCGTGTGCAGGAAAGCCCTAGGTCAAGGCCGATATACCTGGCGACACAACAAGGTGCTAAAAGAGTTAGCAGCCGTTGTTGACCATAATGATGGCTAACGCCAGAGCCAGTTCTACCATCGTCCCCATTCGTTTCCTCAAGGCTGGGCAGGTTCCAAAAGGTAAGGTCAACCGAAACGCATTCGCTCCATCTGTGCTAGACTTTGCGAGGGACTGGTTACTGGCGGTTGATCTGCCGGGCCATGAAAGGTACCCCGAGTTGATCCGGAAGACCGGCCTGCGACCTGACATAGTTCTCCACTCTGCACAAAAACGGCAGCTCATCCTGATTGAGTTGACCGTCCCGTTTGAGTCGCGTATGGAAGAGAATCACATGTATAAGCTCGAGAAATACAGTGATTTAGCAGCCGGTCTGAGGAGAAATGAGGCGTACACGGTACGGGTCTTTGCCGTCGAAGTGGGAGCGAGAGGCCTCGTTTCCACTTCACTGTACAATGTGGTTAAAGAACTAGGATTGCGCGGTAATGAACGGAAACGAACACTTAAAAAACTGGGCGAGGCAGCCGAAAGGGATTCGAGCTGGCTTTGGACGCAACGCAACAACGTAGGGGACAGGCCTCGGTAAGCTGGTCCGGGTCTCTAGTGGAAAAGGGTTTCTCACCCTTTGAAAGTCCATCGTGTCCGAATTGTCTGCCAGTGTTCCTCCGCCACCTGCTAACAAAAGTCCAACATGTGTCCGGTTAACCAAACGTAAGCTTGTCGCTCGGTCGTCCAGGCACGCTGACTGTTCTAATTAGGCTGCCGCAACGACTCCTTATCTCACAGTACCTTCTGCAAACCACCAAGTCGTCCTGTCTCTATCCGAAAGAAAAACACCACCCGGTAATCTCGTGCAGCAGGGAACCAGCCCTGAGCTTCATGAACTCAGGTGGGCCCACCTCCGAAAGCGTCTAGAAATCGTGGGCCGAAACGCTCATTGACGAGGATAATTTCTACTGACGACTGGTAGATCCCTGCTGTACTTGCTCCCTGTGAGTTTATTCCTACAGGTTGTTGTCTGTCTGTAGGTATGTCTCTTTGTGTGTTTGTCTCTGTCTCAGTTTCTTTCTCACTGTCTCTTTCTCATTCTCTCTCTCTCTCTCTCTCTCTCTCTCTCCCTCTCTCTCTCTCTCTCTCTCTCTCTCGTCTATCTGCTCTAAACTAGATGTATACATTACAAAACGATGTATCAGTTGCATTGAGAAGGAGATCAAAAAGGTTGAACACGAAGACCGGGGAGTGCAGAAACACTGTTTACCATCACAGGCATTAGAAACGAACAGATACTGGTGAAAGAAGACATTCCCCCTTTTTTTCCTGCCCTCCCCTGCCCCCTCCCTTCAAAGTAGTTAACTACATTAGAGACATTTTTATTCATATTGAATAACAATCGCTAGTACCCCCCCCCCCCCTCCCCTACTCCCCCCCCCCCCCCCCGCCATCTCCCCCAATCGTGCTCTGCACCACCTACTTTTTTACTTCTCCCAAGGACGTTTAAGTCGAGAGCATCGACTTCATTGTACATAGATTTATCCCATTCAAATTAGCCTCTAAAGAGCGTCTAGCTTCCTGTCGAAAACTTAACACAAAGCACAAACTCCCTAGCTCCAGTAACCACTCTCAAAGATCTTTGTACAAACTGCAGTCATGAAGTGTACCTGACAACGAACCTACAATCTTCAGTGTGCGCGACAAATGGCTTGACCACTTCGTAAAGAAGACCACACGGTGTTTGATTACTGAAGTTGAAGATCGGTGGCCTAGTTAAGAAAAACAGTTGCAGCGAAATATAATAATTTTGGAAGAAGAAGA
>CAJHNH020004917.1:0-29035 GCA_905116865.2 Candidula unifasciata
TGTTGTTAACTTTTTTTTTTTTTCGGGAATCTTTGGGCCATCAAAGACGAACATTTTAGAGTAAAGGGGAAAAAAGGTTTTTTGTGAAACCTTCCGGGGACTTGAGAACCAACCAAAACAGCCCCGGGCTTTGTGGGGTTTTTTGGGCCCAATTTTCCTCCTAGTTTCCCTTGCTTTCTGGACGGTCGGGCTTTCTTGATCCCATTTTAAACCAACGCAAGGCCCGCAGTTGGAATCGCCCCCAGAAATTACGAAGCGTTGCATGGACTTAGCCAAAGAGCCTACGAGGTAAGATAAAAGAGGGGAAATTTGTAGTCTTTTTTAAACCCTTTTATGGGAGTATGAAGGGTTTACGGGGTTTGTCAGGGTTTATGGCAGATAGAGAGGACATCGGTGGACCGGTCGCATAGTTGGCTTGACAGTAGGGACGACTTCGTTGCTGTGGTGCTGTAACAGTATTTCGGGTCTGTTGCTCTCTGATATGAATCGAATCCAAACACTACAAGTCATTTTCAGGGTTACTTTGGGGGCGAGCATTGTTAAGCCATTTTATATGGCTCAAATAACCTGGTCACAATTATAACTAAACGCTCCCCCTACTGGGATGATGGCTGAACGTGACGATTTGTTTCCCCCGCAAGGCAAGTCAATATAGAGAGAGTGGCAGATAACCAAAGAGAAACATTGTTTCTGATTTGAATGAGAGCAGACGGAGACTTTTAAAATTAAGGGACCTGCTAACGTACATAGTGGCCGAGCGGCTAGATGCTCGTCGCGGATCGGAAGGTCGTGGGTTCGCACCCTGGCGGAGCCGGACTTTTTTCAAACATGACCTTGGCTCCCAGCCTTAAGTGGGTACCGGGTGCAGTGCCGGGAAAGTAAAGGCGGCCGGCGTGATGCTGACCACATCACCCATCTTGTGCCGATTGGTCTATAAAATATAGGTCTAGCCCTATATGCCCTATACGCCTGATGGCGTGGAAAAGGATCCTTTACTTTTTACTTTACTAACCTACATAACATACCGACACCTACTCACACACATATATATAATATGTCGAATCTTTGTACCTATCAAAGATAGAAATTGCGGAAAATTGAGAGGCGGAAGCAGCAACGAAATTCATAAGCTGTTCAAATCACTGGCATCATGAGGGTTTATTTACTGAAATGGCTGGGGCATATTGAGAGAATATCAGATGAGAAAGAAGTGAAAACTATACACAAGGGAGAAAACGATGGAGAGATAATATCCAGACAGACCTGCAAACACTTGGTGTCACTAATTGGAAAGAGAAGGTCAACCAGAGAGATGCATGTAGACGGGTGTATGTACACACACACACACACACACATATATATATATATGGGTAACACCGAAGTATAGCTACATCAGCAGCAAGCGGGTCGAACATTGGCTGCCCAGTAAACGACTTCGTTGTCGGTCGGAACAGTATTTGGGTCGTCTCCTCTCTGATCAGTCGGCTCTGTGGCTAAGTCGATGCGAACACTTCGCTTCGTAATGCCGGGATGCCAGGTTCGATCCCAGCTGCGGGCAATGCGCCTTGCGTTGGTTTCGACAGTGGTATCAAGAAAGCCGACCGTCCAGAAGCAATGGCAAACTACTGGACGTAAATTTGCCTAGAGAAACCACACAACAGCCAGGGGCTGTTAGGGTTGGTTCTGCAACGTCCTCTAGAGGATACGCAACAACCTTTAACCTCTCTGATCACATCAACACGTTAGGAGTCCCTTTCAGGGCTACTTCGTGGTGATCACATCTATATACGCACTTGACTCACTTTGTTACTCAAAAGTTCACACACGTATGCTTTCTTAGTGACTCCATGAATATGCTTTAAAAAATCCAAGCTGGATTTATCAGGCAAGAATGGATTAAAACACTAAGCACTTCACGAATATCTGCCCTAACCTTCATCTTTGTGCCAGGTTATCCGGGTGTTCAAGGGAACGAGCGCGCAGACTAGCTTGCTGACACTGCAGCTGTTATGGCGGGTTCAGTACTGGACAGAAGTAATGTTATCAATGTCATGCGCTGCACTTACCGTACAGAGGAGCCCGCAAAAGGACATGACTCCATATCCCAGTCTAGACAGTTGGACATGGGGGTGCAGCCTGGAGCTGCAAAAAACGAATATTTCACTAAGGGGACATTAACCAACACAGAACAGGCGTCATCAGTCGTTTTACACTTGTGGAGCTTTTGAGGAGGAGATCGGAGCACCTATGGATCTGTCCGGAGTTAGTTAGTTAGTCTTTCCTCTTGTGTCGAGTGCGGCACATAGGGCAGAGGTCGTGACTCTCCATGCACGGCGGTCCGTTGCAATCCGTTGTAGGTCTTGGATGTTTGAGTGGCCCATGAGCGAGCCTTCCCTGATGATAGTTCTACGTAGGGTTTCCCTTGGTCTTCCACGAGATCTTTTCCCCTGTGGTGTCCAAATGAGGGCTTGGTAAGGAAGTCTTGATTTATCCATTCTAAGGACGTGGCCGACATAGTTCCAGCGGCGTTTTCGTATAAAATTAGACACATACTCTTGCCTGGATTCTTGCCTTATTTGTGTATTGGTTCGGAAATCTGACCATTTGTAATTTAGTATTCTTCTAAGGCATTTATTTTCAAAACTGTCTAATTTTGTGTCTAGAGTTTTCGTCCGGAGTGCTGTGATGATAATCCTTTCTAATCACTAGCTTATCCTACTGTAGCCTACTTACACTTGATGTTTTACCGCCACAGGTAAATAGACGTTACTTCCTCGTTCACATCTGTGTCAGTACTGGGTCGATAGAGACTTTGCCCCTCGGCGACATGTGAACATATAACCAGTTCTCTTCCCATATGCACGCAAGCTTATGACAAGATTAAAGTACGTGGAAACTGGGCTGTTAAGCTCTGAACGTCAACATCAGAGTGTTGGCCGCAGTTATTCTATAATACATCGGCTGTGAACAGCGACGGACATTTCTGGTTGTTCGTCACTTATTGGTCGCCTCTGTGGCTAAGTCTATGCGAACGCGTCGTAATGCCGGGATGCCGGGTTCGATTCCAGCTGCGGGCCATGTGCCTTGCGTTGGTTTCGACCGTGGTAACAGGGGGCCGACCGTCCAGGAAGCAATGGCAAACTACTAGACGTAAATTTGCCTAGAAAAACCACACAACAGCCAGGGGCTGCTGGGATTGGTTCTGCAACGTCCTGTAAAGGATACGCAACTAACCAAGTTGGAAATCGAAATATAGCCTAACAGCGCTGCCCGAACAAAAATTTTACAGATCTGGGATTTTTGTGTGTGTGCAGACTGTTGGTTCCTCGCCTCTCAGAGCCACATGCACTCCGACGTGCGAGTAAAGGTCCCCTTTCCACGTCTTCAGGCATATAGGGCTAGACCTATATTGTATAGGCATATCAGCACTGGGTGGGTGATGTGGTCAGCATTATGTCGGATGTTTTACTCCCAAGTATGTACTCGGTACCCATTCAAACCTGTGTCGACCTGAGAGCCAAGGTCCGACCTGTTGGCGGCAGTATTTCTATACCCTCCCCCTCCCACAGTTCCCCCTCCCCAATTCTTCTTCTTTAAATATATAAATCGTCTATATATATAAGCATTCTGTATTCAGCGTTGTGAGCGTGACTTGCATTGTGCTTTCGCTCTTCATCGCTATCACTGCAACCTTACTTGGTGCTTTGACCTTTGCCATGAATGTCCTTCAACTGTCAGCATTGATTAGCGACAAGCAGAGTAGCGTTGCTTTTCGTCAGCATGGTGGGTCACCAGCCAGTATACGGTACATCCACACTATCGGTTCTTTTTTTAGCCGCCTCTCCCCCCCCCCCCCCACCCCCCCACAGACAGCCCTTTTCAGGGCCCGTCCCTAAATGTCACCAATTCTCAAACCGGTGACGGTTCCACATGAGACCTAATTTAGAGAGAAAAGAAAACTGGTTGAATGCACGCTCCTGGGTGACCACGCCAAAAAAAACCGCTCAATTTCGCCTGCCAGGAAGGGGAGATGCACACTTTCATGTCGGGCTCGAACGAACGGGAGCCGCTTTTCCACACGGTGTGTATTGATGGCGGTTAAGAAAGAACGCATGTCTCAACACCCCTACAATATAAGACAACCCGTGGGAACGGCCACGGCATGAATGGGAGCCGGTACGAAATCTCGTGCCCCGCGGGATGTGGTGAGTTTCGTGACATGTCATCATCATCAGGTGCCTTGCCGACTGGCGTGGGCGATCATGCCTCTCCATAATCCGCGATCTCCTGCAGCATGTACCAGTTCGTGTGCTGACACACCTCCATGCCATGCAACAAGACTGTCAAACATCTTCTCTCGTTGTCTTCCTATATCCCTCCTTCCACAGATCTTTCCAGTGGTCACAACATGTTCTATTTTCCCTCTTCTCATAACATGGCCGAAAAAGTATGACTGTCTCCTTCTGATGTCTGTGATAAGTTGTCTTCGGGCTCTCGCCGCTTTCAAAACCTCTTGGTTGCTCTTTTTGGCTGTCCAAGGTATTCTAAGCATTCTTCTGTAAAACCACATCTCGGAGGCCTCCATAAATTGTTTGGCCTGCCTACCGATTGTCCAGGATTCACAGCCATATGTTAAAACTGGATGTATGTAGCAAGCAAGAATTCTTTTTCTAACTCTCAATGACAACAATATATTGCACAAGGTGTTTTTCAATTCATAAAATGCAGTTTTTACCTGTCCTATTCTGTTTCTCATCCCAGTTATGCATCTTCCATCTGATGCTATCCATGTGCCCAGATACTTAAATTTCTACACCTGTCCTTAAAAAAACCCATCGATTTTTATTACACATTCAGGAATGATTCGTTTCTTTGATACCACCATTACTTCTGTCTTCCCATTATTCAAACTGAGGCCCATTCTTCCACTTTCCTTTCTAAAACCACAATGTTTATCATTTCCTGTAGTTCTTTCTGACTTGTTGATATCAAGACTGTGTCATCAGCAATAACGTAAATTGCTTATATTGTGCCCACCAACCACAATTCCGGGCATACTATTAAAGCTCTCATTATATATTCACTGTATATTGAAAACAAATCAGGTGACAGTACACATCCTTGTCGTACGCCCCTCTTTATGCATTAAAATGTACATAAACAGTTGTTAATTCTTATAGCTGCTGTTTGCTTCCAATACATATCTTAACTCTTCGTGACATGTACCCGTTTTTAATATAACACCTCTTTCTTTCAACATCTCTCACCCTCCTCCTCTAATTTGTCCATTACTGCTGGAAAGACAACAACAACAAAATGCACTCAACCGCCACAATGACTGGCCCAGCTCCTGCAGCCATTAACCATTGCATTTGTGGATCTTTTATCGAACCGATGGCGATAGTTTGAGAATAGAGATGGAGGCAGTCACTGCTGCCTTCCGCTAGCTTGAGAATCAGCTGTACACACATGCCTTCATTGTAACTAACTCACAGAGCATGTTGAGAAAGGTGGAGACAAGCATGCTCCATGCAGAGTGACAAGCGTCATTTCAAAGGTCCCGGGTTGTTAGCACCCTTTGTGTATTTTCTCCAGATAATACCGGTGTGTTGGCAAACGAGCAGGTAGATAGACTGGCCAGTTCTGCACCACTTGGTGGTGAACTGATTTATGACAAGCTGGATGTTGTGAGGGCCCTTTGGGAGCTAGTGAACAGTGCACAGTAACAGATAAATCATTACGCTCTGAGGAGAATGGCACTGCGAGGAGTTATAAAGGGATTTGGCCGACGCTCGACACTCAGGGGATATACAATCAGACAGTTACTAGTACCATCGGATTTTTAACTTTTCGCTTGCTGCTGAACATGGGGACGGGGCGCTTATGGAGATGTCCCGATTGCTGTGATGTCGATTCTTAATTCAACATTCAAAGGTCTATGGTGAGAAGCTGTCTCATTTTCGACTAAGATGCAATAACCAGAACGACAGCAAGATATTGAATACAAGAGGTTTGAATTCACAGGAAATGGTGGCCATTGGGTGAACACACACAGTCACGCTCAATGGGGCAAGTGGCTTATGCAGGTAACCAATGTCATAAATTCTGTATCGCCAGATTTTCGGTACCTATCATGAAATCAAGGCCGAAAGGTTTCCACATCCATAGTACCGAGCCAAAGGGTTAACAACTCATGGTTTCTGGATATTTAAAAAAAAAAAAAAAAGACTTTTACCAAGAGGATCGCACGAAGCAGGGAAACTCATTTTTTATGATATGATGCTTCCTGTTGCGCTAGTTTCCCTGTGGATTACAGCCGTTTGCATGCACTGAACCGCGCCATCTGGTGACGAACCATCGGTTGTTGCACAGGCTGGGCAAATGCGTGACTTATAAACCCAACTTATTTGGGCATAGCACGCTTGTTGGCCTTTCACTAATCCAATAAATGATGCACTATCTGCAGGAGAGGGCCAACATAGATTTTCGATGCAGATTAACCTAGAAACTAACTGATAGTGAAACTGAACAGCAGAAAAGCTAACAAACAAAATGTACAGAACTCCCTTAATAACAGTTATAAGGGTTTGCAAACTGCATTTGGGCATAGTTCGTTTGTTGGTGTTTCACTGATTCAATAAATAAATGCACAAGCAGATGGCCAACATAGATTTCAGATGCGGATTAACCTTGAAAAGTAACTCATTGAAACTGAACAGCAGAAAAGCTACGAAGAAAATGTGCTGAACTCCATAATATCAGTTTGATTTGATTTGATTTGCTTCAAGAACAGACATCACAGCACTCGGGGCATTCCCATAAGCGCTCTGTCCCCATCTTCAGCAGCCAGCGAAGAGTTCCGATACTAATGGTGCCAGTAGCTTTCTGATTAAACGTCCGTCTTGCCTTTCCTCTGAGCCTCGAACTTCTGCAAGAACCTCTCGTCACCCCCAACTGCATCAATCTCACCAGACTGTGGTGATCCATCTGCTCTTCCGAACTGTACACGCTCACCCACAAGGCACTAACCACGTCTGCCTTATCATGCATCAGTATTCTACCAAGTTGTGCAGAGCCAGCCAGTCTGTTCGCCTGTTTATTTCCCAACACACCGACTAAATCTGCTCCTCCGAAGTGTACACGCTCTCCCACAAGGCACTAACCACATCTGCCTTATCATGTATCAGTATTCCACCAAGTTGTGCAGAGCCAGCCAGTCTGTCCGCCTGTTCATTTACCAACACACCGGCGTCACCCGGTGAAAAAATCCAGACATTACTCCTCACCCGTGTCCTCCGCAGCGAAGCATGCCACTCTGCACGACGATCTTCAATCACGATGTGTGTGTGTGTCGTGTTCTCTAGCCAGCGGAAAGCTGCAGTGACCGCCTCCACCTCCATTCTTAAGCTGGATGTTGTGGTAGTCTGATAGTCTGGTAGTCTTAGTTTCAGCTTCATAGCACCGGGTCGCCCCATCTTTGCTCCGCTCCTGTGCCAACGAAAAACACCCAGAATGTTTATCACAGTCCCTTGTGGAAAGATTGACAGACTGCTGTCTCAGCAAATCTAGCATACACTCGCATTAAAGCATACGGTAGCTATCCGAAGTGCTAACACAAACAGTCCAACATTAGAAATGCAGTTCATCATTGACGATAGCAGAACTTGTCGCCAACAGTTCAGCAGTTGTCCACGCGATCAATTTTAACCAGATATGGGCACCGCCAACATTACACGACAGATATCACGCCATTTTCTGAATCTACAATTCACACCACCACGTTGGTCACAGTCGAAAATACATTCCAAATGCAATCCGCAGCTCACAGGGTCACGCCATGCATTCAACTCAGAAGCTGGGCGACGAAACTATGCTCTAACTATGAAGTGACTACATGGAACTCTAATGTACACAATAAATGATACTCATCTGTGTCCCTGGCGAAAGAATTCCTTCAACAGGATGTCAAGGACAGGTACTGGCCTATTTATCACCCACGCGCTGACAGGGAGCAAAACACTGGTTCAGTATAACTAGGAAAGGAACGGGGTAGACGCCCACATACACAACAGCGTACACTGTCCAATAAGGGAGGTAGGGGTTGGCCAATAAGGCGTAACTAGGGTTGGGTCGTGGGGATGGCATTGGTCCATCCGCATAGAATAAAAGTGGTGCCTGTGCTAGCGAACAAATATTAACAGACAGGCCGGCAGACAGACAGACAGACAGACAGACAGACAGACAGACAGACAGACAGACAGACAGACAGACAGACAGACAGACAGACAGACAGACAGACAGACAGACAGACAGACAGACAGACAGACAGACAGACAGACAGACAGACAGACAGACAGACAGACAGACAGACAGACAGACAGACAGACAGACAGACAGACAGACAGACAGACAGACAGACAGACAGACAGATAGATAGATAGATAGATAGATAGATAGATAGATAGATAGATAGATAGATAGATAGATAGATAGATAGATAGATAGATAGATAGATAGATAGATAGATAGATAGATAGATAGATAGATAGATAGATAGATAGATAGATAGATAGATAGATAGATAGATAGATAGATAGATAGATAGATAGATAGATAGATAGATAGATAGATAGATAGATAGATAGATAGATAGATAGATAGATAGATAGATAGATAGATAGATAGATAGATAGATAGATAGATAGATAGATAGATAGATAGATAGATAGAGATAGATAGATAGATAGATAGATAGATAGATAGATAGATAGATAGATAGATAGATAGATAGATAGATAGATAGATAGATAGATAGATAGATAGATAGATAGATAGATAGATAGATAGATAGATAGATAGATAGATAGATAGATAGATAGATAGATAGATAGATTAGAATGTGGATGGTGGGGTGAATGGATGAGTGTGGTGGGATAGATGGGCGGGTAAACAAATAGACGGAATGATGGATGGCTATACCCTTGGATGGATGGAAAGTATAATGGATGGATGGGTGGGCCTATATGGTGTGCCAGTATACGAAATCAGGTAAAAACAAGGGTCTCAAGACACGATAAAAGGTAAAAATCCCTTTCCACGCCCATATTTTTACAGACCATCAGCACTCGGTGGGTAATGTGGTTAGCATTTCGCCGGCTGTCTTTACTTTCCCAGGACAGCCTATCCTGGTACCCATTTTAGGCTGAGTCGACCTGCGTCAAGACACGATGCTTCTCTCTTACTGTCAGCTTTGAAATAGAGACAGTGAGGGTGATTGTTATACAAAGTATCAGTCGAACCGAGCACAGAACTAGTAAAAACCAGAATGTAAGGGAGCAATGGGAAAATTGTATGGATGGTGGGGTGAGTGGGTGAGTGGGTGGTGAGATAGATGGGTGGGTAGATAGATGGGTGGGTAGATGAGTGGATGGGTAAAGGATGGTTATGTTAGTGGATGAATGGAATTGTTAATATATAAAATCGGGTAAAAACAAGGGTCTCGTGATAAAATGCTTCTTTCTTACTGTCAGCTATCAAATAGAGACAGTAAGGATGCTTGTTATACAAAGTAATCAGTCGAGCCCAAGCGTAAAACTGGTAACAACCAGAATGTAAAGGATCGATGGGAGGATAGATGGAAAATGGGCATGTTTGGATGGTGGATGAATGGATGAGTGGGTCGTAGGATAGATGGGTGGGTAGATAAATGGATGGAATGATGGATGACTGTATTGTTGTATGAATGGAATGGTAGATGGATGGATGGATCGGTCTATATATGAAATGAGGTAAAAACTTGGGTCTAGTGATACAGTGCTTCTCTCTCACTGTCAGCTATCAAATTGAGACAGTGAGGGTGATTTTTATACAAAGTATTAGTCGAGCCCAAGCGCAAAGCTGGTAACAGCCAGAATGAAAGGGAGCGGTGGAAAATAGCGTTGGATGAATGATGGGCTGAGAGGATAGTGGTATGGTAGATGAATGGGTGGGACGATGGCTATGTTCAGGGATCGATGCAATGGTAGATGGATGGATGGATCGGCCTATATGTATGCTTATATATTAACTCAGGTAGAAGCAGGGGTTTCATGATGTGATGCTTCTCTCTTACTGTCATCAAGCAAGTGAAGACAGTAAGGATGATTGTTATACAAAGTATAAATCATGTTCCCTAAGATACCTGCTGTGTAGGTAGCAGAAACTGTTGATGCATTGTACAGTAGGTGAGTGTGCAATGAAACGTGGGGAACGATGCATGGATGGAACAATAGATGAATAGACTGAGTGGATTGGGATGAATAAATGATAGGATATATGGGTGGATGAGAGGATGGATGCATAGATGGATGGATGGAAGGATGGATGGATGGGTCTGAATGTATGTTAATCAGACATCGCGTGAACAAGGGTCTCGTGATGCAATGCTACTCTCTGACTGTCAGCTATTACACAGATACAGTAAGGATGATTGTTATACACAGTATCTGTCGAGCCATAATCGCATAACCCCAGTGTGTAAAAACACTTACCATCTCGGTAGTCAAAACGAGTTATGTACACTGTATTCGGGGAGTGCGTTCAAACACTATTACGAGATTATTCCACACAGGACGGTGCATCCATATGTAACGGAGAAGAATGGATGGATGAATGAAAGTTTGTATGAATAGGGGAGAGAGGAGAAGGGAAGAGAGACAGCGAGAGAGATAGAGAGAGAGAGAGAGAGAGAGAGAGAGAGAGAGAGAGAGAGAGAGAGAGAGAGAAAGAGAGAGAAAGAGAGGGGGAGAAGGAAAGGGAGAGAGAAGATGGGAAAGAAAAAGGGGAGAAGAGTGAGGAGAGGAAAGACCAGAGATAACTAGGTGGATAACCAGAGGAAGGGGAGAGAGACATAGATAGATAGATAGATAGAGGGAGAGACATTATCTGTCGAGACCTAAGGGATAACTCTCATAGTTAAAGAATATCGTGAAACTCAGAAACTAACGTACAACATGGGATGGGCGTGGGTGGAGTAAGGAGGGGTGGGGGCGGTAAGGGTGCGTACGGAGGCACTAGTTATTTAGATGAAGCAAGAGGTTTGAGGTTTTGAACAACAGATCAACATCATGGCACACGGGTTGTACCCAAAAGTGCTCCTTTCTTTTTCTAACAAGTCTAAGTCTAAAGAAACTCCTCACAGTGCACAAGCTCTTTAGCGCTGGCGAGGATCGTGAAATACTTTGGGTAGATTTATAACTCAAAATTTTAGCCTGGGCAGCACCGTTGGGCTACTCTTTTCGATTTCCAGCTGCTAAGGGATTTTTTATGTGCTCAGCAATGCACATGGGAGTCCGATTTCATTACCCAGAGACCAGGGGAAATACTAGAAGTCCACGTAAAAAAATCCCAGCCCTTACCGGGGATTGAACCTGGAACCTCTAGCACTCGAGGCGGACACCATGCTTCGAGACCTAGCAGCCTTCTAGCTTGAAAGAGAAAACCTCGGTGTTGACTGCATTCTCGCTTGCTTCCCTTGTTCATCCACAGTGCTATAACTATTGTACGTTGCCAGTCACTAGGAGTAGTCTGTCGTAACATTGCTGCGTTAAATGTACCTACTGGTCTATACAATTGAGGTCTAATCCTGTATACCCAATATACCCCAAGGTGTGGAAAAGAGCTCTTTTATTTACCTATTATAATATAATTCGATATTATGTAACATGTTAAGGTTAGTTGCGTATCCTTTACAGGACGTTGCAGAACCAACCCCAGCAGCCCCTGGCTGTTGTGTGGTTTTTCTAGGCAAATTTACGTCCAGTAGTTTGCCATTGCCCCTGGACGGTCGGCTCCCTGATACCACTGTCGAAACCAACGCAAGGTGCATGGCCCACAGCTGGGATCGAACCCGGCACCCCGGCATTACGAAGCGTTCGCATCGACTTAGCCACAGAGCCGACATATTATAATATAATGTAATATAATTTATTATTTAAAAAAAAAGCGAAGATCCCTTTTGACGCCTTAGGCGTATTCTGTAAATGGGGAGCGTCCAATATTTTTACAGACCATCGACACTGGATGGGTAATGTGGTCAGCATTACGCCGGCCATCTTTACTTTCCCAGGACAGCCATCCTGGTACCCATTTTAGGATGGGTCGCCCTGCGACGCCCCATACCATGATAAAAATCCACGCAGCCAGCAGTGGGTTTTGATCGCGGTACGTCGGATTACGAGTCGGACTCGCAACACCTAAGCCACGAAAGCCACTGTAATAAAATATAATCAGCATCATCATCATCTCGTAATACTACGTTTCGTTGGGTCACCACTTTCTGTTGACTGTCTGATCAGCTCTCTTCTCTGCCTTTGGCGGTCAGTTGCGATGGACTTCATGGTTGCATGCCTGAGGCCTGTCCAGTCAGTCAGGTTCTGTAACCAGGTCTTTCTTGGTCTGTCTCTTCTCCTCTTTTCCTCTACTGAGCCCTGCAGTATTGTTTCTGATAGGCCGTTAAATCTTGTTACATGTCCATAGGCTTGCATGTTTCGTCTTTTTACTGTAGTTAAAAAAAAAGGTTCATAGTTGCCAGTATAATATAATATAATATAATATAATATAATATAATATAATATAATATAATATAATATAATATAATATAATATAATATAATATAATATAATATAATATAATATAATATAATATAATATAATATAATATAATATATACATATTGTATTTTTTAAATGTTTATTTTATGTTGCTATCGTGCACTGCAGATATAGAATTAAAATAATAATGATTTAAGTTGTTATATTTATATAACAGATTAAAAGTTAGCTTTCAAACATGAAAAAAACGCACGTTGTAACACACGCCATAACTGTCACTTGGTTAAACTGTGTGAGGTCATGCGTGGCAGAGCGTGTAATTCAAAGCTGTTTACGCTTCTTGACTTCATAAGCCATTTTAAATGAAACCTGTTGTTAGATCTATTACTATTTTCTTAGAGTACTGTAAGTGTACCTCGCCTTGTCGCTCTCTCACTTTATGGGTGTGTTTCACCGTATTGTCCGTTCTCCCTTTATCATGTCATATTTCATTTTATTATATACTAGCTGTACCCGGCCACGCGTTGCTGTGGCCCGGAATGATGAAATGGAAATAGCTCTCAGCAAACAGTGTCTGTCATATTCACCTCCCCCCCCCCCCCCTTTCTCATCGACCCAGTCATATCTCCCTCCCTGAAGGATTAAAAAATCTTCCCTGGCGAAATTATTTTTTAAAAATTAGTTGAGAAATGAGAACTTTAAAATAATGTTTAAAGCTCTCTCAGTTAATACTGTCTGGCATCAACCCCTCTTCCCCCACCCTCCCCCATTATTCATATCATCCTCTCTGAAGGAAAGTCATCATCTGACGAAATATTGTAACTAAATTGAGCTTGGCATTCATGTCTACCTAGACTAAAATGGGTAGAATTAATTTGTACGGAGAAGTACACGTGGCCAGTGTAACAGCTATCACATCACCCATGCAGTACCAGACTACTGCTACAACTACTACCACCACCATCACAACAACAATAACAACAACAAAAACTCTCACTACAGTATGTGTAGATCGAGTGTAGCCAGAGGAGTTAGCGCTGCATGCTGTCGCCACGGACTGTTTAGTTTAATATTGCCCCCGACATATAAAAAAAAAACGTCATCACCTAACCAGTGATGGAACCCACAATAAAAAGTACACTATACTAACAAAAAGCGGAGAAAAATACCCCGCACACGTTATCTCTCCCTCTCTGAAGGGAAACTTTTAACTGACCTTGGCATCTGTGTCCACCCAAACTAAACTGGACTGTAAGTCGTCTTAGCTAACAGTTTCTGTCATCGTCAAATAGTTTTTGACCGAGTTTTTTTTTTAATGTGCGGGCTAACTGGGGCTTTACTGAAATTTGATGTCTTTGGGTGAAAGGCGCAGATATCGCAGTCTTGCTGTAAACAACAACATAACGTGGTAACCACTCTTTTAAGGGAAAAAGAACAATTATCACCCAGTGGGAATCGAACACCGGTCATCCGCGTGAAGGGTGGAATAGCTGTAAACCACAACACAACGTGGCAACCACCCTTCTAAGGAAAAAAGAACAGATATCACCCAGCGGGGAATCAAACACTGGTCATCCGCGTGAAGGGTAGATTACTTACAGCTATGCTACCGAACACTGAAGAGTTTAGGTCAGATATTGCAGCCTAGCTGTAAACTACAACACAACGGGCCAACTATTGAGCATCACGTTGCCGCTATCACAGGCTAGCTGTAAACCCCAAAACCGAAAAAGGCATGGATAGCGCAGCCTAGCCATACACCACAACGCAACGTGCCAGCCGCCCAGTTAAGGGCTCCCCCAAAAAAAGAAATTATATCACCTAGCGGGGAATCGAATGCCCCCGCATGATAGGCAGATATTGCAGCCTGGCTGTAAACCACAACACAACGTGGCAACCACCCTTATAAAGGAAAAAGAACAATTATCACCCAGCGGGGAATCCAATACCGCCATCCGCGTGAAGGGTAGTATACTTACAACTATACTACCGAAGACTGGAGAGTTTAGGTCAGATATCGCAGCCTACCAGTAAACCACAACACAAAGTGCCAACCGCCCTCTCTAGGGCGAACGAAGATTACCCATGACATGACCATTGAGCATCACGTCGCCACTATCGCAGGCTAGCTGTAACCCCCAAAACCTAAAAAAGGCGTAGATAGCGCAGCCTAGCCATAAACCACAAACAACGTGATAGTCGCCCAGTTAATTGCTAAAAAAAAAATTTAAATCACCTAGATGGGAATCGAAATCGGGTCCTTCGCTTGCTAGACAGAATATTTATAACTATGCTAAGAAACACTCAAGCAGACTGTGGAAATGAAATTATATAGTAACTCAAAGTTCAATCAGAGCTCAGCAGTCAAAAATGGCAAGTCAACTAAAAACAAATCTAGGCCGGCAAACAAAACAAATAATGATTTGACCGTTGCTGGAGCTACGTCGTTCGTGGTTTGTGCGATTTTCTGACAAAAAATTACGCTTGGAGTCAAAGGCAACGTTGTGTGCTAATTTTAAAGTAATCGGTTCAGTAGTTTCTAAGTTTTTAGCTAACAACATCGGAAAATTGACATTTTTATTAATATAGATCTAAGTCTATAGCGGTGGCGAAGTGTGATCAATTCGCATGTGTAGACGTTAGAAGGTAATGATTACTATGGAGAGGGTATCACGTGATATTTACTTTCTTGTCGCGCCGCTGTTGAAAATATGCATGCGTAGCTGACATCAGAGTAATGGTTGCTGGTAGCTATCACAGTTTCCGCTTGAGGAAAGCAGGCAAGCAACATTCTTTTTGTTATGAGATTTACTGTACCTATATGCGATCAAGGCTGAAGGGTTGCGATATCCATAATACCGAGTCAAGGGGTTAACAACTCCTGGTTTTTTTTTTTTTGGGGGGGGGGGGTATTAGAGGGGAAAAAACACATGTCTTAACAGGTGATTAACCAGGAGTTTGCAGAATGCCTATGTGTTGGGCTGCAATACTCTGTTGTCGCAGCCTTACTGTAAACCACAACGTACCAAATCCTTTTTAGGGGACAATGCAGAATAAAAAGAAGATGATTTAGCCGGGATTGAAAGACACTGCACCTGAAGGAAGATTGGCTAATAAACAGCATCTTGTCTCGGAAGCTGACATATTTTGGTTGGTTATATCAAGCGCCATAAAGGATTATGGAAAAAACCAGTAGGCTTGGTACTATGAAGGCGAGGCAGGGACCGACCAAAACGAAGATGGTCACAGAATATAAGTGACTCCTTGAATATGGAAGTTCACAAGGTGGCAGAGCTAGCGAAGCCCGAGTTTCTTTCCGGCACACCGTGATGAGCGCGACGTTCTGCAAAGGACCTGCTCCACGATGATGATGATAAAAGAGTTGATAACTTGACCATTGTTTCCTATTTGACAGTTTCTTCTTCTTCTGCCTTCATCTGGAGACGTAAATGCGCAGTGCTTGTTTACAATATGGCATCGATGTTTACACATTTCGACTGACACGTCCGACTTCAGCAAGCATTTCTTGTCCAGGTTAGCCTTCGTTGCAGTGTTGCCACTTTTTTGGACAAAAAACATTCAAAACGGATTCAAAAAATATATAAAAACATCTAAATTTGCGTGGAAAATATCTAGAAAAAACATCAAAATGGACAGTGTCACAAATTACATAACAATTGATATGACTTACCCTATAGAATCATGTCTTCATCTTTACTGAAGTCTGCCTCACAAGATCCACAGGATAAACTTAGCGTGGATGATGAAGTTGAAGCTTCAGATCCAAAATGACTCTGCTATTCTTTAGCTGTTCCAATTTCCTCCAATCAGGAAGATGATAAGTGGAACAGCCTTTTCTTACTCTTATCAGGCCGAATTTTATTGCCAAGATAGCATTTAAGAAGTCAAATTTCATCCTGTTTCTTAGGTTTGATTTGATAAATTCACTCCAAATGAAAAACTTCTAGAAAACGTCTTCTATCTAAACGTCAAAACGCTATCTAAATGCAAGGGAAAACATCTAAATCTGGATGTAAAACATCCAAAGTGGCCTAGAAAGCAAGAGGGATGACGTGTTGTTAAACATCCTAACATGACACGGTAATCACAAACAAATCATCGCTGTTGTACCATTGTCTGTCAGATGTTGTGTTCCTCAACATTTTTACAACGCGGCCCACTAAAACAGGGTCAATTGTTTCACAACCCATAAGACAGCTTACCAAACAGAAACAAAAACAACTTACCATCTGGTGCTGCAGAATCAGAAGTGATTTATGATAGTTCCGGCCCAGGTGATGTGATTATCCATTCAGATGGCTCTGTGTTGAGAGGCAGACGAAGTGCATAGGGGTTCTTAGCAAGATACCACGCAGCCCCCTTAAACACGACTGACAATTCCTCAACTTTATAACTCAGACAGGGATATTCTTTGTCCAGTGGTATCCACAACTTGAGAATACTGCATTTACATGGGCACGCAAGAATAACATCAGAAGATAACTCGATTGGCTTTTCTCTTTTATGATAATCAAATTTTTCAGCCAATATCTTTACATGCTGACTTCTTATTTTGAATATCACGTGTACATTTTCCCTGTGTGGTTCCGGGGTCCCGTGTGGGTTCCGGGGTTCCAGTGTGGGGAAAACGAGAATAGACCCACCGCCTCCACAACAAGCCTGCTGTAAGAGTCGACTTATTGGGGGGTTTCCTTCGAAGTCGGAGTGTATCTGCCTGTGAGGTAAGGAACCAACAGCCTGCACACAAATAAGTCAGATCTGTAAAACGGTTGTGCACGAAACACTCAGTATCTGAGTCCAAAGTCCACAGGTAGATGAACAACCATAACTTTCCGCCAGAGTTTACAGCCAACGAACACAAAGAAAAAGAAGAAACTTGTACCTGTTTGATTCTCATCCCTGGGTGCTAACCCTACAGACTACAATCCTAAATAAGAAATACTACCTACCCTACATCGCTACCTGATTAGGCAAACATGTTTGCCGGTCCATCTGGAATTTTCCGCGGCCCACCAGTGAGTAAAACCCAAAGGTTGAAAGAACACTGTTGTGGACAGGTTATTTATGTTGCAAACACATGAACCTACTTTTGCCAAACACTCCCAAGAACACAGCAGACCATAACCAAGGCCGTCACCAATTTGGGCCTTGTGGCTGATGCCGTCGACTTGACGCAACGTCACCACCCCGGGCTAACTATACTCACATATATAACTTTAAATAAGGCAAACATGATCTTAGATATAGGGTGACCAAACATCCCAAAAGGGAAAATATATAAATCTACATTAGTAGACAGATCTACACAAAGTGAAACCAGTAAAATCAAGGCAAGCAATCCAACTAGAAAAAAAAAAAACATTTTAATATTAATAATATTATTAAATTGTATGGCTTATACAATTTATTGGCTTCTGTAATCTCATCTTCCTAAAATATATTAGTTCGTGAATGCGACCACGAGCAGACTATAACATCGAGGTAAGCCAGGCCTCCAAAAACTCGTGGGCCTAAGCCCCTTGATATTCCTTTTACGAAAAATTGTTATGGGTGGGTGGAGATGGCTGAGGTTCCCACCCCAAAAAAAATTTCTAAAGGCGTTAAGCTTCCACCCCTTCACCCTTACTCAATCAAACTATCTATTAATTCTTTGTTTAAGTATTTGTTTACGCAATTATTATTATTGCAAACACGGCTATTTGCCATTCGGAATATTGCTGTTGTTACGCACTTACACAATGATTAGGCTTATCGAGGAACACCCGCCTGGAAAAACTTATAACTGGATTACACCTGGGTTAGGTTTACGTTTATCTCACCCAAATAGAGTAGGTCACTTTTCATTCAAAAGTTTGTTAGGCTGGTCGAATTTCCTGAAGGTTACGGGTGTGCTCCGCACTGTTGTTTGCTATCTGTGATGTCTTGCATTTACGTTTTCATTCCGAAAAAGAGAATGCTTGTGATATAGGTTGTAGCACTCTCTGGGGGAGGGGTGGGTGTTAGGACCAATTTATCCATGTTTTTGGAGTGTTAAAAGCGCTTTCGCGCTAAAATATACAACACGCGATATCAACGGCATTGCGGAACACTCCGTAACCTTGTGCCAAGGTGACGGTTAAGGAACTACTAATCAGAATTAAGCTAGTGTGTATATGGGCGGGGGAGATTAACGTTACATTTACCCTAAGTCTGACCTCCTTCACCCCTCCCCCACAATTTACTTGCTCTGGCGCCTGTAGCTGTGAGAAGTAAACAGGGCACATAATCTTTTCTTCGGATCAAAATACTCGTTATATAACATTTATCCTGTCTAGATCAGAATATTTTGCAGATGGCAAAGGGGAAAAAGGGGGGGGGGGGGGAACAACTGACACATATCATTGGATGCGTTGACAGAGTTGACATGCTGAAGATTAACGGCTTGTGCAACAGCAGACAACACAGGCGGTGTCCTTACTGTTTGTTACACCTCTGGTAGATACAAAACTGTCAGATCACCGGCGGAGAAAGTGAAGAGGGTTTTCTCATTGACATCATTTTGGAAAGTGCAAAAGGAAGTAGGAGCGCTGACAAAAAGAAAACACGGGAGGGGGTGCTTCGGCTCCTTAGAAACTTTCAGGGAGGTGGAGGCTCAAAGTGTTTGTCTTGTTCAATTATAATAATGTGGTGAAAAAAAAATACGTAACTGTATTTGAAATACGAGTATTGTGTGTATATTCTCAATAATACATTTTCAGTATTTCTTCCTTACAAATTTACGGAAAAAAACAGGACGGGCGGGGAGATTGGGGGGGGGGGGAGAAATAGGCGTGGTTGTGATTACCTCGGTTGGTCTGACTAGTTTTTATGCTGTTTAATAATGATAATAACAATAATTTGCTAAATACCAAATAAATGTTATAATAATAATAATAATAATAATAATAATAATAATAATAATAATAACAATAATAATAATAATAATAATAATAATAATAAATGAAATAATAAATGTAGGAACTCAACAACAACAAAACTTACTTACTTGTTAACGGAAATAGGTAATTTAGTAAGCACCTCCCCCTCCCCCTTTTCCCCAGAAAACTAAAAATTATGAAGGATGGCCTAAGAGGCTTTAGCCTGCAGGTTCCAGTATCCTGGAATAGAAACAAAAGCTGTGTTTGATGGAATAAAGCAGTTTATGAATAGTTTACGCGATATAAGTTTGCCAGTTGGTTCGGGAAACAATGTTTTTGAGAGCCACATAGAGCCAGTTTGATCTAAAGTAGTGAATCAACTGCTTTGTGACAAGGTTTTAGAAGAGTTGAGTTGAGTTGATTCAAGAATTGACAGCACAGCACTTGGGGCATTCCCATGAATGCTCCGTCCTCATCTTCAGCAGCCAGCGCAGAGTTCCAATACTGATGGTACCAATAACAATCTGCTTAAAAGTCCGTCTTGCCTTTACTCTGAGTGTAGTGAGCCGGCCAGACCCTCTGGTTCCACCCAGGTGCCTCATTCTCTCCAAGCCATAATCGTCTTTCTCTACTGATTTCGTTGCTTGTTCCCAAAGGGCCTTGACCACATCTGCCTTGTCATGTCTCAATTCACCACCCAGTGGTGAAGATCTAGCTAATCTGTCTGCCTGTTCATTACCTACCATGCTGGCATGGCCCTGAGAAAAGATCCAAAGTAGTATTAGAAGCGTAAGTAAGTAAGTTTCAACTCACCATGACATCACACAGAGAGATAAACACCCGGTGATACCAAGCGCCACCATGCGGATGAGGATCACCCGCGGAAAGGTATCGGAAAATCTCCGTTAGGTTATATTATATTAAAAATTGCATCCCACAAGGAGAGAATTTTCAATACGGTTATTAGAAGAGAAAAATTATCGGCTTTTGAACTGAAATGCTGCAGAAAAATTCTTAGAAAACCGAGCATACCAAGTGGAGTTCTAGAAGGTAAAGGCGGCCAGCGTGATGCTAACCACATCACTCACCAAGTGCCGATTGGTCAATAAAATTTAGGGCTAACCCTATATGCCCAATACACCTAAAGGCTCGAAAAGGGGTCCTCGACTGTTTTATTTGTTATTTCATAGGATGCAGTAACAAGTGGATAACACGGCACAATTCAATGAATCATTTCAGGATTAAATAGGAAACCGACCTGGTGTAGCGGCTAGACGCTTGTCTATGGATCTCAAGGTGGTGGGTTCAAATCAGAACGGCGTCAGGCATTTGTGGTTTTTTTTTTTTTTTTGCAAAATGACTTTGCCTCCCAGGTCGACTAGGCTTTAAATGAGTACAGTAAACGTCCCGGGAAGTAAAGGCGGTCGGTGTGATGATGACCACGTCAGCCACCGAATTCTGACTCGTCTATAAAATATAGGTATGGCACTATATGCCTAATATGCCTGAAGGCGTTGAAAAGGGTCCTTTAGATTAGAAACAAAACAAGGACATTTGAGCTGAAATGTTATAGGGAGATTTTTAGAATACCAGTAAAAAATGTTTTACCAAGCAGACAACCAACGTTTGCACGTTTTCAAACCTGAAGTTCTAAATTCTCAGGCGGTCAAGCAAACGTTAGTGTCCCCACAGAAAGTAGGTCACGCTCCATGGATAATTTTCTTGGACTGATCTAACCTGCTGGACGTTATGAGTGTACCGCTCTGATGTTTGCTTTCTGTCTTGCAGTTACTTTTTTATTCCGAGAAAGAGAATACATGTGACACAGGTTTTAACACTCTCTAAAGCGGTTGTGTGTTAGACCCAGTTTGTCGATGTTTTATAGCGTTAAAAGCGCTGGAATGCTGAATATAGAAGGCGCTATTTCAACGTTCTAAGGTCGGGTGGCTCAAGGTCGACCAATCAGAAGTGAGCTAGGCTGAAGGTCAACCAATCAAAAGTGAGCAAAAGTGTATAGAGGCTGTTTGTGGGAAGACTAACGTTTGTTACCTCCTCAGGCATAAGGACACCCCCGCCTAAACCCCCAATCCTATTTATTTCTTGCCCTGGGTTAGTTTGTAGTCGATTAAAAGCTTGTTCTGCGTGTGATTACACACGATGTCGCGATTAGCTCTTACACCTCTGGTAGATAGAAATTCGCTGCATCACCAGGGTTTAAAATCAGGCACTTCTCGTAATTTACAACCTTGGTGCAAAAATTGGACCCCATTTTTCGTTATTTTAAGGCCACACACTAGCTGTAGTCATCATCATCATCATCATGACACCGGTTGTAGTCAGGGGCCCCAATATAGACTAACGGTTGAACAGGGTTTCTCGTATTTGTACGCGGGTGATCCTCATCCGAATGGTGGTACTATGTATCACCAGGTGTTAGTCGCTAGTTGTGCGGTCCTGGTGGGGTTAAATCACATACATTAAAAGAGTGAAATATTTTTAGAAATTGGTAATTGGACAATGGAAGGGTGGTCTATTAATAACATGCTTCAAAGAAAGAGCCTGGAAAAGAGGGACAAAAGAACGCACCGGGAACATCAAATTAGAAGAGAATCCCTAAGCAGACACTGAAATAGAAAACAAATAGAGGACTTGGGTGCCTCCAAGACAAACCCTACCATGAACCAGTGGTAAGGCGTTTTCAGTTTGCATGCGGAAGCGTTAGAAGGTAACGATTACATTGAAGAGTCAAGACGTGGTCTTGTAGTAATTATAATAAGGCTCGAATAAACTTCAAATATGATGTCAGATACGGTGCTTTATTAATATTCTACCCCAAACAGGGGAAATCCACAGGTTACGGGACAGTCTAATATTTCAGAGGGTGGTAGATAGGCTGCATGCAATCGTGGGACCTAGGCTGCACTCTCTCGTGGGACGTGGGTGGGTTGGGGTCAGAGCTAATTCTAGAGGTTTTGGGGTCGTTAAAAGCATCAGAAAACAGGGAAACCCAGTCTTACCACCCTCTAAAATATTGGACTGTCCTGTGACGTCATCTGGGGTATGTTATTAATAAAGCACTTCCTATTCTATTTCCCAAGGTTTACTCTTTTATATCCCTTTATGCTTTTGTTAATTAAGTGGCTTGAAAAAGTTTCCTAAATAGTTTGTTCAGGTTTAAGTGAGTGCTTCCGTTTTAAAAGCGGTAATTCTATAAGGTGATTGCTGAAACATAACAACCCCGGGTGTTTCTGAATTAGAACAGACCGCATGCGCGCCAGACGCAACATCACTTCACAATGATACGGGTATTTATATGCGGAGCTTTTAACAAGGGCGAAAAATGTCTCTACCAAACGTTACCTTTCGTTCCGTTTAAAAAAAAAATCAAAAGCTCGACCAGTGTTGCCACTTTGGATGTTTTGCATCCAGATTTAGATATTTTTTCCCTTGCATTTAGATGGCGTTTTTGACATTTTGATGGTATATGTTTTTCTAGAAGTTTTTTTTTCATTTGGGGTGAATTTATCAAATCTAACCTAAAAAAAAACAGGATGAAATTTGACCCCTTTAATGCTATCTTGACAATGAAATTTGGCCTGACAAGAGTAGGAAAGGGCTATTCCACTTATCAGCTCCCTGATTGGGTATTAAAAGAAATTGGAACAGCTAAAGCATACCAGAGTCATTTTGGATCTAAATCTTCAACTTCATCATCCAAGCTAAATTTATCCAGTGGACCTTGTGAGGCGGACATCAGTGAAGATGAGGACATGATTCTATAGTGTAAGTCCTATTATTGCTATGTAATATGTTACTCTTTCAATTTGGATGTTTTTTCTAGATGTTTTCCTACGCAAATTTAGATATTTTTAGATATTTTTCGACTCTGTTTTGGATGTTTTTTGTCAAAGAAAAGTGGCAACACTGAGCTCGACCACTTTCAACCTGCTATTGGTAACTGAAGCTGCCGAAGGTTTCCGGCTCATTTTGTGGTCTGGTTTATTTGCGTCATTTTTGTGTCTAAGGTTCTGTTATGTGTGCCAGTTTTCTGGCTTAATTTTCCTGTCCTCAAAGACCGAACGCTCCTTCCTTTTCCTGTGTGCCAGTGTGTTTTTCCTGCCCTTATGTTTTCTTCGTGAATCACCCTTTGTTCTAGTTTGGCCAGGCCTATCTCGTTAAAGACCGAGCTTCTTTTACACAATGTCCTTTTGGACTACCATTATTAGTTTAAAAATTTTGAGTTTTTTTTATTTGCTAAAACTACTGAAAGCAGTTTTGGGGTTTGGATAGATACGAAATTGTGAAAATAATTCATGTGTGACTATAATGGTCTAGTAGTTGTAATCCTGGGCAAACTGGGCGTGTTATAGTGATGTGTGTGAAATGGTTAATGCAGTCTCCGATGATTCTAAACGTTACCTGAGCTAGTGTAGACTGATTGTAGCAGTTTGGATTGGCGGATAGGGTACAATTTATATCTAGCATCGCTACATTGACAAAGCAACCGGGTAGCCCATTGATTGACCGGTAGACGACTTCGTCTCCGGTTGGAACAGTTTTTGGATCTGTCTCCTGTGATCACATCAACACTGCAAGAATCCTTTTTAGGGCTACTTGATGGAGAGCAGCGCTAAGCCATCTTATATGGCCCACATAACCAAGTTACAATTATAACCGAAAGCTCCCCCTTTTGGGGATGCTGGTTGAACGTGACGGTTTTTTTTTAAAATGACCAAAGCAATAGAACGCATTGCAGTGTAGTTCCCTCTAGGTCTGCAGTCTATTTACATATCAAGGATGAAATTGCTGTGGGTACAAATTCGAGTAAGCACCGTACAACATTAAGGTTATATTGAAGGTTATAATACGAATTAAACTGAAGTCTGAAGCAGGCGGTTATTCGATATCTAGTACTAAACTTGATACATTCAACTGTAACATTACATCAGTATTTCCAATTGCGCAAACTCCCCCCCCCCCCCTTTTTTTTTCCCTACCACTTCCCCCCATCTATTTTCTTCCCACAAGCATCTTGTAGGAGGCAACTAATTCGGAATTTTTTCTCGGTGTGTAAATGTCAGATTGAAAAGGAAACAACAGTCTAGATACAAATAAGACAGATCTGTAAAATGGATCTTCACGCAAATTTGAACAAATTAAGAAGAATTTGGAAGCGATAGAGATGTCGTTTTTGAAACGAAAATTACGAATACCTTGGACGGCTAGAGTAACTAACAATGATTGCTTGCAAGAAGCTAATGAAAGTAGATCTCTATTTACAGCAAACAGAAAGATAAAAACACTGTTCTTTTGTCACATAATGAAAAGTGAGAGACATTGGAGACCATCGTGACAACTGGAAAGATCAGTGGGAAAAAGGGTAGAGGAAGACCAAGAGAGATGATGCTGGATGGGCTGAAACGATGGCATGAAGGGATATCATCAAGAGAGCGGTTACAGGCAACTAGGGATCGTGATCTGTGGAGACGCATGAGCGCCTACGCCAGTTAGCAAGGCACATGATGATGATGATGTTCACACAAAAACTGAAGTTCTGAATCAAGATGAAAGTCCAGAAGTGGACAAAAAAAAAGCACTTTCCGCCAGATTTGGTGCTAAGAATAAGACAAATGTATCAGTACTGTAGTAATAAAAAGGAAAGTTAAGAGTAACTAAAACGGTGTGTATTTTTAGTGTGAGTGATTGTGTGTAGGCCTTTGTATGTATGTATGTATGTGTGTATGTGTGTATGTCCTTGGCTTGGGCGTTGCGAGTCCGACTCGTATTTCCAACGTACCGCAATCGAAACCCACTACTAGCTGCGTGGAATTTTATCATTGTATGTGGCGTCACAGATCAACCCAGCCTAAAATGGGTACCGGTATGTATGTCCTGGGGAAGTAAAGACGGCCGGCGTAATGCTGACCACCTAGTGCCGATAGGTCTGTAAAAATATGGGTGCTCTTTTTATATGCCCGATGTGCCTAAAGACGTGAAAAGGGATCTTCACTTTACTCATATAAATATATATATATATATATATATATATATATATATATATGTGTGTGTGTGTGTGTGTGTGTGTGTGTGTGTGTGTGTGTGTGTGTGTGTGTGTGATGTGTGCACAATTTTGTTAATAATATTTTGATATAGACTTAACAGGCGTTATTGATAACATTCTATTGTGGTCTGACAGATGAGTGATTGAAAGGTCCGAAACTATGACGAGCCTGCTAGCCCAAATTGTAAATTTTTGGAGAAAAAAAGTTCGTTCGTTCGTTCGTTCGTTATTGTTCTTCTTCTTCTTCTTTTTCTTCTTGTTCTTCTTGTTCTTTTTCTTTTTCTTTTTCTTTTTAAGATTATTCCTTTGTTTATTATCGTCTAGGAAGTTGTTGCTTCTTCCCCTCATTTCCTCCTCAAATACGCTGGATTTTTAAAGTGCGTTTGACACAGAGAATAACGTGAAAATGGTTCACAGCCTTCATTTGCATTCGAGACACAGCTTTTTTTAAGAACTTCATGCAAAGCAGCGAGACAAATAAATGAACAATTTCAAAGTTGAGAAGGGAACAGTGTGAGTAAATAGAAAGGGTACAAGAGTTTACGCGGCCCACACATCACCGTGTAATTTGCCTAATATTTGAGGAGCATTTCTAAAGTGGCAGGCGTGTCGTCTAAAGTAAAGCACAGACATCTGTGTGACGTAGGCTGAGCCGTGGGGAGGGAATTATGGGGGGGGGGGAGGAAAGGCTAGTCTAGATCAGTGATTCTCAACTTGTGGATCGCGACCCTATTTTAGTCAAACTACCTTTAACATGAGTCGCCTAAGACCATCGCAAAACACATATTCATTGAAGGTCAGAAGTAGGAACGAAAATAATGATATGGTTGGGGGATCGCCACAACATGAACAACTGTATTAAAGGGTCACGGCATTAGGATGGTTGAGGGCTATTGCTTTAGATTAGGCCATTTATGTTACTGTGGTTGGTGATAGTGTTGTGGTCGTTACTGTTGTTGTTGTTGTTGTTGTTGTTGCCCTAGTTATTGCGGCTATTGGTTTTTTATGGATTTGACGTTTTGTTGTAACTGTTATTATTGTTGTTGATGATTTATCATTGTACTATTACTGTTGCTATTGTTATTACATTTTTATTTTACTAGATGTTGTCGTTGTATAGTTATAGTTACTACTGTTTGTTTCCTTGTTATTGTTGTCATTTCATTATTGTAAAACATTTTGTTGTAACTGTTGTTGTTGTTTGTTTTTGTTTTGTTGTATCTTATTTTTTATAGCGTTTTGTTGCACATGACTATTTTTTTGGTTGCTTTTGCCTTTATTGTTGTTAAATTATTGTTGAAGATGTTTTTGACGCTAATATTGTTGTTGTGTTATTGTTATTCCGTTGTTGTTATGTCTGCTCTTTCTTAAATAACGTTTTTCTATTGTTTTAGCTGTTTTTATTTTTGTCTCTACCAAGCGGAATTTGGAAGAAAGGGCGGAGCCAATATAACAAGCACACATACGAGCATTTTCCCCCAAATTTTATATATATAGTAGAACATTGATTCTGGAACTTCTCTTTGTTGGAATAATTCGGTTACAAACAAAATTTTCGAGAGGTAAGGGGTCTATGACTTGGTTACCGAACAATGTTAAGGCTCCTGAACAACCATTTCTGACAACGACAAAATGGGCAAGAAAAATGTTTTTCGATGTTTAAGATCCTTCCTTTGTTCCAGCCAATCGTCTAGGAAGTTGTTGTAAACTTAAAGACATTTCGGACCAAAGCACAGTTTCGAAGATGTTTTGAAATGACCTCTGACACAGAGAATTACAAGAAAATCACTTCACAGCCTTCATTGTGCATCATCGACAAAGCTCCGGCGCAGGCGACTTGAAGGACCGAGAACTCAGCAGGGAGACAAATATGGCTGGACTGAAGCAAAGTTTCTGGAAGTTGACAGGGCAGGTGTGATAAAGAAGAAAGGGTACAACTCACGTTTTCGGGCCCAGGGCCACTGTGATCGGCCGTTTATTTATGCGTCCTAAAATTTGAGAAGCGTAATTCTAAGTGGCAGGGGTGTCAGGTTGTCTTCTGTAAAATGCAGTCTCTCGTGTGACGTAGGCTGAGCCTGTGGGGAGGGAAGTTGGAGGAGGGGGGGGGGGTTTAGGGCTAGTTCTAGATATGTTATGTTATCACAATCGACGTCTTTGCACATTGGGTATCATCATGCGTGCTCAGTCTTCGATGCAGCAGCCACTTCAAGGTACCTCTACTTATGTGATAACAAAACATAAAATAACATCTTGTAGGGAGTCGGCAATCCGAAACCCAAGTTCAAGGTGTCTCCTTCGAGCCAAAGAACTGCGTGGCTGTTGGGTAAACAGTCGTTAACGAAGGCAGGCAGGTCGTTGTAGGGGCGACGCCTGCTGGTGGATGTAATGTCCTAAGTCCCTTCCCCAGCTAATACTGAGGGTACTGCTGGGGTGACCGTTTATTAACCCTCATATAATGCTTCAGGTCAAAATGTACGCTAGGCACGGCCACCTTTTTTTTTTCCTGCCAGACGGTGGCCGTTGCATTTTTGTTCCATTTATAGACTGGAAGGATATAGTTTCGTCGCCCAGCTTCTGAGTTGAGTGCATGGCGTGACACTGTGAGCTACGTGTTTTTTTCGTTGGCACAGGAGCGGAGCAACTATGGGGTGACCCGTTTGCTATGAAGCTGAAACTAGGATTACCAGAGTACCAGAGAGTACCTCTACTTATTGCTCCCCTGAGGAGCTGGTTATAGTATCTCCTGTCTTTAACTCTACGAGGGTATAGTCGTGCTTCACCAAGCTCAACTTCTCGGTCACGAAGTCGTGTTAGCGTCAGAGATTCGCCATTATCTCCACAACTAATCCGTACGGCATTGATGATCTCAGCTCTGTCCAGGCTTTTTCCCATTTGCATTGATGCATTGCTTGACAGCTGGTCAGCTCTTTCATTACCATTTACTCCTGCGTGTCCAGGTGTGTAGATCCAGATGATGGAGGTTAACTGCGACTTCAAAATGCTTTCTAACTATTTGGAGCGGAGACTACCTATAGCGATTTTCTTAAGCATGTTTTTAGAGTCTGAAACAACTACAGCATGTGTGGTCGCTTGTTCTGCTACACATGCGAGTGCTCTGGTAGCAACAGCTATCTCCATGGTCATGCTTGACGTAGTCGTCTGGTGAGCACCGCTATCATCTTTTATTGTTTTTCCCATCTTTTGTGCTGTGTATGCCCATACTGATCTTGACCCGCGCTGATATTTGGAGGTCGTTGAAACCGCTGACATCCTGTAATACAGGACACGCGTGAGCGCAGCGTGAATACAACCTGACACCCCTGTAAGAGAAAGTCGCCAGTGTGAAAGGTTAAGATCCCTTCGCTTAAAATATATTAAATCTATCTGTGCTGTTGGCTTATAATATTTTACGTCTGTTTGAAATTAAAAACCCGATTTTTATTAAAAATGTTTTAGGAGAAGCCACCG
>CAJHNH020004918.1:0-7500 GCA_905116865.2 Candidula unifasciata
CTATCAACAAAAGACAAGTGACCTCAAACCCATTACAAATACCGAACTATCAACAAAGACAGGTGACTCATCAACCCTTTTACCAATACTGAAACTATCAACAAAGACAAGTGACCTCAACTCAACCCATTACCAATACTGAACTATTCAACAAAGAACCGGTGACCTCAAACCCTTTACAAAATACTGAACTGAACTATCAACAAAGACAGGTGACCTCAAACCCTTTACAAATACTGAACTATCAACAAAGACAAGTGACCTCAACCCTTACAAACTCAAATCCTTTACAAATACTGAAATACTGAAAGACTACGATGTGACACACCAAAGTGATTTATGGAGGTGACTTTCTTTTCAGAACATTATCATCATTACTCAGGCATGTCGTTTTACACACGTCTCTCTCCTACATGGGCACGTCTGAAATTATCCCTTTCTCTAGCCATTCTCTCCGAGCCCCATTGCACTTTCAGTTGCCATGCATCTTCAAATGTCTTGTATCCATCTTCACGAAGGTCGACACCTGCCTCGCTTGTCACAAACTGCAACCTCCATCACCGTCTTTTCTAAGCCACCATGACGGGTTCCAGACAATATTTCTTCAATCCCCCTTCCCTTCTCAATTCTTCTATGTGCTTTATCGTCATTTAAACAAAAAAAAAATCAAATATGGTAAATACAGTCATAAATTATAGGTTTATTTATTTATTTTATGTTCCTATTCAAATATGACTATCATCGATTACTACCTATACAGTGTTTCTGTACTTATAGCGATAGGGTGGGAGCGGTGGGGGGGGGGGCATTACAATGTGTTTTAGAACATGAAGCAGATATAATTTTTAGTTTCTTCTTAATTTTCAGTGGGGAAAATAGCCATTACCTGATTATGATCGATGCCGAGGTATCAACGTACCGCCATCCTTTGCTTGCCAGTTGGAATTTTGGCTCCTTTTGTATAATCAAAAAAAAAGAATACGTGTTGTTCCTATTATCTATACTGGTTACTTCCCTTCATGCCATCGTTTTAGAGTCTTATACCAGAGAGAGAGAGAAGAGAGAGAGAGAGAGAGAGAGAGAGAGAGAGAGAGAGAGAGAGAGGGGGGGGAACGACTACCCGAACGGTTAGACCGCTGGTCTCTTAAGCTGGATACCAGGGTTTTCGAAATTCTCGGTAAGGCTGGGGATTTTGTTATATTATTTTTTATTATTTTGTTATTGGGGGTAAAGTAAAATTCCTCTTCTGTACAGTCGTGGCGACAGCACTAGCCATGTGGCCGTAAATCCTCAGACTCAAAGACCCCTACCTACACCTCAAAGTGTGGTATAATAAAGGTCAGTATTGTCAGTTGTGTTGTTGTTGTTTTTTTTACGATAAATAAATAGAAATTAGAAGTTACCTGCCGAACGGGAAAAATATTTCGCGGACCAACTGACGGCTGAGACAAAAACAAAATGTGGATAGGACTTTTTTGAATAATTCCTCTTTATGAAATAAACATTTTTCGCTAATTCGACAACTGCCTACTGTTTTAGAGGTACGGGCAACTGACACACATTACTGGAGGTGTGTTTTCTTAGAGCAGTCAATCGATCAATCAATCAATCCTCATCGCGCCCAGTGGCACATAAGGCAGAGGCAAACTGTCCGGCACTCAGTTCGATCCTGAGCCATCCTTTCTCCAGTTTTGTTTATTCCACGTAGCCTACAGTTTCAGCCTCGAAGGTTCGCCTTTAAGTGCTTCTGGGACTGCTTGTTCCTGGCTGTCCTTGTGTGTCCATTGCATTGACTGTCTTCGGCTGTCTCTCCTTCTTCATTCTGAGGAAGTGTCCAGTCCACCTCCATTTTCGTTTTTTTGATTTCCAAATTTACATCTTCTAAATTTGTCATTTGTTGTAATCTAGAATTGCTGATTTTATATTCCAGTGTAAACACCAAGAGGTTTCTTAGAGCAGCGCTGCAATAACATGAGTTCAACTTTTCTGTATTGCTTTTTATTACATCGATTGATGAAACGTATTTCCATACAGACAGGAAGCCAGTGGAGGAACACCCCCCCCCCCCCACCCCACCCCCAACAAGAAAAATTTGTTAAAGCTTTATTACAGTAGCAATGTAGGGACACAAACAGTAATCGGCGGGAGGTTTTTTGATGGGGCTCCAGGAAATCACATCTAATAAGAACCGGTCCACGAAGCACAGGTTGAAGAATAAATATGGTCAGCAAGAGGACACCCTATAAGAACACGAACAGATGACATTAAAGCCCTTCTACGTCGAGTGGTGTGGGGGGGGGGGGGGGACAATAACCGTTGCTACTCATCAACAATGGATCGCAAAAAGCAGAAATGGTGCAAGATAATCAGAAGTATTGTTGTTGCAGGGAGGGTGCATGATTCGGCTACACTTTATATTTTTTCCCCTCTTAATCAGGACATCCATTTCTCAAAAAATTACAATTAATATTGAAGAAATCAAAGCCACATGTTCCCGTTGTTAATCAGAACAAAGGAGACACAAAACAATGGATTACCCTTTACTGCCTGCCATATTTTGCTGTATAGCTTCAGATATATATTAAACAATCAGACAATGTAATGAAATCAGTATAAAACTGAAGGACACACTAGACAACGTACAAAATCGAAAGCTATAGTTATAGTGCCGGGAATTGAACCTGTCACCGCAAAAATGGCCGTTGCGCCTCGCTCTGGAAACAAATGTGCTATGAACATGACCGACTAGGCACCCATAATTTGTATATTATCACATGCACACCACATCATGTTTTTAATTACTTGCTTCTTGTTTAAAATTTATCATGTTGTGTGTGTGTGTGTGTGTGAGCATGTGGGTTGTATTTGGTGTGTGTTTGTGTGTGTCTGTGTCAGGACTAATTTAGACTTCATGAGGCCCTAACTATATAAAGACCAGAAGCCCCTACTGTTTTTTAAATTACACCCAGTTCATCTCAGAAAACTATAAAAGATGGATAATATAATGTAAGTTACCTCATAGCTTTACACTGACAAGTGACTGAGATAACACAAGTTAATTTTTACAAAAGTGGAATTTGACGGACATCATGTTTGATTAGTTTTAATCAATGTATAGGCTACAAGTTACAATAAAGAAAAATATAACTAACATAATATTATTTAAAAACAATTTAATTTAGGGGTGGGAGTGGGGGTGTGGGATTATATACTTACAGAACTTGCATTAAAAATTTACTACAGCAAATTGCCGCTTTGTAGAAATGGGGGGAGGGGTGTGAGGCCCCTGCCAGATTGTGAAGACCCTAAGCGTTAGTTTGTAGCTATAACCCAAATGCAGCATTGGCCATTCGTCTATACAATATAAAATGTAAAAATACATGACTGCATATCCAACAGTGGTGCAGAAGAGAGGAAAACATTAGGGGTGTCGAAGGTAGGGTTGCCCAGTCATCTTAAAAATTTGCTAGGAGGAGGTTTAAACTGGTAAAAAAAAAATAATATAACAATAAACAAAAATAATAAAGCTCCGAATGGCAAATATATAAAATATATTTAACGTAATATAAAATGAATTAACAGATACATTAAAAGATAACTTATATCCATGTTTATAGGGACTCTTTACTCCATTCGTAAATTTGCTAGGGCGGCGTTATATTATTCCCGTCCCAATGTGGGGCGCATTTTGTTGTTATTTTAAAGCCCCACATCAACTGTCGTCAGGGCCATATATATTGCATACGGGTTGAACAGGGTTTCTAGGACTTTCGCCCAGGTGATGGTTATCCGAATCGTGGCACTTTGTGTCATCGGGTGTTTGTCACTCGCCTTGCCGTCCTGGTGAGGCTGAACGACAGTCAGCCATTAGAAGGCAGCGGATGTATAAATAGAAACTCAAACAAGATAACTTATATACATGTTTATAGTGACTTTTTAACCCTTAATTTGCTAAGAAATTAATCCTGCGAACTGTCACTAAAAAACTTATGGGGAGGCAGAACAACGTGCCCAAAACACATAAACTGACGTTTGGGTCGGAGCCTTTCTCGACACGAACTGACTACACAGTAATAGCAAAGGGGAGAGAACTATCCATTTGCTACACGATCTGAAAATCAAAAGGTCTCCCCACTCCCACCCCAGGTTTCAGCACCCCCTGATGTCCACATATGCACTTTGTTTTCATTCTGTAAGGTGTCTGGACTCCGCACAGTTTTAGATTCATCAGAATACACACACCAGCTCGTTTGCAACCAGGAAAATACTGTAATGTTTACATAAACAAAGGATTAGTGAAATATAGTACCACGGAGGGTGAGACGACATGTGTTTTATTTCTGGCCCGCTAAGGACAGATACTTGCCATACAATTTATGTCACTGTTATTTCCTGTGTGGGTTCCATTGTGGGGAAAACAATAATTGACCCACTCCCTCCCCAATAAGCATGTTGTAGGAGTCGACTAATTGGGGGAAGGGGGAGGGGGTCCCTTGAAGTTGGAATGAATGTATCTGAGAGGCAAAGAAAAACAAATTTGCATACAAATATATTACACACACACACGCGCGCGCGCGCGTGCGAGCGTATATCGTCATGTAGCAGGTTATTTGCGAAACACCACTTTCGTCACGGTCTGTCTGAAAGAAACTCGGTCTCTCGCCAAATATCGCGCTCTGTGTACTTTTATATTGAAGAAGTCATATCCTGACCCATCTTTGCGCTGGTCGTCCCCTGCCTCTCCTTCCTGGTACCATGCCTTCTGCTGTTTTTTTTTTTTTTTTTCAAACCGTCATGGCGCTGGATATTACCAGAATATTGCAGTTTCCACCAATCTCGTGTTTCACGCCAGGCAAACACTTGCATTACTACCATCACCTCCATCGTCATGCAGCTGGTAAAAGTAAAGGACCCTTTTCCACGCTTTTAGGTGTATAGGGCATATAGGGCAAGACCTATATTTTTATAGACCAACGGCACAAGATGGGTGATGTGGTCAGCATCACGCCGGCCGCCTCTACTTTCCGGGACTGCAGCCGGTACCCACTCAAGGTTGGGTCGACCTGAGAGCCAAGGTCATTTTTGAAGAAAAGTCCGGCTCCGCCAGGAAGCGAGCCCATGACCTTCCGATCCGCGGCGCGCGTCTAGCCGCTCTGCCACGGCGACTCCCATGCTGCTGGTTGTTATGGAGAATTCATCACTGACATCTTTGAATGTTCTGCCAGCTGAGCGTACTGTGAACGTTCGTGCGCTTCTTTGCTGGCTTATAAGGGTCTGTGTATGTAGATCCGTATATCTGCTGAATGTTCACTGATGAAAGCGTTGACCTCTGTACTGACAGCGACATTGCCTGTCAACTGTGGCAGTACAGGAAAACGTACAAACAAACGTACGAGGCACTGTTATCCACTCTACACCAGGGGTGATGTCTATTAGGCTGAACATTTGCTTAACAATATCTTCTGCCCGACCTAGTCATGATTTTCCCACTCTTCAGCATGTTACCCTTTTCACTGAAAATCGATTTGATGCAGGGGATATTTCTTATCAGAGCATATTTTAAGGTATGCCCGAGTCCTCCAGGTCTTGATCCTGTGGTTCATGATTGGAAAGTCAAGTAGATATTTCATTGCAACATCGGAAGTGTCTCTTGTACATCCAAAAATAATGCGCAAGGCTTCATTTTGCTCCTTTTCAAGTCGTTCAGTCTGTGTAGCACTGACTATGAGGATGGCTAGAGCAAATTCATTGGGGGAAAAGACCAGCCCGTAGAATGAAAGTATTAGTAATTGCTCTATATTGGAAGCAGCCATAACCCTCACTGCATATAGACCTTTTGTGCTTTCGTTATCACATGGTCAACAGGAGATATGTCATCACGTTGGTTCTGATCAACACACTTTCACCCATTGTCACTTCTGGTAAGTCCGTCTTGACCATGTGATTGTTCAAAGAGAAGTTTGTTACTGATGCCTTCAAAAGATTGACCTGGGCATTGGAACCATCACACCAGGAAAATTCGATCGAGTGCGTTGTGCATTATGCAGGCGAGCTCCTGTCTATCGCGTCTTTGTCGATACATCAAAAGGTCACCAGCGAATGACAAAGTCCTTCCCTTTCCATTCAGCTGCTGCTCAGTGATCATCACTGTATACACTCTGAACAGGACTGTTGACAGTGGTGATCCCTGCGGCAGCCTGGATATATCGTTCGCGGTTCTGAGGACCAACTATAACATCTGAGGAATACCTTTCCCTGGAAGAGGGCGACAGCAATCCAGTGGATCATCAAAGGCTTTGCTATAGTCAGTGAAACAAGCACGGAAACCTACGTTGTATTCTTTACATTTTTAGATATCTGTGTTGGGAAGTGCATGTCTATCTAATTGCTGTATTTGTCATGTTTTTGGGGGCGCAAACACAGTTTGACGATGAAAAATGAATCTGGTGACATACAGTTCGACTGTCCCTCTAAAGATCCACCTATACACTATATTGATACGAATGCGTTGTCATATGAACAGAAACACCTAGCCTCGACTCGGCGTAAGTCCACAACATACTCCTTACTGTCTTGTTTCACTGGTGATCCTAATCCTCTTTGCATCGTCAACCAAAACAGTTTCTCCTCCTCGCTTACGTGCCCTCACTTCGGGTCACCATAAACGATACATGATAACCGATTAGAGACTCGGCCTCTGGCAACAAGTCTCTCAACACACAGTCGCATCAGAATCATCACGAGGCACTACACAATTTCCGTCCTCGCAATAGCGCCACACTTCACATTTCGACTTCTGTCGGCCTTGTGGCAAATAACATGTTGGGTCCGCCACGCCTTGTCTCCACACAATACGCACACGGGAGCATTTCGACTCATACATCAAAGTTCTAATGCACAAGATCAACTTTAACTGAACTAAAATAGTACACCGAATTACTGCTAAAAATTCACAGACAACTGAACATGAATTCACAGACAACAAAACATGAATTCACAGACATCTGAACATGAATTCACAGACATCTGAACATGCGTCTGCACGCTCGGACTTGCTGAGAGGCACTGAACCCAAGAACCACGGTGCCCCTTTAGCTCCTTCTCTGAACCCCGCAAGGTTCTCGTCTCTCACCTCAAACTACATGGACCCCTTTTTCCCAAGTCTCTATTAGCGTCATCGCGGGTGCCATTTCGACTGGCGTCGGCTATCAGGCCTCTGACCAGCCAAGTGAATCTAGCATGCAACAGCAATGCTCCGCCGTCCCTTCTAGCGGGCAAACCGTATGTGTTCGCTTGAGACAATCACTCTGTTGCGTGTTCACTGTAACATTTACCCAAAATATCTTAACAACTATCTAGTTTGGTCAGCATCTCTCGAGTCAGATCATAAGTATCTCGAGTGAGAGTCAGACAGAGTACCGTGTACCCGTCAGACAGTGAGGCCTGAGTTGAGAGTCTCTGTCGCGATACGGTCGAAGGTAGAGTCCAGCTGGAGAAGTC
>CAJHNH020004918.1:10000-28990 GCA_905116865.2 Candidula unifasciata
AATTACAGACATCAGAAGGAGACAGTCATCATTTTTCGGCCATGTTATGAGAAGAGGGAAAACGGAACATGTGGTGACAACTGGAAAGATCTATGGAAGGAGGGATAGAGGAAGACAACGAGAGAAGATTCTTGACAGTCTTGTTGCATGGTGGTGGTGGTAGTGGTAGCAGTAGTCTGGTACTGCATGTGTGATGTGGTAGCTGTTACACTGGCCACATGAACTTCTCAGTACAAACTATTGCTACCCATTTTAGTCTGGGTGGACACGGATGCCAAGCTCAATTTAGTTACAATATTTCGTCAGATGATGACTTTCCCATCCTTTGGAGAGGATAATATGATTAGTGGGGTGGGGGGAGGTTAGGGGGTTGATGCCAGACACTATTAACTGAGAGAGCTTAAAACATTATTTTAAAGCTCTCATTTCTTAACTATTTTTTTCAAAATAATTTCGCCAGGGAAGATTTTTCAATCCTTCAGGGAGGGAGATATGTCTGGGTCGATGGGAGAGTGGGGGGGGGGGGGTTTATGATCGACACTGTTAGCTGAGAGCTATTTTCTTTCTTTTCTATTTCACCATTTTCGGCCACAGCAACGCGTGGTCGGGTACAGCTAGTTTTGTATAATTTTTCACATGGACAGTTGTTACAATTCCAGAAGATCAGTTTAATCTCCCCAGCAGATTTGTACACAACAGTACATTGGCACTTCAGTTGTGTGTCTATGTGTGTGTGTGTGCGAGCCCGCTCGAGTGCGTATGTTGCTCTAGTTTTATTATCAAATTTCTTCTTCTTCACATCCTCTTTTAATGCTTCGGATGTCGAGGGAGATATATAGTTTTGCTTCTTGTTCCTCTGGTCTCCTCACAAACACAAACACACACGTGCACACGTTTCCTTTATATGTATATCATCTCTAAACTGTATAAAAAGCAGAAGACAGTAACCTCCTAAGAGAATTTCGCAAATAATGAATATTTCTTTAATGTTCCCAAAAATATATACCATAGTTTAAATTAGTAATAACAGCTTGAGATTTATGTAAAATAAACCGACAATTCAACAATTTGCAAAGTTTTTTTTTTTTTTTAAATAGCATTAACTTATAATTGTATGACATGAATGAAAGACCAGCAGTTTTCTCAACGTGACACCAGGTCATCTTTTTGACAACGCATTTCCGCTGCAAATACAAGCAGGTTGCATATGTTTAGTTAAGAAATTCCATAGTTATTTCCACTACCCTTTGCTTTCTATTCCCGGAAACTAATAGCTAGCTATTTAACACACAGGGAGTTGAAACCAAAGCTCATGTTAAATACTTTCTCTTCATTCTCCATTTTCTATTATGTCAATTAGGTACTGTGTATTTTGCGATGGATACTATTAAAAAAGCCTAAACATTAATTTTAATGTATTAATTAATCCAAGTTTTGTGCATGATGTGATTAACTCTTAGTATCATTATTTCCTACTATTATGGCTTGTTGGCTCGGCCTCATAAATATTTTAAAGTTAGATACGTATCCTTTACAGGACGCTGCAGAACCAAACCCAGCATTTTTAACTGTTGTGGTTTTTCTAGGCAAATTTACGTCTAGTAGTTTGCCTTTGCTTTCTGGGCAGTGGCTTCTCGATATCACTGTCTCGATACCACTGTCGAAACCAATGCAAGGCGCAAGGCTTGCAGCTGGGATCAAAGCCGGCATCCCGGCATTACGAAGCGCGTTCGCAACGCCTAAGCCACAGACGCCGACTCATGAATGTTGGTATTGAATATTTCCAGAACAATCTGGGAATTGTCAGTGAAGGAAATGCAATAAATAATAGAACTGGATATCAAACATACTTCAAGTTTTGTGGTAAAGAATGCAGAATGTGTGAAATCCATGTCTGTGTTCTGGAGCCCCATTTGTAAAAGAATTCTGGGTTTGGGGGGGGGGTGGGGGGATGACCCACTGCCCTAAATAACGTACAAGGCGACTACTTTGGATGTTGTTGCATTTGGAGGTATTTGGCCGAAAGACGCAGATATCGCAGTCTAGCCGTCAATCAACTATGGTCATTTTAATGGTGAAGACGGAGACGAATGGGAAGCTTTAAATTTACACACCATAGCGACATTATCTAATATGTGACTACAGTTGCCATGTACATATGCTATGAAACTACTGTTAATATTTTAATTATTCTTCTCCGGCTCTTTTTTTTTTTTTTTTTCCAACGGATCAACATCAAAGCACATGGGTGTAATCCATAAATGTTCCGTTTTTCTTCCAACTCAAGCCTGAGTCTGAAGATTCTCAGCGCAGTGCACGAACTCTGTAGCACCGGCAAGGTTCTTGAAATACTTTAAGTAGATTTTTAACACCACATTTTGCCCGGGCAGCGCCGTTATGTTACTTTTTTTTTTTTCGATTTCCAACTGCTAAGGGATTTTTTTACGTGCGCAATAATACACAAAGGCGTCCGATCTTACTACGCAGAAACCGGGGAAAATTACTAGAAGTTCATGTGAAAAAAAATCCCAACGGTCACCAGGGCTTGAACCCGGGACCACTAGCACTCGAGGCGGACATCGTGCCTCGAGACCACGCAGCCCCTCAATGGCTCTTAGAATTTGCTATAGTCGCTGCGTCTCCTGCCTACGCTGGGTAAAAATATGGGTGTGGTTATCGAATTTTGCCGGAAGCCGTGTTTTCACATGTGTCGTTTTGTCTCTGGGTCTCTGGGGTTGCTCTTTGTGTAGGTTCTGCGTCATTCATTGATCTAGTCTCGGTTATGTCACAAAACAAGATAAACGTAGCTCTTCCTTCATTCTTTCCTTCCATTTTTTTATTTCGTTTTTTTTTTTTTTTTCACTTATCCATGCGTCTACCTGAAGGTTTGGCACTCTAAAATTATATCATTCTCCCTACCCTTTGTGGGTTCCGGGGCCCTATTATAGGGAAAACAAGAACAGACCCACTAACTAGTCAAAAGCATGTCGAAAGAGTCGACTAATTGGGAGCTTCCTTCGAAGTCGGAGTGCATCTGCCTGAGAGGCAAGGAACCAACAGTCTGCATTCAAATTAGTCAGATTTGTCAAACGTTTGCACACGCAACACTCAGGTTCTGGAACAGGACTGCAGTCCAGAAGTGGACGCACAGCCAGAACTTTCCGCCGGAGTTTACAGCCGGTGAACGTGAAGAAGCAGAAGATATCAATCTCAATCTAGATGGCAGGCCTAAAGTGCAAATTACATAGACCGCCCCTCACCTCGACAGAAGTACATGAACAAAGTCAGCAAGCCAAGTTGTGGTAAGCAGATAAATTACTAAAAATAGCTTGGCATATAGGTGATGGACTTGAGTGAGTGAGTTGGAGCGCGCGCACGTGCCTGTTTACGTGAGTAAAGGAAACATTTCTGGAATTTTCTCCCATTGATTACACAAGGTAAATCTTATCAGTAAACTAACTGCAGCACGTGCTAGAATCCAAATATTCGTAAATATATATAGACCACTGCCGGCGTCTGTGGCTTAGGCGTTGCGAATGGGCTTTGTAATGTCGGGGTGCCGGGTTCGATCCCTGCTGCGGACGGTTTGTCTTGCGATGGTATCGACCGTGGTACCAAGAGCCGACCGTCCAGTTAATGGCAAACTACTGGACACAAATTTGCCTTGAAAAACCACAACAGTCAGAAAATGCTAGGGTTGTTTCTGCAACGTCCTGTAAATAAATATAGAAAACTATGTAATTGACGTTTGCAGATGAGTCTCTGACACTGGCTCCGGCACTTGGTGAGACTTGATTCAATTGCAAAGACTGTACTTCAAGGAACACTGAGGTGTAGTCGAAGAAAAGGAGGGCAAAGAAGAAACTGGAATGACAACATCAAGAAATGGACAGCACTAAGTTATCATACACTTATGTGTCAAGCAGAAGACTTAAAAAATGGCGGGTGTTGTGTGCTAGTGCTTTCAACCTACACGACCACAACTGGTCAAGGGTTATGTTATGTATATGTTTATGATTCTTCTCTTCTTCTGCAGCATTTCAAGCCCTTGAGGCGCATTGCTAGTTATCCCCCGCCTCCATTTATCTTTCAGACTAGCCTCCTTTTCCCAGTTAGTAACTCCAAGTGTTTGTAAATCTGTATGTAACCCCTGCAATCTATTATCTCGAATGATACCAGTAAATATACGTGAATCTCACTAAAAGTCTGTGTATAATAGTAATCGTCTTTGTTCTTCGTCTTATCCAAAGAGTCTATACCACTGTCAGCTTTTTCTTAATCTGTAAATAGCATACATCATTAACAGATATACTGAACCAAGTCGGCTCCCGTCAGACGCGCAAGTGCTACCTCTTAGCTACTCCGTCTTGTTCCTCTATCCCAGTGGTTCTCAAGCTTCCTAATGCAGCGACCCTTTAATACAGTTCTTCATGTTGTGGCGACCATTTAATACAGTTCTTCATGTTGTGGCAAACCTTAAATACAGTTCTTCATGTTATGGCGACCCTTTAATACAGTTCCTCGTGTTGCGGTGACCCTTTAATTCAGTTCCTCATGTTGTGGCGACCCTTTAATACAGTTCCTAATGTTGTGGCGACCCTTTAATACAGTTCCTCATGTTGTGGCAATTCTTTAATACTGTTCCTCGTGTTGTGGCGACCCTTTAATACCGTTCTTCATTTTGTGGTGACCTTTTTATACAGTTCTTCATGTTGTAGCAAACTTTAAATATATTGCTATAGATGCGACATTATGTAGACTATCAGGCTGACAGCAGAGCCTGAGAAGAATCACACTGAATACATGCAACTGATAAAGATTCAGAAATCGCATGCTCTGATTGTGGTAGATTTCTTAAGCCAGCGGGTCTAACTGGTAGCACTCGCCATTGCCATGCGATTCATATGCCTCCTGATAGCACAATATAATATTATTTTCTGGAAAGACGAAAAGGTACCAACGTGCAGTGATGGTGCTCCTTTACGAAATCAAAAGCTATGGAATTCATATACGTGTATACATGTATTTGTATCATCAACGCTGAACAGTCTAGGCTAGTGGACAAAGACGCATCTTTGACGCTAACAAGATCACGTTACCTGGGAGTAAATATTTTGAAGCACTTTTAAGCAGTTATGGAGACCAAAATAGGAGTCATAACTAACTCCTCAAGGGAATAGAAAATCACTAGAAGCACCTTGGATTGGCTTCTGCAAGGGAGGACTGAGCTCGCCCAGTGTGCAGAGACGTCGATTGAGATAACACAACTAAACATTTGTATATAATAATGACGTTTCTATATGCTACTCATATAACTTCTGTTTTTTTTAAAGTATTAAACTGTTACACCCCACCCCCACCCACCCCCCTACTTCTAATTTCCCGCTTTACACAGAAAATGTAACATGTAAAAGATCGTGTTCCATAGACTTATGCGCTGCTAGGACAACCATCGCGCAGAGAAAGTCACATGACAAGGACAGCATTCTATGATTTAATACTTTGATATTGCATTAACAATAAATTATTGTTCATAATAATTAAAATAATTTAGGTTGCTAATGACCTTTTACAAAGGCCACTTTAAATATTTTTTAAATTGTAAAACAGGCTATTGGAATCAATTTACTGCACGATTGTGTGCTAGAACTTCCTTTATCTCTGACATCGCACATTGCGGTTGACGATAACGGGGCGTTGCAAATTAAAACCAGAATATTTACTCACATTGCAGCTTTCATTTGACAGTCATATATCACAGGTGAGTGCAATTTACCAATACTTATTGTTACGTTTGTATAATAATCGAAATCTAACTCCATAGCTTTAGTTATTAAATTATTGGAACTCGTTTTAACGGACCAATTTCCGACAGGAATGCGCTCCTGAAAAAATGGAGGCAGCTTTTCAAATGGCGGTTATTGACGTTATACAGTTATAGCATTATTATTACCACAGTAGTTAAATCTTAACTGTTATCTGATTGTTCCACTTACACGATTTTCTGTAATGTGTTGTTCATTCTTCAGATTAATTTTCTGTTGCTGCTTTGTTAAGGAATAAATAAACATGCCGATCCTTTACATGTTCTTTTTCACTGTTTAAAATGGCGGAACCAGCATTGTTGAGTACGAATTAATGGACTGTGTCTGGAACGCCCAACGAGGGGAATATACAATACAAACGATTTTTTTGGGGACACCGTTTTCATTAAGCATAGAACTGTGAGCGAAGAAATAAACTACGCACAGAATATCAATAAACGAACTTTTGGATACTATTTTCATTATTAAACTAAATGTTAGGCTATCCTCCAAAGAACAGGCACATATGTCGGCCGCAAAAAACATCCTAACAGGGCCTCAGTCACATGTCAGTTGCGAACTTCTTGTGACTACCATCACCGCAGAGAGCATCTCCTACACTGAGCCACTTTAGTCAAATTTTCAAAATCATTTTTTCCTTATAAAACCAGTACAGCTGCATACATATTGAAAAGCTCTTTCCAACGGTACCTCTTTCATGCCTGTATGTCAATTCTAAGCCAAGTTATTGAAGTTTTTGTGGAAAAAATGAACAAAGAAGAAAAAATAAAAGTGAGATAAAACTTGTCGCCTTAAAATCGTAAGTCTTAGAGGAGTGTTTAAAAAGTGCTTTTACTTAAAAAGTATTTAAAAAAGACCCTAGAAACCATATATTTTTGGATTCGGGACAACAATCTCTAACTGAATAAAGATGAAATTTTTAGTAGTTACGTAATATCAACTAATAATTGACTAATAATTATTCAAAATGGCCGCCATTTATCATAATCATTACTCAATATGTTCTTATAAACTTTATAACGGTCTTTACATTTTTTTTTCCTTGGTACGTTTATTGGAAAAAGAAAAAAAGCTTTAAATGTGCTAAAGACATAAGCACATGTCAAGCTCAAATTAGAACTAGGTCGCTTATTGAATATTTATATTAATTAATTAATTTAAAAATTTTTTTTTTTTTTTTTCACAATCACCATCAAATTTCGGAACAGATGAATTTTTTTTCCCTTAGTCCTGGTGATGTATCATGTGCTTCTCCCCTCCCCCTTATTTTATGTTATTTTGGCCACTAATTATTAACTAAAAATAACCATTGTCACTAAGTAAGCGAAACCATCTTTACAAATCTGAAGTACACTGACATTTTCCCCCTTGACTCACTCTGAATAATCCAGTCATCACAAATGAACAAACAATTTGTGTGGTTTATTTCAACATTTGATTATTTTTATTTATAAAGCATACTGTCAAAGTGCCTTCCACGTCCACATGGGGGTTCTTTTACCTCTACCTTTGACAGCAATTTTTGACTGTCAGGACAAGTGAGTGCCCTGCTCTGCTTAAGTGCAGAGTTGTCCACTTATTCCGGTGGATACTCGGTCCCCAGAGCTGTGTTTGCCCATCCTCTACCGCGCAGAACTGCAGTTGGGATTTTCCCTTCACCGAGTTATGAGACCATAAAGGCATTTCCCAAAACTCTCCGGTACTTTAGAAAGATTTCATATCCCAGCATAAGGATTACATCATTTGCTTCTGCTATCCAATGCCAATCTAAACACACAAAAAAAAAAAAAAAAGTAATTAACATACACATATAATAGTAGACAATTTAAAAAATGCACTTAGCAAAACAGATTTGAAAAAAAAAGATTACCATTGTCAGTATTGTGTATGTGTTGTGACAGCTAAGATATGCAATCGTCAAAAGCCAATAATTTCATGTTTTTTTTTTTCAAACAAATCCTGCATGTATCCACATTCCTTTCTGGTTGGAGTGCCCACAAAGCAACTCACACGTCTGTCTGTAATGATCAAGTTTTCACTGGGTTTACATTGTTTACCTTGGCTCTTAAAGAAGGAATGTAACTATTAGCACATGATTAAGTGGGGTTTTCAGAAAATAGTTCAATTAAAATTGCAAAATATACACCTGAAAAAAGAGGGTTTGAAATCTATTCACAGCTGATATATGTTCATACGTCCCAGATGGTATGTAATGATTATTATAAAGTATTACATTTTGTTTAAACAATTAAACATGTCGTTATAGCTACTCACCATGTCCATTAGTCTGTGTTTGACTGCCGACGAAAGCTGCTGTCGATTGGGCTGACAAGCGAGCGTGATGATGACTTGCACTCTTAGAAGCCTTTATCTTTACTGAGCGTCAACTAAAATAAAACTTTGAGACAGCTTTATAATAAAATTACAATTCTGATATAAATTTGTATGTTCCAAAAATAAGGTTTTGATTATTTTAAAAATATTCTATGATTTCTAAATCGGTTTTTCTTTTTTAAAGTACTTATGTTTTATTTTTAATCTTCATAAAATGCCAGTTCTTTTGTGGCAAAGTCTACCAGAAATTCTGTCATAGTCATCTTGAAGGTGGCATCTGTTGGTCCTTCATCTTCCTTCCAGTAATACAGCTCTATTACTGTCTTCAGGCTGTCTTTTTCTTTCACGCTCTTTACCATTTCAATATAGACAGTGTCTACTCCTTCTTCATACCAGACGTGTCGCAGTAACACACCTGGCAGTGCATTAGCGTTGTTGAGAATATTTTTCAACTTCTCCTTTGTGTTCAACTCTACATCTTTAAATAGCTCTAGGTCGAGAACTGACAACACTGACTCTGTACGCACAAAGTCTGATAATCGTTTTTCATGTACATCTCTTTGTGTCTTGTCTAACCTCTGGACATCTTTCTGCTGTCTTTTCTTCTGTTGCTCAGCTTGATGCTGCCTCACTTTAGACCCATAACGGATTGCAAAACGGACCAAAAAGTTTTGGTAGTCGTCATCAAATGACTGTAGCCAGTGCAAAGTTTTGTTTTGCACAGCCTTTATTTTAGCATCAATAAATCCTATGGAGGCATTTGGGGCTCTTTGCAAAGCTCTATCCAACATTGCCATAATTCTTTCAGCCTCCATATTATGAACCGGGGCGGAAGATGTCCTTGCTATCATTTCTTCAGATGGATTAGACAAGGCCCCTGCAAAATATGGCTTAAACTGCTGTTGCAATGTTTTAATAAACGCAGATGATACATTTTTTGCTACTATACTGTAATCTTTAGTAGAATGGTGAAGCTTGGTTAACTCAGACTCCTCCATGTCCCTGTCAAACGCATCAGTTACAGCATGGATCAAGTATTCCGGAGTCTTCTCCACTGACGTGAGATGGCCAAGACATGATGTTATCTCTTTTACCTGGTTGAAAAGAGTGATAAAGAAATATTGTTAAAAAAATTTTTTTATAACAATACACATCTACACTAGTACCCTAATAAACCTGTAAAATAAGCAAATCATATGAAAACACTAGGACAGAGGGAAAGATTGCTGAATCAAGACAAAAACTGAAGCAAGACAAACAAATTGTATCATCCAACTAGCCCCCAGCGAGGGGCCGACAAAAAAAATTAACCACAAGCAAATTCTTACTGCTTCGAAGTGTCCTCTTCCATCCTCCTTTGAGTAAAATATCTGCATCCATGGTCCTGTGAGGAAGCGGGAGTACATGCCCATTACTTGCAAGTGTAGAAGGACACTCGGATCAGTCAGGCCTTCATAAATTTTTGCGCACACAAACTTTCCCAGCCTGCATTTTACAAACTCTGTCAGCTGGACTCGATGCAGGTATATCACCGCTGCCATACTGAACATGACATTCAAACGGTTCCCAACATAGCGTTTGAAGATACCGGGATTGATATTCTTCGTCTTCAAAAAGGCTGTGAATGCAGCTGGATCACCAGACCCATCTTTGTACCTGGGAAAAAAAAATTAAAAACGTCTTGTTATGTGCATGATTATGTGATTTACTGCAGGCATTAAAATGAAAATTACATTATTTTTAGTATGATTTCCAGATTATCACTACGCTCCATATATGATGATATATCTACCTGTTGTCAAACTGCCAAATACATGTATGTTGAATAATCTGCCACAGACATGAAAAAAATGATATAAAATAGATGTCATGAGACAGGACTTGCTACACAATGATAAAAAACTGACTAAACATTACCTCAGTTTGGATACTTGATGAATCAGTGTTGCGGCCCGGCAGCCCAAGGAGGATTTCTGACCATCTTGGTCTGTCTTAGTATCCAGCTTACGCAGAGCTTCACGAGCTGATCTGGCAAGGCCGTCTAATGGGTGCACCATACATTTTAAATCGGCCACGTCTCCGTCTCCACAGTCCTCTTTGAGTCGTTCAGATACTCGGTGGTTTGCAGCAGCTCTGTCGCTCATGGTGCTGTGCAGTTTGCTTTTCACTTCTTCCAGGATGGCTGTTGCGGGTAACTGGAAGGCGGCACAGTAGATCTCGCAGACATCAGATAAGGCTTCCATTGCATGCTGGTACAGCTCCTCTGCTGATGAACCTGAAATGGGTCTAATATTGAGAGTTAATGATTGCCTACCTAGTATTGTTTTGAGGGACACATGAACTTCGTTATAATGTATACCTGCCTTTGTTGTGGAATCCCAGGCTAATGTGATGAGATCGCACTCGTGCAGCATCTAGCCAGCTTGAATGCTAGCAAGCACCCCGAGTTCGTAAGCCATCTGTGCTATTGTAGTCACACATGGAATCTGAGAAAAAACTTTACCAAAAATTATCCCTGCAACAGAAGACAACAAACGAGAAATATTCCCAACACTAACATTACACATTAAAAAGTCATAAACACACTGCCTAAATCTATAATCATACTTCCCTGCCTCTTTTGTTGTAACAATGTTGTCACTGTCTTCACTGTCTTCCTTAGAATCTGCCTGTTCCACTGCTTCGTTTTCCCAGTATTTACTTCGATCTGTCTCCTCTTGCAGTCTGGTTTTTACATAGTCTAATTCACTGCTAATCTTCTTTTGGATTTCACAAAACTGTTCTTTCGATTGCTTGTTCCTCTTTTCCAAATCAGTGATTTTTTTCTCAGATTGCTTCAGTTTGCTTTCTAATATTCCTTTGGCAATTGTCAGTTCCTTTATTTCTTCCTCGTGTTTTGCTTTAATTGACATTTCCTTTTTCCTGTGCCGCATTTCCTGTTCTTGGAACTGTTTGTTCAAATTTGAATGTTTGACTCTCCAAAGTTCAGCTGATGCCGATTTCCTCTTTATTGTCAAATTCAATGTTTTCAGTGACATCTGTTTCTTTTCCTCTCTATGTCGAATTCTAAGTGCTCTTATCTGCAAACGCAAGTGCCTGTTCTCCTTCAGCATGTTCAGACTTGTCCGTTGCTTAGCTACACAGTTGTCACAGTCTTTTTTTTAAACGCTTTGGTGATGGTGACCTGGAGATCAGTGAAACAGAAAATGAAACATTATGATTATGAATGGAGTTAAAGGGTAACTCGTCAATCCATGGTGTTGCAGAAGTGTGTTGCGCATGATCAGTTGTATGGTCAGCTGGTGTCACAGGTGTGAGTGGTGGGGATGAATGATCAGTTGGCTGAATTAGTGGTGGGGATGAATGATCAGTTTGTATGAGTGGTGCACATGTATGGTCAGGCTGCACAACTGATGTAGATGTTGCAGAAGAAGAACTTAATGATTCTCCAGACAAAAAGGATACAAAAAATGGCTGCTGGTTAAAACTGATGAGATCAGCCCACTGCTTGGTGTAATTCATTTTTTTGGCAGCATTTCTTTTAATATCATTTATACACGCCTTCACTCTCCCCTCATGTATCTGCTTGTCTGGTTCAGCTACCTGCACCATGCCCTTGATCATCCTGCAAATATCTACAGTTGTCAATTTCTCATTTACAATCAGTCGGGCTATATAGCCTTTCTTAACTGGGTACTCTGGCTCAAAGGATGACAGATATGCTCTCATATCAGAAGCTGTTTTATTTTCCATGGTGAGCTGTGTAAGAAAGTAATATTTATATAAGCATATTATATGCGTATGCAACATCATATGGGAAAAGGGAGGGGGGTGGTGTAATATTGTAATAGTAATTACATTGTTTTTACATCTATTAACTGTATGTGTCACATAGTGTGTAGTATATTTTATATATATAATTAAATATATGTATTGTATGTATGTATTATTGTACTATACTATATATATATATATATATATATATATATATATATATATATATATATATATATATATATAATATTATAATAATAAATTCATTAAATTATAATAATTATATCATGTATCATTTAAAATATTTATTTAAAAAAAATTTCAAATTTAATAATTAAATACTATAACATAACTATAAAAATATTGATAATGCATTATCTGTATTAAGAATAAATATAACTTCTTAAAATAAATACCACATAAAAGACAGCTGTTGTTATGGTAACTGCAGTAACGCCTTCCACAAAAGTAACAAAATGGCCTTTTCCTTTTTCGCCTCAGATAGTCTGATTTAATTAAAAACCATTTCTGTATATCTCCCCTATCACGTCGTTGGGTGTAAACTGACTAAATAGACTTAATTATGGATGATAAAAAAATACATTTCACAGTTTTAATCAGTTTTAAGAGCCTACAAAATAACTGTATATTAAATAACTACCGATAATTAAAAACACGCTGAAGGCTTATTCTAAAGCAACAAGATGGACGCCAATTTCTTCACCCACGATGGTTTCAGGATCGCATCTTGAAAATCCCACTGCAAATCACCCCCATAGAATATACTAATAAAAATTTTACAAACTAAAGTTAAATTGGACAGAGAATCGAATAATTACAAGAATATTACGTTTAAATGCGTTGAACGCTATCAAATAATGTGGCTACTTACCGCTATATATTCAAACACGATCGGCAGTAGCAAAACACGATCAAATGCTTTCAGACCACGAGGAATGTGAAAGTCAACCAATTTGCTTTGACTTGGGCTATATATAGCTCGTCGGAATCCCCGAGGTTTCCCGAATGTGTATAACGAATCATCATCGTGAAAAAATTCACCGACAACTTACGGACATTGTTATGGGTAGCAACCCAGCCCGTTCCGTTTCCGGAAGTGCCCGATCGATCGAAGAAAACGTAGTACCTAGAGAGAAGGCGCAGATATCGCAGGGTAGCTGTAAACCACAACACAACATGCCAACCACCCTTTCAAAAGCACTAAAAAAATTACCTGCCGGGGAATCGAACACCGATCACCTGCGCAACAGACAGAATACTTAAACTATACTGTACTACCGAAGACTCGAAAATTTCATTCAGATTAAATTATATAATAAAGCAAAGCATAGTTCATAGTGTTCCTGTTCCATATTTTTAACTACATGACTTCTTGAGGCCCTGAATGGAATGTTGTTGTCTTTGAATAAGTTGTGACCAGTTTTCGGAAAAGTGCCAAATTGTATTTTATAAAGGGAGGGGGGGGGGGGGTGTGTTAGGGTTAGTAATAGTTGCCATTCATTTAACATTTCCCTAAACAGAAAAGAACCCAGATCTGTAAAAAAAAAAAATGGATGTGCATGCACTGGCAGCACTCAGATTCCGTGTAACAGGTTTTAAAGTCCAGGAGTGGATGAACAAGAACTTTTTGCTGATGTTTACAGCCAGTGAACACGAAGAAGATCATAGATGTATGTAGCAGGTCTATTACAAACTTTTAGAATTAAATTGTATACTATTTAATTTCTATATTTTGATATTGTGTAGGGTTTTAGGCTATCCTCCGAATACCGGCCCAAAAGATGGCAGCCACAAAATATCCCAACAAGCCTCAGTCACATGTCAATTGCACACTTCCTGTGACTTAATTTGCAGTTTTCTGGCGACTACCACCACCGCCACAAGTCCCTTGCACGGCGTGGATTGGGGCTAAACTAGATGTCCAGGACTCACAAGCAAAGCTGCAGGAGATGCGGAAGCTGCTGCACATGAGTCCTAGCCATCTAGTTTAGCCCCAATTCACCCAGCATGGGGGACTCGTGGCGGTAGTCGCTGGAAAACCGCAAATGAAGTCGCTGGAAGTGCACAATTGACACGTGACTGAGGCTCGTTGGGATATTTTGCAGCCGCCATCTTTTGTGGCTGCTTTTTGGAGGATAGCTGGGTTTTATATTGAAGACCTTTGATCGATAAAATATGTCAAAGTAACTGCACTCAGTGGTCTCTGTAGAAACCAAGATAAATAACCCTGGCCATATAGGATTTTTTGGGATAGGTCTTAAACCATTATTTTTGTATGTACTGACTGAATTGTTTGTATATTTAAACATTCATAGCCTCTTTACACAAGCACAAAACTTTTTTTGTAATGTCACAATTGTTTTTTTCTACCTACAAGAAACAAAATAGTATATATTTTTATACTTTTGTGGCTTTCCGCCTGCTGCAAAAAAATTAAATCTTAGTTTCACAAATACTCTAGTATATACGTAAGTAATACAATGTTAAATAAGTATACAAACTTTCATTCTAATCAGATAAGCAGTTTTTTTGTGTAAAATATTGCAATCTGAAAAACTGACAAATTGCGGAAACCGAGGGAAAAGGAATAGTTTCATGTTTTATTACTTTCATTATACACAGTCCCGCTGCATATGCAGGACCTCCCTCTAGGGCATTTAATTTATCTTGCCTCTTCAGTTTGGCAGATCGTACACTGTGGAGTCTCTTAGTTTGCATGTCCTTCTTTTACTTCAAGCATACGTAATAATACGTAATAAATGGGGAAAAAAATTGGACAGCTTCAACCTGCCACTGGGGCTTGGTTTTAATTGTGTCCTTGTTCCTGAGCTGTTTGATCCTTTTGGCGTAGTTCATTCATGCTTATTTGTTCAGCTATCTTTGTCCGGCCGGTGTCTTTTGGTTTTTGAGCAGTCTTCCTGGTTTAAGCTGTTTGCCTGCTAGCGATCACTGATTGTGCCTGGGCTGTCACCTTCCACACCACCTCGAATTCGACAAGTCCGCGACCTTGCGGGCCCAAAAACACGGCCCTTTTCAGGGACCCCACTTAACGTCTTTTTGGTGCTTTTACTTTTTCGCATCATGCATGTGCTTGTGCGTTGGCTTTTTTTTTTTTTGCCGAGCATTTCTGTTTTGGCCTTTTTGTTTTTGTTTTGGCCTAGCATTTCTGTTTTGGCCGTTTTTTTTGTTTTTTGTTTTTTCAAATCGTGTGTGTTCAGTGTAGTGTTTGCCTGCTTTGCTTTGTGGGTATTTGTGTACGTGTCTTTTACAAATGTTGCTGTTTGTTTGTATTGTGTGGTTTTGCATGAAAAAAATGTGCATAGCATACAAATAAACATTCAATTTTAGAACATGGCAAAGATGTAGTGGAGGATATAGGGAAGATGCCCGGAGGGTGCTAAGTCAAATGAAGGTTTTTTAGGAAATAAAGTTAGGTCGGGAGATTGAGGGAGACTGAAAGCTTGCTAAGCTTAGCGTAGCGAGATTCTTTGGTCGTCGCCTTGTGTGGTTTCTCTTCAGTGCAGCATGGTCAGTCGTCAGGAATGGTTATCCAAAATACGTATCCCTGCTTGAAGTTCTGCTTATGAACTGTTTAACCAATTTTTGTACAGCTGGGCAGTTTTTGACCTGGAGGCATGTCTTGGTAGTCATTTGTTGGTTTGTCACTTGAAAGTAACTAATCAGTTCCTTCCTTTCGTTATCGTGTTTTTTGCATGATATTAGGAAGTGCGTGGTGGTGTCGTATTCCCAGCATACAGTGCACATAGGGCTGCTGGTTTTGTCTTTCCAGACGCCCAGCCTTAGTCTCCAGAGTTTGTTGATTAGTGGAATTTTGGTGGGTTCCTTGATCTGAGACTTGAGGCTGAGTTTCCTAAGTGTCCTGAAGGCGTGCCTCCCCTTCTTGCTGTTTCCATTGTGAGATCCACTCGCCGTGGATGTATTTTTTAATGAGGGATTTGCACTCTTCCTTTCCTAAGGCGAGATCAACTATGTTCTGGCTTTGTAGCCCTTTCTTGGCCGCTCGGTCTGCCCACTCATTACCTGGTATCCCCTTATGGGCTGGTATCCAGATAATTGAGACTTCGCATCCCTTTTGTTGCAGTTTGGTGCTGGCTACTAGTATTGACTCCTTTATGTCGGGTCTACTGCATTTGTTATGCCCTTTCAGGGCCTGCACAGACGACAGGGAGTCCGTGAGGATACATATTTTTTCCGGAGGGTTGTTCGCCGCGATTTGTAAGGCTTTGAAAATACGGCCAGTTCGGTTGTGCATACCGCCGTGTTGTCTGGCAGCCTGTAGCTTTTTTCCATCATTTGGGCAGGGACGACTATCCCGGCACCAGCCTCTCCATTCTTGTTTTTCGACCCGTCTGTGTAGACTGCTAGGGACTCAGATGGTAAGTTGTTTATGAGATTTTCTTCTAGTCTCCTGGCTTCGTTCGGCTCTGTGTTTCGAGAGATTAGATTGGTAAGGCTAGTGTCGGTAGTCAGTAGAACAAGTTCCCTTAGGGGCACTGTCCGGGTAAATTTCCAGTGCTGTCTTATGTCGTCCGCTATGTCCGCGTATTCGAACTCCCTGGCGGTGATCCAGGCTGTCGGCCTTCTAAATTTCTGTATCGGCTTCGTCACATTTTCCCAAGGGTACTGGTTGGGCATAAATGCTTTGGTGGCTGGGTGGTCTTGTTGGAGGCCTGTGCTCATGTAGTAGTTGAAGGTAAGTTGCTTTCTTTGCAGCTTTAGTGGGGGAATGCCTAGAGCGACTTCCATAGCTTCTCTGCTACTTCGCCCAACGCCTATGATAGTCGATAATGCTTGGCCTTGGACACTGTCGAGCTGTTTCATGGCGTTGTCGCTTGCTGCACCGTACACTATAGAGCCGTAATCTAGGTTTCCCCTGATGAACGCCTTATAAAACATAACCATGGTTTTAGTGTGAGCTCCCCATCCAGATCCTTTAATTATTCTCAGAATGTTGCTAATTAAAGGATCTGTATTCTTCAAGCTTTTTTAAAAACTCTTTTATGCAACCTGGATGCTACTCGTTATATACATGCTTGTAGAAAATTCAAAAACACTGGGCAGTGTCTTGAGAAGCAAGATCACTTAAGTTGAACTCTTGCTGCCGTTACAACTGCAAACTGAAATTGCTTTCTACATCTACTTAGTAGTTAGGGTCAGACAGCCTTTTATAAATTGGCAAAAGATATTGTAGCTTGTCACAGTTGAGCCATGTGGGTAGAATCTTGTCATAAGGACCCTGAGATTGATGCATAGCCAGGGCAGACTGGAAAAAAACCACACAGAGATTGCTCTCCACTTGGTCACATTTCATGGCATAGAGTTTTGTTTGTTAAAAAACAGCGATGCAGTGAAGCCATAACAATGTTCCCCATGGACACTACACTTGTTTTGTTCCTTATTGCTTTGTTGTAATAATTTGTCAGCTTACAGATGGCATTTTGTGTAAGCTGACCTTTACCACGTCCACCTAGGGTCAGGTCTTGCTTGCAAACAGTAAGCAGCACCATTACAGAGTGCTGTTCCAAGGCGTTTAGTGACATGGTTGATCTATTCCTCTTTGTGTAAATGTCCTCTCCATAAGATTTGACGTTGGTAAGCTCCGCAAATGTTTTGGCATAACCATCAGTAAGTATTGGTGTATGACGGGCCACAGACCGCTGCCACAGCACTCATGCAGCCTCCACCTTCATCATTCCAGCAAATCCTGTGAAATTATTATCAGAATTTGGAAGATGGTCTGCTTTCCATGCTTCAAATTCAGCTGGTTTAGATCTGAAAACTTTCTTACCAGTGGTTTTACACGCCTGAAAATATGTGGACATAACATACACATGTCTTGTAAAGACATCCACTGCACAGCCAACCCCAGTATAGGATGTATGTCCTGTCATCAGCCAAGTACGTTATAGTTGACAGTAATTTCCAGCACATCATTTTCATGTAGAGTGATGCGTAACTGCTATGCATGGACCTATAACTACTGAAGGGCCAGTCCTTGTTTTAGTAAAGATCTGTTTTAAAACAAAAAACTACCTAAGGGCAGATCCGTTAAAAAAAAATTACTAAAGGACTAGCCCTTGTTTCAGTTAAAAGTCTGTAAAAACTACCAAAGGTTAGCCCTTTTTTTTTTTCCGCTAAAGGTCTGTTCAGGTGGTGGACATATATTGTTGCTAGTAGATTTGCTGATTGCAAACAACATATATTGTTGCTAGTAGATTTGCTGATTGCAAACAAAAGAAACCACACATATTATGGTAGCAACCCTAAGTATTGAAATTAGCTGTTATTTTTCATTGTTGGTGTTCCTTTTAGACAGCATAATGCACTCAGTCTGCATGTTCAGACCTTTTGTAATCAAAACCAGCCTCCATTTCATTCACTGCTATCCCTCCTGTCTCTGTTGCTGTTCAAAATGATAAGCTTTGTTATGGCTTCATCTTTTTCTTGTTGTTGAGGGAGGTTTTTTGTCTTTAAAGTTATCCATTGTTTTCCATATCCTCTCAGGAAAATTTGCTTTCCTTCTTTTTCTTTTTTTCGGTCTTTAAAAAAAGTTGCGTGCTAATAAATCATTGCAGCGTGTCTTAAAATTTTTACCCATTTTGCCCATCAGGCATATGATGCTAAAATCATATTTTTTTAGACCGCTGTGTGTGTGGTTATGTGTCATTAACATTACTGGGAGAAACATAGACTGGTACTAAAATTTAGTTGGTTTCAAACCCCGACACGAAAGGGATCTCTTTGTCTAAACACTGCCTAAATTCCATCATTTTGTGTGGCGTTAAATGAAGATTCTTAGAAGCTTTAAAACATTGATACATGTTGAACATGGCAGTTAGTAAAAAATAAAAAACTTATTTGAAAACTACGAGATGTGGTTTTATAGACAAAATGAAAAAAACCCTGGGCAGATAAAAAAAGATTTTAGACGTTTTGAAGAAACTGATCGCAAGAGCACTGTGTCCCCTCAGAACAAATCTACATTCTTGTGGGCATGTGTTAGGAGAAAAAAAGT
>CAJHNH020004919.1:0-12500 GCA_905116865.2 Candidula unifasciata
ATACACATACAACTGCTAAACACTTAAGAAGGTGACATAGAGAAACCTAAGTCAGCCATGAAAATGAATGCATGTATTTAGTATAATATCTGTACAAAAACAATTGAAGTGAATTCCAGCTATCAGTGAAAGAATTTCAGCACTAATGTCTAGATCCTAAGGAAACTAGGCAGACAGCCGGTCCTGGAGGTGACATCTTCTCATCATTGGACACAGGGAGCTGTGAGGAACACAACATCATGTGAAGCATTAGACTTATCTTCTCTTTTCTCTGTCTATGATGCCTCCCTCAGCTCCGCATGATTTGACTGTCTTTGACTCTGGGAATTCTGCTCCACTGGATCAAGTAGCAAGAGTACTTCACTGTACAGCAACTGTACTGGTATCTAGCATGTCTATATCACCAGTAAGGACACACAATGTCTTAGAGCCACATTACTCTGGCACTGGTAGCTGTTTTAGGTACAATCTCCCCCATTTTTGGAGATGTCAGGAACCTTCACAGGTGTTATCTGGTGGGTAACAAGTTGGTTCTGGTGGTTGGATTGTTGGGTGGATGTTGGTGAGACTGTGAATCTTCTGCCAGCTCTTCGGAAAATATACATCCTGTCAAGAAAATAACTCAACATTAGTCATCATCAAGAGGGTAACATCTTGACAGGAAAGATAGAGCAAGCATAGTCATCAACCCCCATCTGCTGACTCCTCCCTGCTCTCCTGTTTCATTCCTCAGATAGTCTCTCCAGACCAAAAGACATAAGTCTCCTATATTTATCTGTCTGTTTAGTGCAAGAGAAGGCAAGTCAGATATACAGTGGAGATAGATAAAGTGGTCTAACACATATATCATCTCCCTCTATCCCCCTCACTCTGCACACAAACACCAATATTTACTGTCAGTACCTGCATTCACTAGTTTTCCCAACCGCCCCAGCACTCATTGATCTGGGTCAAGCACACACATACTTTGATTAACACAGCCCTGACCCAATTCTGTCCCCATCTCGGATGTACAGATTCTGTAAGTAGTTTAAACCGTACACAATTGTAAGGGCATTAAATGTTTATCAGTATGGGTGGTTTATTGAGGGCATAAGCTATTTAGTCTGTACAGTGGAAGATCTACGTTCGAATCCGCTACTCTAGCGATCAAGAATGGTAGAACTAAGTGAGATCACACAGCCGATATGGATTTCTCTACAGCAGTGACTACTTTACAGACAACATTCTAGGTACTCGTAAACTATAATTAACTTACCCAAGCATATGTAAAACAGATCTTTTCCAGATTGCCTTGAAAATTTAAAGTATACAGGCACAGATTAACACATCTGGAGGCTTGAGAAGCTGGCAAGGAGAATGGCGTCAGATAGACATTTTCGGCGTTGGTACAAAAGAAGTTCCTTGTATACTGGGGCAAGGAGTAAATCGGTTTCCAAGAAACCTCAATTAACTCCCTAAATATATCCCCAAAAGAAATACATTTAAAAGTGGAGTTTAGTTAAAGTAACCAGAAAAGGCAGACATAATAATGTTGTCCAATACAGGCCTATATATATAGATATAAGGGACTATATATTTCTGGGCGAGTCCAAGTTTGAATTTTGTGCAGATTGCAGGTAAGACAGGTTATCAGCCTTACAAACCGATGTGTAATGACTATCATTTCACGACAGTCTCACTCATTGCATTCTGTTATTTTTTGTGTTTATTTCAATAAGAACAATAATAATAAACATCTTCAACTACATGTCAGTCCTAATTTCAAACGGTCGAATGTGCTCTTTTAAACATTACTGAACAATTTAGGAAGCGGACGTGGTGCAGTGGCTAGAGACTCGCATGTGTATGGGATGGTCTAGGATTCAGGTCCTGGCAGAGCCGGACTTTTTTTTTTTTTTTGCGAAAAATTACCTAGGCTCCAATGTTGACCCAGCCTTAAAAAAGCAACAGGTAAAGTCCTGGGAAGTAAAGGCGACAGGCGGTTACGCTGATCACATCACCCACCAAGACTGGTATATAAAATATAGATTTAGTCTTATTTGCCAAATGCGCCCAAAGGCCCGAAAAATGGTCCTTCTACTAAATAATTTGTTGTTGCTGAAGGAAGCAAAGTGGCTTAGAAGTTGCTACATCCGCCTCTGAATGGTGTAAACATATTTTCATTCACAACCTCACCAGTTTGATTGTATACAGCCGCAAAAGATTGCCAACATCCATATATGAGAACCAGGAAATGTCCCGAGAAGAAAATGCTGTCGGCGAGAGATGGTGACTGCAGCACCCATTGAGTGCGACTTTGTGAACAACACAATAAGGGTTATTACCGAACTCCTCGACGTGTAGCAATGGTACCTTTATTTACTTCATCAGATGCTTTCAGAGTGAACTGTTCTTGCCTATATACTCAGAGCAGAATGTAACGCCTTTTTTTTGAGAACCCCAGCAGATGGAAGCAGGGGCGCTGACACAAAGAGAATATGATGGGTGGAAAAGGGCAGGCGCTCAAACTCTTATATTTTCTGTGTGTGGGGGAGGGGGAAGATATCAAGGGATCTACGTCTTGTTTAGTTGCGTAATTTTACACACATACACACACACGCACACTCACACACAGTGTTTAACTGGACCGGTTGCTTCGTGAATAGTGGGAAAATATTTTATTCTCCCCCATCCCTATTTCATCTGTGTCTCCATCGCTGCCGAATATGCAGTAGAAACTCCGCGGAGGAGCCAGCTCAGCGGGAGCCTCCCGATCCTCAGAAGAGGTCCCCCTTCTTTTAATGATTTGACCCCTTTACCTTCCTTAAAGGAGATAATTCGAGAAAATTTTATTCTTCCGTCCTTTTCTTTATCTTTGTCTCCACCGCTGCTGTAGGTTTAGTCATTGCCCTAAAGCGAACCTGAGGTTCACCGCGTCCTGGTCCTGACCCGCACCCTCAGCTGCCCTGGCACCTCCAAGGGGGTAGTAGCTCCTACTATGGGAAGTACTGGTCAGGAATGCCCTTATTCGCTTCACCCTCGGAGTGACTCAAGGTTACAATTCAAACTGTAATATTCGGATAATGGGATGAGAGTCGGACTGTTTAAGACAGTGGCTCCTGGCAGTGGCATTTTCCCTAAAGCATCAGTCGGTGTGTTGCAGCCAACCTTCATCGCGGAGACGGCCCATAGTCCGTCACCTCTTTTTTTCTTTTTGATGTTTTTCATAATTAGTAATTAGTAGTCTGGCAACCATTGGGTTAATGGTAATCTGCAAATAGTTGTTTAATAGCGACGGCCAGGAATAAATGATGAACGGCTTTTCTCGCAGTGGTGCAAGAGGTAGACAACGATACAAGTGGCAAAACGACATCAAGAGATGGATGAATAATAATCTAAAAGAGTAAACAAGCCAGACGAAACGCAGAGAGTGTTGGAGATCCATTGCAACCAAACTTCACAGTAGAGATTGCAATTTTGTCACGTATGCTGATGAAGTCTTTTTAGCCGCAACATTCATTTTTTCGGATTTGTTTTTTATTAAACCTAATAGTTGTAGGTAATTCGTATGGACTGATATTGTTCTTTAATTGACTGACTGACGAGTCAATCATTGTGAATTTTTTTTTTTTTTTTTTTTTTTTTTTTTTAATTTTTTTTTTTTTAGAAATGCACGGTAAAGAAGCCTTTAAACAAATTAACTCAGTGAGAGAACAAGGAAAAGAAGTAGACAAGAAGAAGAAGAAGAAGAAAGGCGTATTTAAATCTATATTCTGAGAAACGCTGTCTTGTAATAAGGCCCGGATGAACTAGCAATGATCTTTTACCCTGTACTGACGCTAGTTTCACAGGCAAGAGATATCGATACTTGCGGTCCCAGTTTTCAGCACCGAGAAATAGAAATTGTCTGCTGGGTGGGAGGGGCAGGAAAAAAGGTGAGAGGGGCGAGCAGAAGGTTGGGAGAGGGGCGGGGGTATGTAGTGTAGAAATAAATTGCATGGAACAAGTGATAGCGTGCCTCCAATATTAACGACTCTTCTCGTAATATGAAAGTCAAGACAAGAAGCTGAGACAAGCAGACCGACAGACAGACAATCAGGTTATTAGACAAATGTAGTATCGGGTAGATGGAGGAATAAAAACAAAGATATGCAGGTTGTCAACCCAGTAGACAAATGATAAGATAGACGTACAGAAAGACAAATAGATTGATAGAGAGATCGACAGATAAACATAAATAAATATACGGATAGACTCATAGACAAACAGGCACACAGTTATAAAGTTTTAGGATAGATAGATGTATAGAAAGACTCACACATGGACAAACTAACAGACATAAAAACAGATAGGTAGACAAGCAGGTATCTAAGTAGGCTGACAACAGAGGCAACATAAAGACACACAGACACATTTAGCCAGACACACATATAGCCAAACATATAGGGGCATATAGTTAGAAAGACAAACGGACAGAAAAGGGATGTACAGATAGATGGGTAGGTAAAAAAAAAGTGTACAACTACTGAAGAAGATAATTGGGCACACAAACCGATAGTCAGATAGGAATACATGGACATAAAGCTGGTAAGCCAGACAGACAAGCGGAATGATGAATAGACAGACAGAAAGACTGAATACAGATGAATAGATAGATGTATTCAAATATAGCGAGATGGGCAGACAGACATTAAGACAGAAAGATTGTAGACAGACAGACAGACAGACAGACAGACAGACAGAAAAAACAGAAGACGGATAAATGGATGTGTGTCCCTCTGTCCTTTCGGTAGACAGACGGGTAGACAGACAGACAGACAATCACACAGACGGATGGACAGACAGACAGACAGACAGACAGACAGACAGACAGACAGACAGACAGACAGACAGACAGACAGACAGACAGACAGACAGACAGACAGACAGACAGACAGACAGACAGACAGACAGACAGACAGACAGACAGACAGAAAGCGATAGCGTGCTTCAAACACCCACCCAAAAAATCCCATTATATAAAAGTCAGAAGCAATCTCTATGTGTATAATTTACAACCTAGCGCTGGTGTAATTTCTCTGCCCGATTTCCCCTAATATTATTTCAACGCTCCTTCAAACAACCCAAGCAAACGCTGCTGAAATGAGCTCCTAGTCTACACTGAGGGAGCATTTCAGTTTGTGCAGTGAGTAGAAGGCTCGCCTGTGTTCAAAACTCATTGCGAGAATTATTTTAATTTTAATTACTTCGTGTTTCTGGTCCGTTTTTTTTTTTAAATCACCGTAAAGAAACATATTTAATTCGTCCAGAATTGGGCAACTGTATTTGTCTGTACCGATTCGCAGAGCACGCTGCGATACGTAAGATAGGTCTGCTCCATGTAGAGTGGCACGCTAGGTGTTTTAAGCGTCCGTTGACAGTGAATGAACGTTACTGAAGCACAAATAGGCCATCACGGTTTGAGGATAGATAGGAAAGTGATACTGCGAAGGGTAACCAAGGGATCTATCTGTTCGACGGTCAACACTCATTGCAAAGTGAAAGTAAAGGATCCTTTTCCATACCTTTAGGCGTATAGGGCATTTATGGCTAGACCTAAATTTTTCTAGACCAATCGGCACAAGATGTGGTCAGCATCACGCCGACCGCCTTTACTTTCGGGGACTGCACCCGGTACCCACTCAAGGCTAGGTCGACCTAGGAGTCGATGTCATTTTTTTGTTCTTAAAAAGTCTGGCTCCGCCAGGGAGCGAACCCACGACATTTCAATCTGCAAGTGAGCATCTAACGGCTACGCCAGGCGACTCCCCCTCATGGGAAAGGCGACACTGATTTACAATCAGAATGTTACTGGTGGCGTCGGAACTGGAACTCTTCTTCTGCTGCTGAAGATGAGGACGGAGCGCTGCTGGAATTGTCCCGAGTGCTGCAATATCGTTTCCTTCTAATTCAACATTCAACATCGGTAACTCCTTTCTAAAACGAATATCTTTCGATTGCGTTCAAGCTGTTTGTATAAGCTTTTAGTTGAAATTGCTATCTTTATACCGTTTAATGTTTTATTTGTGGGTCGGCTACCGATAATCTTTTAACCCGCGACGCCTAGCATCACAAAGCAGAATATGAACAAACGTAACAATAGAACACCGGCTTGGTAAGTAAATAAAATTACCCTTTTCACATTCAGGTCTACGTCTAGAAGCCGCGGTAGCGCAGTGGCTAGACGCTCGCATGCCGACCCTGAGGTTTTGGGTTCGAATCCCCATCTAGGCGCGGATTTTTTGTTTCCTTTCTTTTAAAATTTACCCTCACTGCTAGATGGACTCAACTTAAAATGGCCGGCCTGATGTTGACTACATGACCCACAGTACCGATCTGACTATACACATATAAATATGCCTGATATGCAGGAGTCGTGTTAGCGCAGTCGATAGGAGGCTCGCTTTCAAATCTAGCTGCGACTCGCTGCTGCCATGGTCGGTGTTCGAAACTGGGAGGTTCCCGGGGTTCACCCAGTGTCTGGGAAATTAGTATCAGCGTTGACACTCTGTGTTGAATGGAGGAACGTCGCTGTAGCTACGGAGTTACGCGAGGACGGCGACACAGGCGGGAAGTTTCTTATCAGCTGTCCGTACTGGGGGCATAGCACTTATGGTTTATAACCGTGTGCAATGACGTTGGTTCACATCTCCCGACTTTACCTTTTTTCTTGATATGCTAGTTTTGTGCAAAGAGCCCTTATATCTCTTCGTCCCCTTTTTGCGTTGGGTGGCTTAGTTCGGGAAGCGGTGGGGGATGGGGGGATACAGGATATTAAAACTCCACCACTGCATCCTACTAGATTTCGATTTAGACTCAAGCTGGACTTGGGGGTTAGTTACTTGTTGCAGTAAAACAGCTAGAGAAATAAAAGGACCTCTTTCCATGCATATAGACTTAGATCTACCTAAAGTTTATAGACCAATCGGCAGTCGGTGGATGTAGTGGTCAGCATCACGCCGACCACCTTTACTTCCCAGGACTGTTCCTGGTACCCATTCAAGGCTGGGTCAATCTGGGAGCCAAATTCATTTCTGAAGAAAAAAAAAAGGCTTCGTCATGACCCGATTCAATGATCTTCCTATCTGTAGGCGAGCCTCTAGCCTCTACACCACGGCGGCCCCAAAGGAAAAACATGCGGGGGAGGGGGTGTCGGGGTGGGTAAGAGAATGTTCTGTTTTATGTGGGGACGATGATGGGAGGAGGGTGGGCACAGGGGGCAAAGTAATGAATAACACAGAAAAAGGAAACATTTTGAAGTATCGTTTTCCTTATTTTCATGTTTGTTTTGTTACATCTTTCTGGCTTCATTCTTAGAAAAAATGTATGTTTCACGTCTACAGATTTCTTATACTGAGATAGCATAAAAAGCATTACATTATAAAGGGAACAAATAACATTACAAACTAAAAAAGCATATAAATACACACAAAAAAAGAACAACAACAAAAGATGATAAACTGTTCGTGGTTTCCAGTCCTTAATGTATTATATTTCTCTTTACTTCTTCATTGTATCAAATAAGCAAACAGCGGAAGCTCAATAGATGGCACAGTAATGGCCATCGGAAAAGTACGACGGAAATGCGCAGTCTATGTGCGCGTAGGGAAAAATACAAATGGCGCATAATTTCACGATAATAATGAACTTTCTAGAGTTCGAAATTTCTTTGCGAAAGGGGAGGAGGAAGAGAATGAAGGAGAATTACCTTCATTAAATACAATTATTTATCATATAGAAATGTGCTGCGGGTAGAAATTGGATTGATTCAGCAGATGATTACATCCAAGAAAACGACGTTTCTCATTAGCGAAATTAGGGTTGTCTGAAGATTTAGGCTTACGTGAGTTTATATTTTACTCTTTGGCTCAAATGGTTTGACAGATATACAGACAAACCAAAGGGAAGGTACCTCACACTTACAGGCTGTCATAAAATAGGTTAGTATGTGTGTAAATTGGAAGAAACTCAAGAGAGCGGTAGAAAATAGGTTGATGTGTTGTCAAGCGTGACTTTTAAGCAAGTGAATATGTAGGTAAGTGTGTAGAGAGGAAAACAAGTATATAAGTAGGTGTTTGGCAAATCACTTAGGTTATTAGGTAGATATATATATTCAGGCAGTTATGTAGATAGGTTAAAAATGTAGATGATTAGGAAGTTAGGTAACTAAGTGGATAAACAGGTAGGCAGTAGCAAGGCAAATTAGCAAGTAGGTAGGCACATAACAAAGCGGTTTTGTGGGTGTAAATGAGGTAGACATGTAAGCAAGTACGTAGACAGGGATATAAGTGAACAGCTGGGTAGATATATGAGTGCGATGCGGTAAAGGATATGAATGTAGCCAGGCAGATAGATGTCCATAAAGGCAAGTAGTTCTTGTATATGTGGCAAAGTAAGCAAGTAAAGTGCTTAGGTAGAAGAAATAGTAAGTGTGTATATAAAATGACCGGCGAGTGGGCATATTTTTAGATTGGAATGTAACTGTATACTTAGGTAGCTAGAAATTTAGCTGCATACTTAGGTAGCTAGAACTGCAGTTATCTACTCAGGTAGTTAGAAATGTAGCTATCTACTTAGGTAGCGAACGATGCAGCTGTCTGCTTAGGTAACCATGTATGTAACTATCTTTTTATGTAGCCAGGAATTACCCTATATTCTAAGATAGCTACATAATTAGGCAAAGTCTGTAGCTGGTATGTCTATATTTAAAAAAAGCATGTCACCCACATGGTGCTCTTGTGTTCAAATCTACAGAGGCTGAGATTTTTTTTTTTTTTTTTTTTTTTGAAATCGTTTATATTCTTGAACAGATTTTTTTTTTTCTAAAATGACATAGTCGACCAGACTCACACAGCTACAATCGACGATAAAATAGTCGACCAGACCCACACAGCTACAATCGACGATAAAATAGTCGACCAGACCCACACAGCTACAATCGACGATAATATTATAAATATTGTATTAAGTGTGTGTGTGTATGTGTGTGTGTGTGTGTGTGTGTGTGTGTGTGTGTGTGTGTGCGTGTGCGTTGTCCATCAAGATGATGATGACCACTCTTTTTCATCAAGTATGAGTACGAAGATGACTGATGAGGTGATACGGGCCCGAAAAGTTCTTGAACAGTGAGGACAGGGAATGAGCGTTGTGGCAAAGTGGGGATCTCCTGCAGTCGCCTTTCTGTCCATTCTTTTCTTAATAAGTTGCTATTCTCTTTGCTTCACATGCAGTCGCTCCCTTGTGTAGAGTTGCACGCCATGCATTTCGGTCTTGAGAGGCAGCCTCCCAATTGGTGTCATTCATTCCAAATGCTTTGAGTGAAGACTTTAAAGTGTCCCTAAAGCGTTTCTTTTGACCGCCTTGGGAACGTTCCCCATTTTGCAGCTCACCATGGAAGAGTAAAGAAGATGACAGAGTGACTCGCGCGGTGACTTGGATTAAAGTGAGGAGTTACGCAGTGTCGTCGACCTCACTCTCTCGCTTGAGTCATATCTGGGTCCAGTGGCAAGACAGAGTCAGGACGACTGGAGATATGTATGATTGTATTAAGTAAAGGCTGTGTGACGCCTTTAAAAAAATGCAAATACCAAAAGAGGAGATGGCGTAAAGCAAGATATAGACCCCAAAAAACATAGATAGATACAATCTTATATCTCTCCTGAAGCGGTAAAAAGAGAAGGGGAGAAGAAAGGGGGTGTGAGAGAAGAAATGGAAAGTACGACGGCGAAATAGGGCTACGACTGCTACCATGTTCAGGCAACATATTTCTGATGTCCAGAATGATGCCCTGAAACCATTGCCAATGCGTTTGAATTCTCATTCACCCCTGGCGTCTTCTACACTGAGGTTACGGCCACCAAGTCGAATCATTCCATAGACACAGTCTGTAAGTCTCTTGAGAATCGCCGTAGCTATCTAATGGGCTCCTAATCGTCCAGGGTTTTAACGTCCATCACAGCTTTATCTGATTGTATTGAGCTGCGGCGTTTGCCTACCACAACGCTTTCTGTAAAGTAACAGTTCTCTATATTCACACATGTCTCAGAACATCAATGTATATTTCTTAGACGTCTTGAGGTATTTTAGTTGTATAACTGCGCAATATTGCAACATTTTCTATTCGTGTCATGTGCGGATGATTGTTTTTATGTGAAGTCATCTAGTTTTATGCCTCCTTTATTTTGATATCTTTACCTGGTACACCACTCACCATACATAAAAAAAGGAAGGCTACAAAGCATGATAATTGTTCCTTTACTTTAGACTTTAAACAAATTAACACTGAGCCTAAATACGATTTTCGGATGGTTTTTAAAAATAGTAACTGTTCAACTGAAGACATAAATTATTTAAAACAAACAGACACACACACACACACACACACACATACACACACACACACACACAGATCAATTAGTGTTTTAAAATTATTTGTAAAATGGAAGAAATTAGTACATTAAAAAACCCATTAGCGACCCCCATTAATTTATATTTCAAGCTTGGAGAATTTTTTTTTCAAATCATTAATAAAATCAGTAATCATCAGAAGAGGTAATTGGTCAATCGTGTTCAACAACAACAAAAAGGGAAAAAAAAAATACAGAATCGGTCTGTGGTTTAAAGTACCCGACTACACATCTTATAGTTGTTCAATTAACCTCGCTTGTTTGTGAACCCTCTGCAAGAATCGAGTGCCATATGGTCTGTCCGGTGTAACTGATTGATTTTGTATTAACACAAGAAACCGTTCTTGTGTATGTTTCGGGGCCCCAGTTGGGGAAGGTGAGGCAGGGGGGTAGACCCACTGCCCCTTATCTAGCATGTAGTAAAATGTGGCTAATTAGGGTTCGCCAAAATGTGTTGGGATGAGAGGTGTAAATATTGCAGCCTAGCTTTAAAACAGAACAAAACTTACCAATCACTCTTTTACGAGTAAACAAAGAAGAAAAATAATAATAATAATAATAATAATAATAATAATAATAATAATAATAATAATAATAAGAAGAAGAAGAAGAAGAAGAAGAAGAAGAAGAAGAAGAAGAAGAACAAGAAGAAGAAGAAGAAGAAGAAGAAGAAGAAGAAGAAGAAGAAGAAGAAGAAGAAGAAGAAGAAGAAGAAGAAGAAGAAGAAGAAAAAGAAGAAGAAGAAGAAAAAGAAGAAGAAAAAGAAATAGAAAAATAAGAAGAAGACAATTATAAATTAACAGCTGTGAGAACAAAACGTTGAAAAAATAAGTCAGACACTGACTGACAGCACACACACACACAGAAGATGACTTACCGCCGCCGTCACTTATTTCCCCGACACAATCCACCAGTGTCACCAGTACAATCTCCACCACCAGAAAAGTAGCCACAGTGACGATGGTCAGAGCTGAAATCACCTCTTCGCAGTTTTTCCTCATGTTTGCAGTAATTTCCACCAATTAGTTTTCACGTGGCATTCTGTTCGTGCGGGATTTTGTTCATTTGCAGTAGTATAATCTGCCTTGTCATGTTTCTACAAGTTCATTAATACTATGAACCCGATAAAGCATAAAGAGGTAAACACCGGTTGAGGTATAAATAATAACGAAGTACAAAGTAGTGAGCGACGTTCAACCCCATCAGAGCCGCATAAAGAGCGATTAACACCCAGGGACACAAGGTGCCACCGTTCGGATTAGAATCCCCTATTCATTCACAGAAACCCCGTCAAACCGTAAGGTTGCACTTACGGCTGTACCGAATAGTGATTTTCACTATTCGGCCGAATACCAATAGCAGGACCAACTATTCGGCCGAATACGAATACGAATAGTGTATCATCATCGTCAGGTGCCTTGCCGACTGGCGTGGGCGATTATGCCTCACCACAATCTGCGATCTCCTGCAGCATGTATTAGTTCGTGTGCTGACACACCTCCATGCCATGCAACAAGACTGTCAAAAATCTTCTCTCGTTGTCTTCATCTATCCCTCCTTCCACAGATCTTTTCAGTGGTCACCACATGTTTCATTTTCCCTCTTCTAATACCATGGCTGAAAAATTATGACTGTCTCCTTCTGATGTCTGTGATTAGTTGTCTTCAGGCCACCGCCACTTTCAAAACCTCTTGCTTTTTTCCCCTGCTGTTTTAAGCATTATTCTGTCAAACCACATCTCTGAGGACTCAATATATTGTTTGGCCTGCCTACCGATTGTCCAGGACTCACAACACATTGCCTTTAAGTATAAGTGCTTACTTGACGAGGCTAACAGTTACTATTGTACAGACTACGTTTTCCACTTTAAAACTTCAGCCAAAATGTACTCACAACTTTACTTATCCGGTGCACCTTCACGAATACAGAAGGAGGATCAGTTGCACCTCGAGATAAATACAAAGACAGTTTTTAGCACGCTGCGGTTGGCATTTTATGCAGTATAATACACTTTGAGTGTGATAAAAGGGGGAAAAACACTATTTTCGACAGTGACGAGGAAAGACAATTTAA
>CAJHNH020004919.1:17500-27500 GCA_905116865.2 Candidula unifasciata
CAGACAGACAGACAGACAGACAGACAGACAGACAGACAGACAGACAGACAGACAGACAGACAGACAGACAGACAGACAGACAGACAGACAGACAGACAGACAGACAGACAGACAGACAGACAGACAGACAGACAGACAGACAGACAGACAGACAGACAGACAGACAGGGACAGACAGACAGACAGACAGACAGACAGACAGACAGACAGACAGACAGACAGACAGACAGAGAGAGAGAGAGAGAGAGAGAGATAGATAGATAGATAGATAGATAGATAGATAGATAGATAGATAGATAGATAGATAGATAGATAGATAGATAGATAGATAGATAGATAGATAGATAGATAGATAGATAGATAGATAGATAGATAGATAGATAGATAGATAGATAGATAGATAGATAGAATAGATAGATAGATAGATAGATAGATAGATAGATAGATAGATAGATAGATAGATAGATAGATAGATAGATAGATAGATAGATAGATAGATAGATAGATAGATAGATAGATAGATAGATAGATAGATAGATAGATAGATAGATAGATAGAGCGAGTAAAACAGCGTGTTTTTCCCCAGTCACATCGTTAGGAACCACACTAACCCAGTGGGTAGCCCCTTTGCTTGCTCCCTGTCGGGGGTAAGTTTCATTTTCTCGTGAAGACAGATTGTTACTGCTGAACTGAGCGCCCCTTTATCTCAGTACAAACACCGGCACTTGCGGGATCACCGGATTTAAGAAACAAATTAGGGAGGCTCAGCCAACACCCCCCGCCCCAACACCCCACTCCTCTTATCTGTATCGAAGGAAGGAGTGCCTTAAAGGACCTAAGCCTTGTGTGAGTGCAAAATAATAATAGTAATAATAATAATATGTCGAATGACTAATATGTGCAATGTTGTGTATCTTTTACAGGACGTTAAAGAATCAATCCCAGCATTTTTCGGCTGTTGTGGTTTTTTCTACGCACATGTAACGTTCAGTAGTTTGCCATTGCTACTGAACAGTCAGCTGTCAGTACCACTGTCAAAATCAACGCAAGACACATCGTCTGCAGCTGTGATCGTACTTGGCACCCCGGCATTACGAAGCACGTTCGCAACGCCTAAGCCACAGACGCCGACTTATATGTAATGTATCTATGTATAAATGTGAAATAATGTTAAATGCTTTCAACTACGGTGAAAAAAAAAAAACCCACAATGCAATGGTACGGACATATAATAAGATCTTGGGGCCTCTCAAAAACAATACTATACGGCTCAGCAGAGGAAAGAAGGCAGATCAAGACCTAGACACAAAACTGGACTGACTGGACAGGCCTTATGCATGCAAGCATGAAGATCCACCTCACTTGACCGTCAAAGGTGGAGGCAGCTGATTAGACAGACAACAGCAACTGGTCACCCAGCCACATGCAGTGTTACTGAATGATAAAGATGACTATGATGCCGATGATGAAAATGAAGTTCATCTTCTTCTTCTTCTTTCGTTCGCTTGAAATAAATTATCTTTATCTGCAATGATGTCTCTAGTATAAACTTCACTGTCTTTTGAAATTCACTCAGCGACCCGTAAAGCTTGTCTTGCACCGATGTTTCTCTTGGCCAAAAGTTTTGCCTTGATATTTTATATTTGGGACAGTCTTGGAGGGCATGATCTGTTGTCTCCGGTGCCAGTCCCCGTGTACTCATGGCTGATTCCCCGATTCTAAATTTTGTGTACATGTGGCTGCGAAGTCGATTGTGTCCTGTTCTAAGGCCTAGAAAGAAGTGAATAAACTCAAAACTTCGATATACATTTGGGACAAAGGGGAAGGAGATGTAGGGGGGAACGGGGGGAGTCGTTTAGCACTCTTAGACATTTTAAGCGTTGGAGGCGTGAACGTACAAACTTTAATTTTCAAAGGGTACGAATGACTACCAAGCATGAAGAGGGATTGGGGCTAGGCAACCCCCCCCCCCTCCTACCCTCCCCCTTTTCCCCACTCCCAAACTCCCACGTCACCTATCTAAACGGTGTATGGAGAAATTTCAGAGCGATTTAAGTGGCATAAACCACCTGGTTCTGGCGACCAGGACCCCAAGAAAATTATCGGGAAGTAAAGGCTGCCGGCGTGATATTGAACAAAACAACTCTTTGGTCGCAGACTTGTCTATTAAATAGAAGACTAGCACAATACGGCTTCAGGCAAGAAAAGGACCTCATACTTCACAGGGGCCCTTTAATGTGAAATATATTCCCTGCTATGTGAAGGGCGTGCAAGCCCAATGATCTTCACGGATGGCAGACGTTCAAATAGATCGTCTTCCTTTCCCCTACAGCCAGGGACACAAGTGGCCATCGTTACCGTCTGTGTTTACACCAGCTGTCGAATGTACACATCGCCTTCTTTATTGCTTTTATCGACATTGTGGGTCTCGTCATCGTTGTATTCTTAGTTTATGTATGGCCTGATGATCACTGATAGATGTTCTCCAAGCTGTATTAAATTTTTTGTGTATTTTTTTTTTAAATGCTCATCCCCCGACCCTTCTTCTTCTCCTTCTTCTTCTTCTTCTTCTTATTCTTCTTCTTCTTCTTCTTCTTCTTCTTCTTCTTCTTCTTCTTCTTCTTCTTCTTCTTCTTCTTCTTCTTCTTCTTCTTCTTCTTCTTCTTCTTCTTCTTCTTCTTCTTCTTCTTCTTCTTCTTCTTCTTCTTCTTCTTCTTCTTCTTCTTCTTCTTCTTCTTCTTCTGGTTCTTTTTTTTTCGTCTTCTTCTTCTTCCTCGTCCTGTTCTTCTTCTTCCTCGTCCTCTTCTTCTTCTTCCGCTTCCTCTTCTTCTTCTTCTGCCTCTTCTTCTTTTTCTTTTTCTTCCTAAAGAGTGTTGGCATACTGTAATGTGGTTCAAAACTAGGTTGCAATATCTGGCCTATCTGCACAACATGTTTTATAATTAAAACCGTGAATAGTTGCACGTGATGATTTGCTGGTTTAGAGGCAGGGGTGTACCCCCCCCCCTCACACACACACACACAAATATATATATATATATATATATATATATATATATATATATATATATATATATATATAATGAATGTGTGTGTGTGTTTTTTTTTAGATATATTTTATACACTATACACTATTCGTATTCGGCCGAATAGTTGGTCCCGCTATTCGTATTCGGCCGAATAGTGAAAATCGCTATTCGGTAAGCCCTAATATATATATATATATATATATATATATATATATATATATATATATATATGTGTGTGTGTGTGTGTGTGTGTGCGTGTGTATGTGTGTGTGTGAGGGGGGGGGGGGTACACCCTTGCCTCTAAACCAGCATATCATCACGTGCAACTATAATTTCTCTTCCCCCTTTCCATCTTTTAGCTTTCTCCTTTCTGTCTCTTTTTTTCTCTCTCTCTCTCCTTTTCTCTTCTAGCTTGTCTCACTTCTCTGGCCATATTCTCTCTCTCTCTCTCTCTCTATATATATATATATATATATATATATATATATATATATATATATATATATATATATATATATATATATGTCTCTGTCTTTCTCACATCTTTCTCTTTTTCATGTTTCTCTCCTCTTTGTTCCTCACCCTTCCCCGTTTTTTAAAATCTCTCCTCATTCTCATCTTTTTTTTTCTACCCCCCCCCCCTACTTTTTCCCCCACCCTAACTACATTACCAATGAAGACAAAAACTAACCGCAAGAAAACCTAATTTGTCATGAGCACCCAATATAACACAACGCCCCATCACGTTTTTAATTTGCTTAACATGACCACAATATGTACGAATATTGAATATTAAAAAAAAAAAAACATATAACACTCGTCTATCACACCCAGATTCCGATAAACCGTTCTACGTAGGAAACTAACAGACCAAGCAGATGGCTGGTAATATCAAAATGGAGCCGGAATGGCTCGCACTGAAGCGCAGACACGATCAGGCGGCGGATGATAAAATTTGGATAAATACTCGGTTTGGCAATTCTGAGATTTGCGGATGCCCTCGGCCATCTTCTAATTTAAATAATTGGAGCCAAGATGGAAGCGGGAAAGGGAAAAGCTGTGATATCATTGGTTAGTTTTTCTGAGTGCGCAGGAAGTATGGTGCAAAAGCGTGCCGAACCTGGTGTAACTTTAAAGAATACTTGCGCGCTGCTGTGGCAGTAAACCAGATATGCAGAGATAGTAGTGATGGTGATGATGTTGGTGGTGGTGTTAGAGATGGTGGCCAAATTAGGCTGATGATGAAGATGGTGTTTTTAGTGGTAGAAGTGGTGGCGTAATTATAATGAGGATGATGTTGATGATGCAGATACTAATGATGATGATGAAAATTTAGGACTACCAGTATTGATGGAATGACCTAGGAGAGAAAGAGGACACGAAATATAGGGAAATCATGCAGGGCAGGAAGCACAGTTTGACAAAAACTACTCCGTTGAAATCACTGTTTAATTGGATTCAAATAATTAAAATCCCATCAAGTTGGTTTCTCAGTCAGTTTGCATAAAAATGGAAAATGCCACACAATAAACACATCTTGCCAAGAGAAAGCCAAAGATGGCCTTGATATTCTAAGGTTACTCTGATTCTCTCGTACCTGGCAACTCACTTCGCGTGCAATTGATTTTTATCCATGTTGCTTATTGATTAACAGAGTCGACTTTACGGCACGTAGAATAGATGCCTTTATAGGGGTTTCCTTGAATTATGGCTGGAAACATGTTAAAATTGGGGTCGTCACTGGAACTATGGAGTTATGTCTTGTGCGACAATGTCAGTGAGCGACCAGGCGCTCCCCTGCAGGATCGAGCTATATAAATTAACGTTCGGTGGAACTAGCTGATGTTCTCGCTTATATCAGTCTAATGTAAAGTACTATGCCATACGCCTATGCGGTCATGATTTATCATTTCAGGCGATCACTATAGTTACTGATCAGGTATGTGTTCTTGTCTATCCCTTACTATGTGACTAAGCTATCTAGGCAAATATGCCTTCTTGTCTAACAAATCATGGTTTATAACGACACTCCTAAGCTCCATTGACGATCCAAAAGAGCTCCAAAAGCCACGCACTTGCGAAGCGAAGGAGTCAGACATCGAGTTCGCAAATTTCAGAAGGCGAGGGGAAAATGCCTAACCCACTCGGCAGCAAGTCATTTACCAGCAGCCTCGTCGTGTCTTTCTGAGACAGTTTGCAGAACATTTCAAAACTTGCCTTTCCCTGCAACTGCTTTGAATCGCTCGAGTTCAAGCCTCTAACCAACCAACCCTAAGCTTTTTGGGAGCTTCTTCGTGAATGATTGCATTTTTCAGCTAACGTTTTTTATAGCCATGGTCTTGAGCCTGCGCTCCGCCGGGTGGAGCGAAAATTTCCTAACGGTTCGCAAAAAAATTTCTGCTCAGTGTTACTGGCTACATCAGAAACCAAACAGAAAATTCTCATTCTTGTTATTGCACAGCTTTGTCTATCAGAAACAAATTTCCAACAACGAATATCTGGTTATCTAACCTCTAAGTAGCATAAGTGGCATTAGATCAAGTGTGTAATTTTATCATACTGGATTTAATAAATAAAACCCCATCTATGTTTATATATATATTTTTTACCTTTAACTAAGCCGTCAGCCGGCCTGCAAAAATCTCTTAATATTTTCCTGGCTCGCTGGTCTTTTGAGGTCGAAGAAAACTGACCTAGAGAATGAGGGTAATTATAGTGCGTTTCAAAACTAATGCCGTTCGTTACACTCTCACAAACGTCTCGAAAACTCCTGTACGGATCAACCCTAGTTTTTGCATGTAGCTTTAGATTCCCCATGTCCTTATCAACGCGTAATTTACAATAGCACAGGCGATGCCATTTTCTTATAGCAGGGAATTTCTGTGATCTTTGTTTGACTAATAATTTGTGACCCCTTAACAATATAATATATAGTAATTAACACAAGCTGGAGATTGTGTGAATCTTGATGATTATTTTGATAGCCCATCCGGCCTTAAATGAAAAATTGTATTCACCTAAATCAAGGGAGACTCATGTAGAGGATGACCACCTAGGGTGAAACGCCTAAGAAACGCGTGCGATTTGACGTTTTGAAAAGCTCCCGTTACCCAATTAACTATACCCTAACATAGTGTTTGCTTGGAATTGTTGTCTTTTATATATATATATATATATATATATATATATATATATATATATATATATATATATATATATATATATATATATATATATATATATATATCGCAAATAAGCCGAAATAAAAACTAGATGTTAATTTTTATTTTAATAATAATGCTTACAAGAACATGATTATTAGGCGGTTACCAGCCACATTACAACCGCGTCGCAATGTCGGAGATAGTGTTTTTGTTTATTTTAAAGCCACACCCTGGCTTTTGCCGGGGGCCGTAATATAACCCAACATATGAGTTCAACGGGATTTCTGAAACCTCTCTCTAGGTGATCCTAATTCGCATCGTGGCACTTTTTGTCATGGTGTGTTTATCGCTTGGTGGATATCCTGGTGGAGTTAAATCTCACCCACTCACTTGCCAAATTTCAACAACTTATACCTCATTGTTACTGAGTTACAGATTTTTAAAGTTAGCCTCAACTTCTGGAACGGACTGTAGTCTTCACATTACAGTGGAACCTCTGTTCTCAAACGCCTCCCTTCTTAAACAATTCAATTTCAAAGCATAATGTGCGTGGGGTGGGGCATGTTGGTTTCCAAACAGAATCCCGTTTTCTGAGTAGGCAATACAGATAGGTTCGCGGGATGAGATTTTGGAGAAATGGCAAATTTCTCTGGTTGTAGATCCCTACTCTTCTTTTGCGTTCGACATCAGCCATGCTAAACATTTAGTCCCGTCTGGGTCACAAATATGGTTGTACGTTACAGCTCCTCTTCTCCTACTAGAATAAGTAGTATCTTTTTTACGATTATCTTTGATAAAGATTCTGCCCTCGCTGTAGGCTCGGGACACCAGCTAGTGGAGGAATTTGATCTCAGTGAAACCTCTCTAATCCAGCCTTAGGGACAGCCGCGGTTAGCGAACTTTATAAAACTGTAAGCTAAAAGCACTGTCGAAAAAGTGTTTTACAGCGATGCCTGACATACAAATAATACTGAGATAATTCCAGAAAAATCACTTCAACATCCTCAATTGTTTATGCATCCTTGACAAAGTTCTGGTGCAAGTAACTGTCAGGACCCGGGACGTTAACCCTGTCAACACATGGCGGTATGTGTCGGCCGAAAGGCGCAAATATCGCAGTTCTGTTGTAAACAGGCACAAAGCAATTACATCCCTCGGAGGACATTTAAAAAAATTAGAAGAAGAAGAAGAAGAAGACTTATAAGATTATAAATTCGGCCTTGAGAAAATGGTGGCCACACTATGTAGAAAATGCCACTTTATGCTTTAATGCAAGCTGTTGCTATTATACCATACTTGTCAGTGTAAAAGATGATTTTTTTTCTCTAATTTGTTTTTCAGTTTGAAATTAGAGGTCGTTTAATACACAGATTTGCGTCTGTTACTTAGATGTTGCGAACGGGTTTCATAGTGCCAAGCTGGGTTCGACAGCACTGTGCGGGCAATTTGGCAGCAGATCGCACAGCTGCGTTAGTTTCGACAGTGGCATTGAAAGCTGCCCCTCCAGAAGGCAGCGGCAAACTACTGAAAGTATAATTGCCGAGTAAAATCTCAAACAGCCACACACACACACACACACACACACACACACACACACACACACACACAAAATGCTGGATTAGTGATTAGTCATTAGAAAGAATTATCATTACAGCACTCCGGACAGATCCATAGGTGTTCTGATCGCCTCCTCAAAAGCTTTACAAGTGTAAAACGACTGTGATGACACCTGTTCTATGTTGGTTAATGAAACGTCTTGTCCTTAGTGAAATGTTCATTGCTGGCAGCTCCAGGCTGCACACCCCATGCCCGTCAGTCTAGACAGAAATACAGATTCATGTCCTTTGGCGTGCTAACTGGTACGGTAAGTGCAGAGCATGGGATTGATAACATCACTTCTGTCCGGTACTGGGTCAGCCATGGCAACCAATAGATTGATTCTGCAAAGTCCTGTAAAGGTCACTCGGGTAATTTTTTTTTTTTTTTTTACATATTGTTATTTCCTAATTTTTGTGCTTAAAAAAATAAAGGTCGTCTTTTACAGTTGGGAGTCAGTCTGATAAGCGGGAAAATATTGTAATGTGTGTATGGAAAGCGACCTTGGTTTGGAAGCAGGCAGTGCTAATATATAGAAGCTGGTCGAGAACCCCAAGATGGAGTTAACCACGGAAGAACTAGAATACCTTCTGAAGCCGCAGAAAAAGTGTGCCCATCAACTTTAATTTTTTGACTCGAATCCTCTTTCGTACAGGTAAAGAAAGATTAGTTTCCGTCGATAATATATGTGCTCACTTTTATATACGGTGTTTATACGGTAGGGGGCTGCGTGGTCTCGAGGCATGGTGTCCGCCTCGAGTGCTGGAGGTCTCGGGTTCAGGCCCTGATGATAGCTGGGATTTTTTTTTCCACGTGGACTTCTAGAAATTCTGGTACTGCCCGGTCAAAATTTGGAGTTTAAAATCTACCCAAAGTATTTCACAATCCTCGCTGGTGCTACGGAGTTGTCCACTGCGCTGAAAATCTTCGGACTCAGGCTCAAGTCAAAACAAAAGCGGAGCACTTATGGGTTATCCCTTGTGCCATGATGATGTTGATGCATCGTCTAAATCTAAACCTTCACTATGCTCGCTGTGCTCGTTTAAAAAACAAACGAAGACCGCCCATATTTTCAGTGATTTTATATTCTCTTGCATGTATAAAGTATTGTTGCAAAACCTAAACTATGTAAACACTCATCTGGAGGTACGCAACGAATTAATCCATATTAAATTAATTTTCAAAGGGAATCTGGTTTCAATGATCGAAAACCTCTGTTTTTGAACAACCTGCAAAGACAAATTAAGTTCGAGAACCGAGTTTCCACTGCGAGTGAGTGACGTTTTACTAAACATCCGGTAACACAAAGTGCCACTATTCGGATGAAAATCATCCGGTTACAAGTCCTAGAAACCTTGTTCATCCGTTAGGTTACATCAGGGCCCCTGACTGTAAAATAACAGAAAAATTGCGTCTCAAATGTGGGCGACGTTAATACTAAGCTCCACTGTTTCTTGTACCTTATGTGTTTTTTTTTTATTTCATGCCGGACCGAGAGCAGAATTTGTGGTGAAAAGATAATGCGGTGAATTTTATTTTTAAACTGACCTTAGCTTTCTGGTCAACCCAGCCTTAAAGGGTGCCAGCCAATGTGATGGAAACTAAAAGCTGCCGGCGTAATACTGACCACATCTACCAGCTAATGCCCTGGGAAGTAAAAGTTGCCGACGTGATGCTGACCACATCTCCCAACAAATGCCGCTAGATCTGTAAAACTTAAGGTCTAGCACCACATGCCATGTGAGTCCAGGGCGTGAAAAGGGTCCTAAAATAATCCTACGTCTGCTTGGGATCTGATCCCAGACCTTTGTCCTGTCAGACAAATTTACCAACAATTATGCCACAACGGGTTCCAGAATACACTTGCCAAGAAAATACAACACATAAATAAATTCCATATTTAACACCGATTTAAACCTCTGACCTAAACAACACACTGTAAGTGGACGTCTCAAGAAGCAACAAGTCACTTCTCCACTTTAATGAAAAGCTCTAGAAAATTTCACAATGATTGCGAATCAACACTCCATCGCCTGACAAACATAAATATTTAAACCATCCCTCCAGATTTTCAAGCTGATTTTTCCCTAGTGAACCTCGTAAATTTATCTCAAACTTTCGAATAATAAAGTCCCAGAAATAAAATGTTTACCTACTTTGTGGTCGCTGACAGAAATGCTCGAGAAGAATTCCTCTTGGCTCGCCCGCCTTC
>CAJHNH020004920.1:0-28938 GCA_905116865.2 Candidula unifasciata
CACTATTTTAGTGTAATCTCACACACACAGACATCTTACACTATTTTAGTGTAATCTCACACACACAGACATCTTACACTATTTTAGTGTAATCTCACACACACAGACATCTTACACTATTTTATTGTAATCTCTCACACACACACAGACATCTTACACTATTTTATTGTAATCTCTCTCACACACACAGACATCTTACACTATTTTAGTGTAATCTCTCACACACACAGACATCTTACACTATTTTAGTGTAATCTCACACACACAGACATCTTACACTATTTTAGTGTAATCTCTCTCACACACACACACACACACAGACATCTTACACTATTTTAGTGTAATCTCACACACACACACACACACACACACACACACACACACACACACACAGACATCTTACACTATTTTAGTGTAATCTCTCACACACACACAGACATCTTACACTATTTTAGTGTAATCTCAAACACACAGACATCTTATACTATTTTATTGTAATCTCACACACACAACCACTTCTCTCATTCTCTTTACACATCCTACTTTCTATGTTTAACAAAAGTCTGCCAGGTTATCTTGATATAATTCTTAACCATTGACAACCTCCCTCCCCCCTCCCCATCTTTCTCTCTCTGTTCCACTCTCTCTCTCTCTCTCTCTGCCACATAGACAACTGCTAGCCCCCAGATTAATCCCCTTTGTTTGCACCCACAATAGAAATAATTGTGTCTTCCTAGCCCACTCCTACTTTTTATTTGTCATTGACTTCTGAATTAATTACCTGATGATCTCTTTCATTCATTCTATCTTCCCTACATCTTTGCCCTCTTCTTTTATAAAGTACTCATAAAATGAGAAATCTGTGTGTTCTGATTTGATTTCATTTAAGAACTGACATCACAGCGCTCGGAGCATTCCCATAAGCGCTCCGTCCCCATCTTCAGCAGCCAGCGACGAGGAGTTTCGATACTAATGGTGCCATTAGAATTCTGTTAAACGTCCGTCTTGCCTTTCCTCTGAGCCTCGAGCGCAAGAACCTTTCGTCACTCCCCCCCCCCCCCTTTGCATCAATCTCACCAGACCGTGGTGATCCATCTGCTCCTCTGAACTGTACACGCTCTCCCACAAGGCACTAACCACGTCTGCCCTATCATGCATCAGTATTCCACCAAGCTGTGCAGCAGTCCGTTTGCCTGTTCATTTCTCAACACACCGGCATGCCGTGGTGAAAAAATCTAGACAATGCTCCTCCCCCGTGCCTTCCTCAGTGAGGCATGCCACTCTGCACGAAGCATGCCTATCCTGAATCTTTCTCAGCATGCTTTCAGAGTCAGTTACAATAACAATTTGTGTGTGTGTCGTGTTCTCTAGCCAGCAGAAAGCCGCAGTGACCGCCTCCACCTCCATTCTTAAGCTGGATGCTGTGGTATCATATGCCAGACTCTCCTGCACCAAGCATCGACCATTAACTTTTGCTAAGAAACCCCAAGCACTTCTTTTGCCTCTTGACACTGAACCGTCTGTGTAAATGATCAAATCCTCTGAGCGAGCAATATCTTGAATTAACTGCTGAATTTCCACCTCTGTGGCACCTGCTGGCCAGTCTCTGCATTCCCGGCTCAGCGTGATTATGACTCTACACAAGTCTGACTGTTCAGGTGGCACTTTGACCCACTCCTCTCCTCGACTAATGTTCTCAAGGATGCAAACCTGTCTGATTGTGTCTTCTGTCTGAGCCATCCATGTCTTCCCTCTTATCAGCCGCTGACCCATAACTGCATCCAGAGCTTCGTGCAAAAGGTGGTCTGTGTCTGTAGCTACCCTAAGATATGACTTCCCCTGCAACACCTTGTGCCTACCTGCAACAGTCGGCAAACCAAGGATGTATCGCATGTGTTCTGTATGCTTTATGTATAAATACATACACACACACACAACAACCACCCCCCTTCCAGGAGCCAGGTGTACTCACCGACAGCCACAAAGCACTTGGCCTGGCTGGAGTCATAGACAGAGTTCTGCAGCAACTGGGAGGTTTTAATAAAGTCTGGGGTCAGGTAGGAAAAGGGGATGGTGTCTGCAAACACAGCAGAGGGTCGCAGTAGGCTGGGGTGACAGGTGGAGCACATCTCTGTGGCTGGTCTAGCGTGTAGGATCAGACACACAGGGGTCACAGACACATGACATGGACAGCTGTTAGAGCGCAGCTTGGCATTGTAGACCACACATCGTCCCGAGGCATGCAGGGGCTGGCCATAGATGTCAAAGTCTGACCACTTCAACAGTTTGGAGGCTGCAATGTTGAGCCGGTCCACAGACAGGAGGCGCTCACACTGGGCATAGATGTCCTGCAGGGCGTGGAATGTGATGTTGGTCAGCTTGGTGAAGACATCCCGCAGCCTGTCCTCACTGAGAGATACCTGTAGGCAGAAACCAAAGCTTCACATGTGAGATCAGAACCAATACTACAGTGCAAAATAGACAGACCCAGTACCACAGTACAGAACAGAAATACTATTTACCACAGATCAGGACAGACAGCCAGACCCAGTACCACACTGAATGACAGACAGACCCAGTACCACAGTACAGAACAGAAATACCCAGTACCACAGGGTAGGACAGACAGACTCAGTACACAGTGCAGGATAGAGAAATCCAGTACTACAGTGCAGGACAGACAGACCCAGTACCACAGTGCAGGACAGACAGACCCAGTACCACAGTGCAGGACAGACAGACCCAGTACCACAGTGCAGAACAGACAGACTCAGTACCACAGTGTGGGACAGACAGAACCAGTACCACAGTGCAGGACAGACAAAACCAATACTACAGTGCAGGATACAGAGACTCGGTACCAAAGTGCAGGATAAGTACAGGAGCAGCAGCAATGCCACAATTAAGGAAATACTCCCAGCATTACATTGGATGAAAGTACAGAAGCAGCAGCAATGCCACCGCTAAGGAAGTTCTACCAGAGTTATATCCAAGAAAAGTCCAGTAGCAGGGATAGGGGTCACTACCTGAGTATTTGGTCTGTTCATGGAGATGTACTGATCGCCAGACCCAGTGTAAGGTCTCCTGGGTTTCACTCTGGGGGCAGGTCTAGGCCTGGAGAATGTGCTGCAGGTGGACTGGGCATCGGACTCTGAGGACACTGTCTCCCGGGATGCGGATCTGCTGGTTGAAGGATGTGGTGCTGGCAAGTGGTCTGGTGGTGGTGGGGGTGGAGGCAACATGCTTGACGTCAAGGAAGTCGTCATGATGGATGACACCGACATAATCTGAGATGACGTCATGGAAGTGGACAATGACAGTGATACTGAAGTTGTAGCCTGGTTATACTTAGATGGAACGTGAGAAGGTGAGGTTGCCACCTTAGGTGTGGGGAAACCAGCTGGGGTCGGGGACAACGATCCTGAACTCGCTGACTCGGCCACATGTGACTGCTGCATCCAGGAAAAGCCGGTCTTGCTTTTATCTGCCGAAGATCCCACAGCCTGAAGCAATGCTTTTTGTACAGCTAAAATGTTTTCAGAACTAGTTACTTTTTTTGAAGTCACATCTACCTTCAACCCTGCGCCTTTAGTTTGTCTTTTTCCCTGTTTAGAGCTAATGGAGTTGTCTTCATAGCCGGCTTTCACGTCACCTCCTCCATTGGGAATCTCTTCATAAATTGGTTGAGATGCCAAAAGCGTCCGTCTATGCTCTGTCATCTCTGGCTCCACAAAACCTGGCCCCAACCCTGCAGGCAAGCCCACAGAAGTGCCTCCAACTGTTGCCGCTGACAGAGCATCAGAGATGTTCTTCAGCACCAGTGCTGAATCTGGCAAGGAACTCCCAGAGTTTTCTGCTGAACTGGTCTCGCTGGAACTTGTAGATATTTGAGCAGTGTAAGATGAACCATAATCTTTGGAACACCGTGGCAGGGTGGTGACCGACCTGTCAAATCTACTGACAGATGTTTTGGATTTTAAGGGAGACTTGTTGATGGACAAATTGGCAGCTGTTGTAGAAGTTAATAACGATGACGATGATGTCTGTAGACTTGCAGCAGTCACCATCGAGGATGAAAGTCCTGAAGTCAATGATGTTGATACTGCTGTGGTAGATGACAATGGTGGGACTGGCTCCAGATATCCGTCAGCGGGGATGTTCGGACACAACATCTTGGGGACAGTCGGAGGGTCGTAATAGTGGAAGAAGCTGCCCTCAGGTTTTGGCAGGATTGATTCGTACAGATTCTCCAGGGATCCCAGAGGTGACAGCATTGGAATGTCAAACTCATCGAAGCTGCTCTTGTCTATGGAAGCTGAGGAGGTGCTGTTGGCTGGGTTCATGGTGCTTGCTGACACTGTTAATAGAGGTAGATAAACATCCAGATCTGATACATTATCTGTGTCTGTGTGTGTGTGTGTGCGTGTGTGCATGAAAAGAGAGACAGACATATATATATATATATATATATATATATATATATATATATATATATATATATATATATATATATATATATATATATATATATATATATATATATATATATATATATATATATATGTGAGTGTGCATGTGTATGTGCATGCATGTGTGAGAGAGAAACAGACAGACGGAGAATGGGTGAACATCCAGATATGATACAGTATGTGAGTAAAAATGGGTGGGGGTGGGGGAGGACAGACAGAAATAAAGAGACAAAAATGGAGGTGGTAGGGGGGTGTTTTGCTGTGTTCATAGAGCTCGCAGACACTGTAGTGAGAAAGAGAGAGGGTAGAGAGAAAGAGAAAATGAGATTGAAAGAAAGAGAGAGAAAGAGGAAAAGAGACAGAGACACTGTGTGTCATAAAAAATGGGAAATGGAGGGGGGGGGGGGGGGGGGGGAGGGGGCCTGTGTTTCTGTGTTCAAGAGGTGAGTGAATATTAACAGGAAAACACAAATTAAAAAAATGTATGTGTGCACACGTGTGTGTTTTTTAAGAGTTAGTATCTACACCTTAAGACATTTGCTGCGGGAGATGGAGCATCTATGGTATGTCTGGTGTAGTATGATGTCAATGATTACATCTGTTATTACTGATGAGTGTTTCTCTTTGAGACAGAGACAAGGAAAGGAAAGAGAAAAAAAGGGGAGGGGGTAAGAAAATGAGAAAGAGAGAGGGAGCTCAAGAGAGAGAGAGAGAAAAACAGGATCTTTTTTTGTGTTTATTTATGTCCTCTGATATAGTTGAACATTTACTTACACACCTCTACATTCTTACACACTTCTTTATCTACTTACACACCTCTACATTCTTACACACCCCATAATCTACTTACACATAGCAAAAGCAGGATCACTTCCCAGAGAAATGGTATTTCTCCGACTGCCCAGCACTCTGGAGTTTGTGATGTCTGTCACCATCTGGGTACAACAAACACAGACCTGATCATTACACAGCAATCCTATAACAGTAACTCTGATATTAAGTCTCTTTGTTTCATGAATTAGGAATCTGGTAATCTTAGTTTCAGCTTCATAGAAAACAGGTCACTCCAGTGCCAACTAAAAACATACAGAATGTTTATCACAGTCCCTTGTGGAAAGATTAATCAAGTAACAGAAAGTGTATTTCTTGTGGAAAGATTGACAGACTGCTGTCTCCGCATGTGCACTAGCATACACACACATTCAAAGCATACGGTAGCCATCCGAAGTGCTAACACAAACAGTCCAACATTAGAAATGCAGTTCATCATGGATGGTAGCAGAAGTCACCAACAGATCAGCAGTTGCACACACGATCAATTTTAATCACATAATGGCACCACCAATATTGCGACAACAGGCATCGCGCCATTTTTAAAATCTACAATTCACACCACCACGTTGGTCAAAATAGAAAAGCATTCCAAATGAAATCAGCAGCTCACAGTGTCATGCCATGCAGTCAACTCAGAAGCTGGGGGTCAAAACTATCCTTTCAGTCTACAAATGGAATAAAAATGCACCGGCCACCGTCTGCCAGAAGCAACACAGTTTGCCACGGCTCAATATCTAGCTTGTTATATACCAGTTCACCACCAAGTGGTCCAGAACCGGCCAGTCTATCTGCCTGCTCATTTCCCACACAACAGCATGACCTGGAGAAAATATCAAAAGGACGCTAACTCCCCAGGACCTCTGAAGTGATGCTTGCCAATCTGCATGCAGCATGCCTGTCTCCACCTCTCTCCACATGCTCTGTAAGCCAGTTACAATGACGACATGTGTGTACAGCTGATTCTCAAGCCAGTGGAAGGCTATACATTGTGATATCATATTCCAGGCTTTGCTGCACTAAGCCACATCCGTTCACTTTTGCTATGAACCCCCATGCACTTACTCTGCCTCTCAACACAGAGCCATCTGTATAGATAATCACATCACCTGGGCGGGAATTGTCATGAATCATTTGTTGAACTTCTGATTCTGTAGCACCAGCTGGCCAGTCCCTGCACTCACATCCTAAAGTGATTTGAACCCTACACAAATGTGAAACCTAACCGGACACCTTGACCCACTCCTCTAATCACCCAAATTTTTCAAGCCTGCACACATGTCCAACTGTGCCATCCAAGACCTTCCTCTTTTCAGTCTGTGACCTTTAGCTCTACCCAAGGCTTCATGCAGGAGGTGTTTCTTATCTGCCATCCAAGACCTTCCTCTTTTCAGTCTGTGACCTTTAGCTCTACCCAAGGCTTCATGCAGGAGGTGTTTCTTATCTGCCATCCAAGACCTTCCTCTTTTCAGTCTGTGACCTTTAGCTCTACCCAAGGCTTCATGCAGGAGGTGTTTCTTATCTGGAGCTACTGTGAGATATGACTCTGCCTGCAAAACTCTGAGCCTATCTGCAATAGCAGGCAGTGATAATATATATCGCACACATACTACCTGGGTATCTCTTGTACATCCCAGAATTATCTGCATGGCTTCATTCTGTATGCATTCGATTCATTAGCTGACTCCTTGATGTGGTAAGCATTCAAAGCCCATAATCTATCACCGAACCCTTCTACTCCTATGTTCATTAATTTCTTCCAACTGTTTGCAGTATGTCTGCAGTGTGCCCGTTTGCAGTGTGTCGGTTTAAAATGTTTCAGCTGACAATTGTAGCTTTTTTTCCTCTGGTATTTGTTGACCAGGTGAACCTTGGCAAACATGACACTGACCTCCTTTATATGCCCAGGGGCCAGCAACAGTATGACATGACAGGGGTTATCGGTTATTCTGATCCAACAGTATGACATGGCAAGGGTTATAGGTTATTCTGATCCAACAGTATGACATGACAAGGGTTATCGGTTATTCTGATCCAACAGTATGACATGATAAGGGTTATCGGTTATTCTGATCCAACAGTATGACATGATAAGGGTTATCGGTTATTCTGATCCAACAGTATGACATGACAAGGGTTATCGGTTATTCTGATCCAACAGTATGACATGACAAGGGTTATCGGTTATTCTGATCCAACAGTATGACATGATAAGGGTTATCGGTTATTCTGATCCAACAGTATGACATGAGAAGGGTTATCGGTTATTCTGATCCAACAGTATGACATGAGAAGGGTTATCGGTTATTCTGATCCAACAGTATGACATGACAAGGGTTATCGGTTATTCTGATCCAACAGTATGACATGGCAAGGGTTATCGGTTATTCTGATCCAACAGTATGACATGGCAAGGGTTATCGGTTATTCTGATCCAACAGTATGACATGATAAGGGTTATCGGTTATTCTGATCCAAAAGTATGACATGATAAGGGTTATCGGTTATTCTGATCCAACAGTATGACATGACAAGGGTTATCGGTTATTCTGATCCAACAGTATGACATGACAAGGGTTATCGGTTATTCTGATCCAACAGTATGACATGACAAGGGTTATCGGTTATTCTGATCCAACAGTATGACATGACAAGGGTTATCGGTTATTCTGATCCAACAGTAGGACATGACAAGGGTTATTGGTTATTCTGATCCAACAGTATGACATGACAAGGGTTATCGGTTATTCTGATCCAACAGTATGACATGACAAGGGTTATCGGTTATTCTGATCCAACAGTATGACATGATAAGGGTTATCGGTTATTCTGATCCAACAGTATGACATGACAAGGGTTATCGGTTATTCTGATCCAACAGTATGACATGACAAGGGTTATCGGTTATTCTGATCCAACAGTATGACATGACAAGGGTTATCGGTTATTCTGATCCAACAGTATGACATGACAAGGGTTATCGGTTATTCTGATCCAACAGTATGACATGACAAGGGTTATCGGTTATTCTGATCCAACAGTATGACATGACAAGGGTTATCGGTTATTCTGATCCAACAGTATGACATGACAAGGGTTATCGGTTATTCTGATCCAACAGTATGACATGACAAGGGTTATCGGTTATTCTGATCCAACAGTATGACATGACAAGGGTTATCGGTTATTCTGATCTAACAGTATGACATGACAAGGGTTATCGGTTATTCTGATCCAACAGTATGACATGACAAGGGTTATCGGTTATTCTGATCCAACAGTATGACATGACAAGGGTTATCGGTTATTCTGATCCAACAGTATGACATGACAAGGGTTATCGGTTATTCTGATCCAACAGTATGACATGACAAGGGTAATCGGTTATTCTGATCCAACAGTATGACATGACAAGGGTTATCGGTTATTCTGATCCAACAGTATGACATGATAAGGGTTATAGGTTATTCTGATCCAACAGTATGACATGACAAGGGTTATCCGTTATTCTGATCTAACAGTATGACATGATAAGGGTTATCGGTTATTCTGATCTAACAGTATGACATGACAAGGGTTATCGGTTATTCTGATCCAACAGTATGACATGATAAGGGTTATCGGTTATTCTGATCCAACAGTATGACATGACAAGGGTTATCGGTTATTCTGATCCAACAGTATGACATGACAAGGGTTATCGGTTATTCTGATCCAACAGTATGACATGACAAGGGTTATCGGTTATTCTGATCCAACAGTATGACATGACAAGGGTTATCGGTTATTCTGATCCAACAGTATGACATGACAAGGGTTATCGGTTATTCTGATCCAACAGTATGACATGACAAGGGTTATCGGTTATTCTGATCCAACAGTAGGACATGACAAGGGTTATCGGTTATTCTGATCCAACAGTAGGACATGACAAGGGTTATCGGTTATTCTGATCCAACAGTAGGACATGACAAGGGTTATCGGTTATTCTGATCCAACAGTATGACATGAGAAGGGTTATCGGTTATTCTGATCCAACAGTATGACATGACAAGGGTTATAGGTTATTCTGATCCAACAGTATGACATGACAAGGGTTATCGGTTATTCTGATCCAACAGTATGACATGACAAGGGTTATCGGTTATTCTGATCCAACAGTATGACATGACAAGGGTTATCGGTTATTCTGATCCAACAGTATGACATGACAAGGGTTATCGGTTATTCTGATCCAACAGTATGACATGACAAGAATTATCGGTTATTCTGATCCAACAGTATGACATGACAAGGGTTATCGGTTATTCTGATCCAACAGTATGACATGACAAGGGTTATCGGTTATTCTGATCCAACAGTATGACATGACAAGGGTTATCGGTTATTCTGATCCAACAGTATGACATGACAAGGGTTATCGGTTATTCTGATCCAACAGTATGACATGGCAAGGGTTATCGGTTATTCTGATCCAACAGTATGACATGACAAGGGTTATCGGTTATTCTGATCCAACAGTATGACATGGCAAGGGTTATCGGTTATTCTGATCCAACAGTATGACATGACAAGGGTTATCGGTTATTCTGATCCAACAGTATAACATGGCAAGGGTTATCCGTTATTCTGATCCAACAGTATGACATGACAAGGGTTATCCGTTATTCTGATCCCAATTAAGTTTTTTGTTAAATGTACACATTAAACCCCCTAGACTTTCAGCACGCTTGACTAGTATCTTGTTATAACGGAGAATTTGTGTGTCATCCTTTGTTCTAGAGATCTGTCTGGTTGATTCACTTTGTGTGTCATCCTTTGTTCTAGAGATCTGTCTGGTTGATTCACTTTGTGTGTTATCCTTTGTTCTAGAGATCTGTCTGGTTGATTCACATTGTGTGTCATCCTTTGTTCTAGAGATCTGTCTGGTTGATTCACTTTGTGTGTCCTCCTTTGTTCTAGAGATCTGTCTGGTTGATTCACTTTGTGTGTTATCCTTTGTTCTAGAGATCTGTCTGGTTGATTTACTTTGTGTGTTATCCTTTGTTCTAGAGATCTGTCTGGTTGATTCACTTTGTGTGTTATCCTTTGTTCTAGAGATCTGTCTGGTTGATTCACTTTGTGTGTCATCCTTTGTTCTAGAGATCTGTCTGGTTGATTCACTTTGTGTGTTATCCTTTGTTCTAGAGATCTGTCTGGTTGATTCACTTTGTGTGTCATCCTTTGTTCTAGAGAACTGTCTGGTTGATTCACTTTGTGTGTTATCCTTTGTTCTAGAGATCTGTCTGGTTGATTCACTTTGTGTGTCATCCTTTGTTCTAGAGATCTGTCTGGTTGATTCACTTTGTGTGTCATCCTTTGTTCTAGAGATCTGTCTGGTCTGGTTGATCCTTTGTGTGTTCTAGAGATCTGTCTGGTTGATTCACTTTGTGTGTCATCCTTTGTTCTAGAGATCTGTCTGGTTGATTCACTTTGTGTGTTATCCTTTGTTCTAGAGATCTGTCTGGTTGATTCACATTGTGTGTCATCCTTTGTTCTAGAGATCTGTCTGGTTGATTCACTTTGTGTGTCATCCTTTGTTCTAGAGATCTGTCTGGTTGATTCACTTTGTGTGTGTCATCCTTTGTTCTAGAGATCTGTCTGGTGGATTCACTTTTGTGTGTCATTTGTTCTGATCTGTCTGGTTGATCACTTTGTGTGTCATCCTTTGTTCTAGAGATCTGTCTGGTTGATTCACTTTGTGTGTCATCCTTTGTTCTAGAGATCTGTCTGGTTGATTCACTTTGTGTGTCATCCTTTGTTCTAGAGATCTGTCTGGTTGATTCACTTTGTGTGTCATCCTTTGTTCTAGACATCTGTCTGGTTGATTCACTTTGTGTGTCCTCCTTTGTTCTAGAGATCTGTCTGGTTGATTCACTTTGTGTGTCATCCTTTGTTCTAGACATCTGTCTGGTTGATTCACTTTGTGTGTCCTCCTTTGTTCTAGACATCTGTCTGGTTGATTCACTTTGTGTGTTATCCTTTGTTCTAGAGATCTGTCTGGTTGATTCACTTTGTGTGTCATCCTTTGTTCTAGAGATCTGTCTGGTTGATTCACTTTGTGTGTCATCCTTTGTTCTAGAGATCTGTCTGGTTGATTCACATTGTGTGTCATCCTTTGTTCTAGAGATCTGTCTGGTTGATTCACTTTGTGTGTCATCCTTTGTTCTAGAGATCTGTCTGGTTGATTCACTTTGTGTGTCATCCTTTGTTCTAGAGATCTGTCTGGTTGATTCACTTTGTGTGTCATCCTTTGTTCTAGAGATCTGTCTGGTTGATTCACTTTGTGTGTCATCCTTTGTTCTAGAGATCTGTCTGGTTGATTCACTTTTTGTGGTCATCCTTTGTTCTAGAGATCTGTCTGGTTGATTCACTTTGTGTGTCATCCTTTGTTCTAGAGATCTGTCTGGTTGATTCACTTTGTGTGTCATCCTTTGTTCTAGAGATCTGTCTGGTTGATTCACTTTGTGTGTCATCCTTTGTTCTAGACATCTGTCTGGTTGATTCACTTTGTGTGTCATCCTTTGTTCTAGACATCTGTCTGGTTGATTCACTTTGTGTGTCCTCCTTTGTTCTAGACATCTGTCTGGTTGATTCACTTTGTGTGTCATCCTTTGTTCTAGACATCTGTCTGGTTGATTCACTTTGTGTGTCCTCCTTTGTTCTAGAGATCTGTCTGGTTGATTCACTTTGTGTGTCATCCTTTGTTCTAGAGATCCGTCTGGTTTATTCACTTTGTGTGTCATCCTTTGTTCTAGAGATCCGTCTGGAGTTTGTCTGGTTGATTCACTTTGTGTCATCCTTTGCTCTATAGTTTGTCTGGTTGATTCACTTTGTGTGTCATCCTTTGTTCTAGACATCTGTCTGGTTGATTCACTTTGTGTGTCATCCTTTGTTCTAGACATCTGTCTGGTTGATTCACTTTGTGTGTCATCTTTTGTTCTAGACATCTGTCTGGTTGATTCACTTTGTGTGTCATCTTTTGTTCTAGACATCTGTCTGGTTGATTCACTTTGTGTGTCATCCTTTGTTCTAGACATCTGTCTGGTTGATTCACATTGTGTGTCATCCTTTGTTCTAGACATCTGTCTGGTTGATTCACTTTGTGTGTCATCCTTTGTTCTAGACATCTGTCTGGTTGATTCACATTGTGTGTCATCCTTTGTTCTAGACATCTGTCTGGTTGATTCACTTTGTGTGTCATCCTTTGTTCTAGACATCTGTCTGGTTGATTCACTTTGTGTGTCATCTTTTGTTCTAGAGATCTGTCTGGTTGATTCACTTTGTGTGTCATCCTTTGTTCTAGAGATCCGTCTGGTTTATTCACTTTGTGTGTCATCCTTTGTTCTAGAGATCCGTCTGGAGTTTGTCTGGTTGATTCACTTTGTGTCATCCTTTGCTCTATAGTTTGTCTGGTTGATTCACTTTGTGTGTCATCCTTTGTTCTAGACATCTGTCTGGTTGATTCACTTTGTGTGTTATCCTTTGTTCTAGACATCTGTCTGGTTGATTCACTTTGTGTGTCATCTTTTGTTCTAGAGATCTGTCTGGTTGATTCTTTTTCTGTGTCCTTCTTTGTTCTAGAGATCCGTCTGGAGTTTGTCTGGTTGATTCACTTTGTGTGTCATCTTTTGTTCTAGAGATCTGTCTGGTTGATTCACTTTGTGTGTCATATTTTGTTCTAGAGATCCGTCTGGAGTTTGTCTGGTTGATTCACTTTGTGTGTCATCCTTTGCTCTATAGTTTAGCTGGTTGATTCACTTTGTTTGTCATTTTTTGCTCTAGAGATCCATCTGAAGTTTGTCTAGTTGATTCACTTTGTGTGTCATCCTTTGTTCTAGAGATCCGTCTGGAGTTTCTGAGAGATACAGGATGACATCTATAGAAGAATGTTTTATAATGAGAAACACAGGATGACATCTGGAGAAGATTCCAGAACTGTATCATGGCATACAACTGTGTCAGCTGTGGAATTGAGTTTTTTAAGATGTCCTTATGAAACAGGACTGTCTACACTAGTCGGCACGGCACCTCATGATGATGATGATGATGAAACATACAGAGGAAACAACCAACACACACACACACACAACTGTCCCTGCGTTTATGACAAATTTTAAAACAAGCCTCATTAAGACAAAAATGTTGACTTTAAGTGTACTCCCCATGTGTGTTCAGGGGCCACGGGAATGGGGACGGGGGGGAGGGGGGGGGGGGTAATAAGCCCACTGCCCCCCAACAAGCATGTTGCAAAAGTTGACTAAATAGAGGTGTTTCCTTCAAAGTCAGAGTGCATCTCCCTGAGAGGCAAGGCACCAACAGTCTGCATACAAATAAGCTGGATCTGTAAAACAGATGTCCAGGCAAAAATCAGCTTCTGGAACAAGACTTCTCCCAGAACAGCTCTGGGGTCAAGCCAACCTTATAACAAATGGGTAGCTGACAATGTGCAGTCAGTTGTCTGGGACGGAGGGACAGTTGAGGAGACAGGTGGCCGGCTCTCTGAGATGTTGGGCTCTAAAATATGTCAGGGTTTCATATCTGACACTTGACCTACAGTATGTGTTCACTTCTGACACTTGACCTACAGTATGTGTTCACATCTCACACTTTACCTACAGTATGTGTTCATATCTGACACTTGACCTACAGTATGTGTTCACATCTGACACTTGACCTACAGTATGTATTCATATCTGAATATTGACCTACAGTATGTGTTCACTTCTGACACTTGACCTACAGTATGTGTTCACATCTCACACTTTACCTACAGTATGTGTTCATATCTGACACTTGACCTACAGTATGTGTTCACATCTCACACTTTACCTACAGTATGTGTTCACATCTGACACTTGACCTACAGTATGTATTCATATTTGACACTTGACCTACAGTATGTGTTCACTTCTGACACTTGACCTAGAGTATGTGTTCACATCTCACACTTTACCTACAGTATGTGTTCACATCTGACACTTGACCTACAGTATGTATTCACATCTGACACTTGACCTACAGTATGTGTTCACATATGACACTTGACCTACAGTATGTGTTCATATCTGACACTTGACCTACAGTATGTATTCACATCTGACACTTGACCTACAGTATGTGTTCATATCTGACACTTGACCTACAGTATGTATTCACATCTGACACTTGACCTACAGTATGTGTTCACATATGACACTTGACCTACAGTATGTGTTCACATCTGACACTTGACCTATAGTATGTGTTCATATCTAAAACTTGACCTACAGTATTTCCTATAAGACTATCATTAGCCTTTTATTTGTAGGATATTTAAATCTGAAGAGAAGACAACTCACCACTGGTCCAGAGATATCAGCTACATTAATCTTCTTGCCTTTCTTATCTCCCCTGGGTAAGGTAGATGACTCTGTGATAGATTTAGCTCGTTTAACTGGTGCAGGCTGCAGAGTTTTCATTTTGCGGTTTCCTCCCAGTTTGCCAAGAAATCCTTTACGACTTTGTGTGGCTACAGTTGGCAGTTCAATTTTTTCACTGAACTTTGGCAGGTCGTCGTCAATGGTTGATGAAGATCCACCTGACCACTCCACACTAGGGAAGTCAAATATGGCTGCAGTGGGCGAGGCTGGCGATGACGGGAATGAGTTTTCTGTGTCAGGGATAGGAGAAACAGACGGTGACACAGCTCCTGACCTTTCCTTCCTGTCACAGGGAGGTGATGGAGGTACTGGCATTGACCGTCGTGCAGGTTCACGTGCAGGATCGTACTTGGTCAAGGATGCTCCATCTATGAATCCTAGATAGGAAAAGAGAAAAACTTCAAGGACAACTGAACATACATGCAACATAATGTACATCGTAAGAAATTGACAAAAATTCACTTGTGGATACTGTTGTTGGTATGTGATGTGTTAAGCCTGTTCATATAACATGTTGCCGCATGATTTGAGGTAAGCAGTTCTTTTTTTTGGTTCCCTGTCTCTACTTTAAAACAAAATGTATACTGCCTGTTATACAAAGCTTTGGATGACACAGAAAACATTATATTATAAACCAGCAACAGATGATTAGCATATAATGGACAGAGCAGAGCAAGTCACTATTCATGGACAGACCAGAGCAAGTCACTATTCATGGACAGACCAGAGCAAGTCACTATTCATGGACAGACCAGAGCAAGTCACTATTCATGAACAGACCAGAGCAAGTCACTATTCATGGACAGACCAGAGCAAGTCACTATTCATGGACAGACCAGAGCAAGTCACTATTCATGGACAGACCAGAGCAAGTCACTATTCTACGCCTAAGAACAGGACACAATCGACTTCACAGCCACATATACACAGAATTCAAGATTGGCGAATCAGCCATGTGTACATGTTGATCAGTACCTGAGACAACAGATCCGGTCCTGCAATGCCCTCCCAGATACAACATATCAAGACAAAACTTTAGGCAAGGAGAAACACCAGGTTGCTGACTGAATTACAGCAGACAGTGATGTTCATACTAGAGACAACATTGCAGAAAGAAACAAAGAAAACAGATGATAGCAACAATGTACCCTTTCAAGCATGACACAAAAGGTGACTAAGATGGTTGGCCACCTCAAGTTATGGTTAATATGTGTAAGCGACAGAAATGTGGTTTCACAGATGAATGATAAAAACACCCTAGACAGATACAAATAGTAATTAAGATGTAGCGAAAGAAACTGACTCACGAAAGAGAACTGATTACCCACATCTATCAAGAGATAATCTGCGTTTTTTGTCATGTCCAGAGAAGGTGAAATCTGGAGTACAACAGGAGTGTGAGAAATTTGGGGGAGAAAGAATCAGAGAGAGACTGAGAGAGAAAACGCTGTACAGTTAAACACCATGGCATGGCGACACAATGTGGGACATCAGATCTGGTATACCCTGCCTAACATTTAGCATTAACAGGTAGTACCGGCTACTGTTTTACAGTAGTTGAGTCATATCTGATCAAGACATGATAATATATACACACACAAACAGGCTGATGGCCATAATGATATGTCAATGAGCATGAAAACCTAGCATCTATATCTAGGCCATCAAGAGAAAACACCAAAATGAACACACCAAGCTGCTCAGTGGCTGTCTCACTGGGCCTCCGCTCCAGCTCCTTGGCCATATCCAAGTTTCTTCCGTCCAAAGATGCTGATTTACCTGAAATAGAGGCAATGACCATCTTGGTCACCAGTTCACAGAAGATCAGATTACCTAGCCTTGATAGTTACTGACAACAGACAAGACACCTTTGAGCACCCCATCCTACATTTAGAAGTTTATCATTAATGCACTCTTCATACGGCAGCTGCACAAGTACAGTAGTTAGCACACTTGCCTGTTGGCTTAATGGTCACATGTTTAAATCTCCTTTGAAGCAGACATTTTTAATTTTTCCAAAAATATTTTATTTCAGCTTCCAAGTCAGTTCATCATAAAATAAGTATCAGGATATGTTCTATCATGAGATGTTCTGCCAACAATTCACTGATTCATTCAGTGCCACATACGTGCTGACTCTACTGGCAAACTGACTGACCCAACAACTCATTAATTCACTCAGTGTCTCATACACGTACAGACAAAACAGCTCACTGACACAAAATGGCAAATTCACTCCCTCGCTGCCTAATTTCAAAGCTCACTATCCCCTTAAACAAGCTGTTAGACAGGGATGTCTACAATCACCCGATCTATTCAATTTGTACAGTGAAGGCAACAGTAGATAAGGTGGTTGACTGGAGTACAGAGATGAGTGCTGTTATCAACTCAGAAAAGGCAACCGTCCTGTGGTGTTCTTTAGACAACAGGATTGTTAGAGCTGATGTTCCCAGACTCAAAATAAATGGCAGGGACTTCAAAAGAGACAGCCTACTGCGGTACCTGGGTATCACCTTTGACAGAAGTTTGTTTTCAAGGATCACATAGAGGGGGTTGTGATAAGTGTTCAAAAAAGTCTAAACGCACTAAAGATTATGGCAGCGATGGACATGGCGCAGAGAATGCTGTTCACACTTTACCAGCACTTAATCATCACAGTGATTGATTATGGATCGGAGTTACTCACTGTCTCGAAAAGTCAGCTTGTGAAACTGGAGCGCATACAGAATGAAGCTATGTGGGTGATCCTGGGTTGTACAAGAGACACCCCGATTGTGTGCATGCGATACATCCTTGCACTGCCGACTGTTGCAGATAGGCTAAAGGTGCTGCAGGCTAAGTCATACCTCAGAGTAGCTGCAGACAGGGAACACCCTCTGTATGAAGCTTTGGCTGCAGGTAAGGGGAAAATCGTGGATGGCTCAAGCAGAAGACACAATAAGACAAGAATGCATGCTGCAGAACATTTGGCGAGGAGAGGAGTGATTCAGAGGATCCAGCGGAAAAGTCTGCCCTGTGTAGGGTTATGATCAAATTGGGCCGGGTGTGCAGAGAGTGGCCAGCGGGTGCCAAGGAGGTTGAAGTCCAACGGTTGATTCACGACAATTCATGCCCAGGTGATCTGATTATCTATACAGATGGTTCAGTGTTGAGAGGAAAGGCATCTAGCATGAGAATAGAGGTAGAGGCGGTAACTGCAGCTCTCCGGCTAGAGAACAAGATGCACAGACATGCTGTAATTGTAACAGACTCTGAAAGAATGCTGAAAAAGGTGAAGACTGGGATGCTTTGAGCAGAGTGGCAAGCATCACTGGAAAGGTCACGGGTGGTGAGCATACTTTGGATCTTTTCTCCTGGCATGCCGGCATGGTAGGAAAAAAACAGGCAGACAGATTGGTTGGATCTGCATCACTGGGTGGTGAACTGTTACATGACAAGGTAGATGTGGTCAAGGCCCTTTGGGGACAAGCAACAGAATCAGTAGAGAAAGAAGATTATTATGGCCTGGAGAGAATGAAGCACCTGGGTGTAAGCATACGGTCTGGCCAGCTGACTACACTCAGAGGAAAGGCAAGATGGACATTTAGCGAGATTGTGACTGGTCCGATAGGTATTGGAACTCTGCGCTGGCTGCTGAAGATGAGGACGGAGCATGCAAAGTAATGCTCCGAGTGCTGTGATGTCATTTCTTGACTCAACTCAACTAAGTAACAATGAGATCCATACATGGTTGGTTTGCCAGGAATAGCGGCTGCTAGGCATATTGTTAACAACCTGCGATATGATGACTATATAGTGTTGATCGCTAAAAATTAAACACAACTGCAAGAAATTACAGACATAATTGCAACAGAAAGTGAAAATACGGGTCTCAGTTTAAACAGCAGAAAAACAGCAGTATTGGTAATTACAAAGCAAACTGACCCTCCAACATGCAATATTAAAGTAAACAGGACAAACCTCAAGCAAGTTGGTATGTTTAAGCACTTGGGTTCCCTGATAACATCAGATGGAAGATTTATTAAGGAAGTTTAATGTTAAAGAGCTCAAGCAAAGGCAGCAGTTTACAAAATGAAGATCATTTTATGCAATCTTTCTTTGTCAGTTGAGATGAGAAATAGCAGTTTTAAATACTATATAAATCCTAGACTGATATAAGGATGTGAAAACATGGACAGTTAGTTATTAGTTTAAACTTATTTGGAGATGCGGTTTTATAGATGAATGATAAGAATACCCTGGACAGATAAAAAGAGTAATGAAGATGTCTTGAAAGAAACTGACTCAGGAAGAGAACTGATTGTCCACACCAGGAAGAGACAATCTACTTTTTTCAGTCATTTAATGAGAAGGGGAAAACTGGAGTACATTGTGATGGTAGGAAAGTTGGAGGGGAGGCAGAGGGAGATTAAGAGAACAGATCCTGGACGGTTTGACATGACATGGAAGATCATCTGTGTCAGAGTTGATTGAAAGCAAACGAGACAGAAGGTTGTGGATAGACATGACCACCAACACCACACGGCATGAACTTGGAGAAGAAGAAGAAGAAGAAGCAGAGTGTCCCAATAACTGACTGGTTAACTTGGTGCCTTATTCACAAGTGGATTACTCACTGACTGACTCACTTACCAGTCACAATGGATGTCCTGGTGGGAGGCACCGGTGGCACCGCACGCTTGGGACTTGCAGCTCGCCTTCGGACAATACTGGGTGTAGGAGAGGACTCCTTGTCTTTGGCAGCACTGTCTGCATCTTTAGCATTGCCTGCTGCAGCCGGTGGTGGAGCATCAGTGCTTGCAGCAGGCTTCACTGGAGGTGGAACAGCAGGTTTGGGAGCTGGATTTGGTTTGGCTGATGATGATGATGATGCTAGTGCAGTTTTTTCTTGTTCTTTATCTTGTGATTTGCTGCCGGTTTGACGACACGTCGGCGGGGAAAACTTGGCTGTGGCTCTCTTCAGCATCATCTTGGGACTAGCAAGCCCTTTACTGATCTTACGCTGGATAGGAGGACTGGCTGCAGCAGTTGTCAGGGAAGCTGAGATGCCATCTGAGGATGCTGTTGACTGCGGAGACAGATGAACTTCAACCTCACCTTTCACAGTTCCATTGTTACCATTAATGCTGGCCTCGCCGCCTCTACTACCCGAGATTTCACAACGTTGCTGAGGTGCAGGTGATGTTGGCGGGGTGAATACACATTTCCCTTGAGGACCCAAATGAAGCAGCTGACTTCCATCAACAGATGATGATGCTGGGTCTTCCTCTGTTTCCTCAACACTCCCAAAAACACTGGAACTCTTCCTCTCCAGTCTGGAACCCAGCTGTGATTCTGAGTTCATTGCTTCTAAATTCTCTGATGATCCTTTTCCTTTCCTTAAGATATTTCTGAAGAATGAAGATAAGCCTTTTTTCTGCTTACTTTCAGCAACAGTTGGAGAGTTCAGGCTATCAGTGTTCTCAGGAAATGTTCCAGCATCTTCTACTCCACCGGCAGCTGTAGTTGGTTGGATATGTTTGACAGAATCTTCTTGTTGGGAGGTCAAGCCAACGCCTGGTTTTCCCACTACTGATACTGTGGTGATGACTGAGTCTGTTCGGCTGACTTTCTTAGGAGACACAACCTGGGATAACACTGGTTCTGGGGGAGGAGAAACAGGCGGCCGTGGAATCTGCCGTTTTGATCGCTGCTGTTTGGTTAAATCCAAAGTTGCGGCAACTGTTGCCATTCTGGTTTCAAAGTCTGATGATTTCTTCACCTTCGTGGTTTCTCTTCTGGGATCTTTAGACTCAAAGTCTTTGGCGGAGTAGTCATTCATGCTGCCACAGTCTCGAAGTACATCATTCAATAAGGACATTGAGTTGAGACCCTCTAGAGTGGAGCTATCACCGAATGAGATGCAAAAACTGTTGGGATCATCATCATCTAGGCTGGTGCTCTGTGGGGGACAGATGGTGCTCTTCTTCACGTCTGCCTTGCTCAACAAGGTGGTAGCATGATATGGTGACTTTTTCTCAGCAGTCACTGATCGAGATCTTGCTGCCGGAGGTTCCTTGATGACAGAATCAGGCTTTGGTTTTCCGCAGATTTTTTCCTCAGGAGAAAAGTCATCAAGTGTCTCATATAAACTGTCAGTGACATCTCCGACAGCATATGTCTGCATGTCCTGGTCTAGGATGACTGTGGCTGGCCCCATCTCAACACCTGAGTCTGCACTGCTACAACTTGAGCCATAAATCACCTTTGCGTCCCCATCAGAACTGAACGAGGTCATGGATGAGTTGACTGAGGTTTCGGTGAAATTGGCAGACTTCATTGGCTCCACACTGAGCTGACCTAGACTGTTGACGTGAGAACTATCAATATTTTTAGTCTCTTTGACATCAGTCCTATAAACAAGAGAACGATGGAGGGTTTTTCCTGGCCTCCCACAACCTGGTGCCAAGAAATCTACCTGGACCTGCAGGAGTGCTGGGTTGTTCCCATTTGTTTGTTACATGACTTCTCATATTTAGAGGACAAGGCTATTTTCTGATATCATCACTGGCGGTCAGACTATACTGCACTTCATACTCCACAGGTGGTCATAAACAAATCTCTAGTGTATATCGTTAAGCTCCATGTATGGCCCACATTTAATAACGGTTCTGGAATAAAGAATTTTTTTAAAAAAGGCGATCAATAGGTTAAGGATGGAAAAGAGACAGATAGAGAAAGAGACAGATATAGAAAGAAAGAAAGAAAGAAAGAAAGAAAGAAAGAAAAAAAGAAAAGAAAGAAAGAAAGAAAGAAAGAAAGAAAAGAAAGAAAGAAAGAAAGAAAGAAAGAAAGAAAGAAAGAAAAGAAAGAAAGAAAGAAAGAAAGAAAGAAAGAAAGAAAAGAAAGAAAGAAAGAAAGAAAGAAAGAAAGAAAGAAAGAAAGAAAGAAAGAAAGAAAGAAAGAAAGAAAGAAAGAAAGAAAGAAAGAAAGAAAGAAAGAAAGAAAGAAAGAAAGAAAGAAAGAAAGAAAGAAAGAAAGAAAGAAAGAAAGAAAAGAAAGAAAGAAAGAAGAAAGAAAGAAAGAAAGAAAGAAAGAAGAAAGAAAGAAAGAAAGAAAGAAAGAAAGAAAGAAAGAAAGAAAGAAAGAAAGAAAGAAAGAAAGAAAGAAAGAAAGAAAGAAAGAAAGAAAGAAAGAAAGAAAGAAAGAAAGAAAAGAATTGACAAAAACAAGACTACAGACTCGACAAGAGGATAGACTCAACAAAACTACAGACACAATAACAAGGTTAGAAACACAATCATAAGACTGCAGACTCGACAAGACGATAGACGACAAGACTTTAGACACAACAAGACAACAGACACAACAAGACTATAGACACAACAAGACTATAGACACAACAAGACTACAGACAGACACAACAAGACTATAGACACAACAAGACTACAGACAGACACAACAAGACTATAGACACAACAAGACTACAGACAGACACAACAAGACTACAGACAGACACAACAAGACTACAGACAGACACAACAAGACTATAGACACGACAATACTATAGACACAACAAGACTACAGACAGACACAACAAGACTATAGACACAACAAGACTACAGACAGACACAACAAGACTACAGACAGACACAACAAGACTATAGACACAACAAGACTATAGACACAACAAGACTATAGAAAAATAAGACTACAGACACAACAAGACTATAGACACAACAAGACTACAGACAGACACAACAAGACTACAGACAGACGCAACAAGACTATAGACACAACAAGACTATAGGCACAACAAGACTATAGACACAACAAGACTACAGACAGACACAACAAAGCCTATAGACACAACAAGACTATAGACACAACAAGACTACAGACACAACAAGACAATAGAGACAACAAGACTATAGACACAACAAGACTATAGACACAACAAGACTACAGACAGACACAACAAGACTATAGACACAACAAGACTATGGACACAAAAAGACTATAGACACAACAAGACTACAGACACAATAAGACTACAGACACAACAAGACTATAGACACAACAAGACTACAGACACAACAAGACTACAGACACAACAAGACTACAGACACAATAAGACTACAGACACAACAAGACTACAGACACAACAAGACTGTAGACACAACAAGACTATAGACACAACAAGACTATAGACACAACAAGACTATAGACACAACAAGACTACAGACACAACAAGACTATAGACACAATAAGACTACAGACACAACAAGACTATAAACACAACAAGACTACAGACAGACACAACAAGACTACAGACAGACACAACAAAACTATAGACACAACAAGACTACAGACACAACAAGACTATAGACAGACACAACAAGACTATAGACACAACAAGACTATAGACACAACAAAACTACAGACAGACACAACAAGACTATAGACCCAACAAGACTACAGACAGACACAAGACTATAGACACAACAAGACTACAGACAGACACAACAAGACAACAGACACAACAAGACTACAGACACAACAAGACTATAGACACAACAAGACTATAGACACAACAAGACTATAGACACAATAAGACTATAGACACAACAAGACTATAGACACAACAAGACTATAGACACAACAAGACTATAGACACAACAAGACTATAGACACAACAAGACTATAGACACAACAAGACTATAGACACACAACAAGACTATAGACTATAGACACAACAAGACTATAGACACAACAAGACTACAGACACAACAAGACTATAGACACAACAAGACTATAGACACAACAAGACTATAGACACAACAAGACTATAGACACAACAAGACTATAGACACAACAAGACTACAAGACTATAGACACAACAAGACTATAGACACAACAAGACTATAGACACAACAAGACTATAGACACAACAAGACTATAGACACAACAAGACTATAGACACAACAAGACTATAGACACAACAAGACTATAGACACAACAAGACTATAGACACAACAAGACTATAGACACAACAAGACTACAGACACAACAAGACTATAGACACAACAAGACTATAGACACAACAAGACTATAGACACAACAAGACTATAGACACAACAAGACTATAGACACAACAAGACTACAGACACAACAAGACTATAGACACAACAAGACTACAGACACAACAAGACTATAGACAACAAGACTATAGACACAAAGACTATAGACACAACAAGACTATAGACACAACAAGACTATAGACACAACAAGACTATAGACACAACAAGACTATAGACACACAACAAGACTACAGACACAACAAGACTATAGACACACAACAAGACTACAGACACAACAAGACTACAGACAACAACAACAAGACAAGACAGACACAACAAGACTATAGACACAACAAGACTACAGACACAACAAGAGACAGACACAACAAGACACAGACACAAAGACTACAGACACAACAAGACTACAGACACAACAAGACTATATAGACACAAGACTATAGACACAACAAGACTATAGACACAACAGACATAGACACAACAAGACTATAGACACAACAAGACTATAGACACAACAAGACTATAGACACAACAAGACTACAGACACAACAAGACTATAGACACAACAAGACTACAGACTACAGACACAACAAGACTATAGACACAACAAGACTATAGACTATAGACTACACACAACAAGACTAGAGACAACAAAGACAGACAGACACAACAAGACTATAGACACAACAAGACTATAGACACAACAAGACTATAGACACAACAAGACTAGACACAGACACAACAAGGACATAGACACAACAAGACTACAGACAGACACAACAAGATACAGACAGACACAACAAGACTATACAGACACAACAAGACTACAGACTACAAGACTATAGACACAACAAGACTATAGACAGACACAACAAGACTACAGACAGACACAACAAGACTACAGACAGACACAACAAGACTACAGACAGACACAACAAGACTACAGACAGACACAACAAGACTACAGACAGACACAACAAGACTATAGACACTACAAGACAGACACAACAAGACTACATACAGACACAACAAGACTACAGACAACAACAGACTACAGACAGACACAACAAGACTATAGACAGACACAACAAGACTATAGACACAACAAGACTATAGACAGGACACAAAGACTACAGACAGACACAACAAGACTACAGACAGACACAACAAGACTACAGACAGACACAACAAGACTACAGACAGACACAACAAGACTATAGACACAACAAGACTATAGACACAACAAGACTACAGACAGACACAACAAGACTACAGACAGACACAACAAGACTACAGACAGACACAACAAGACTACAGACAGACACAACAAGACTATAGACACAACAAGACTATAGACACAACAAGACTATAGACACAATAAGACTACAGACACAACAAGACTATAGACACAACAAGACTACAGACAGACACAACAAGACTACAGACAGACACAACAAGACTACAGACAGACACAACAAGACTATAGACACAACAAGACTATAGACACAACAAGACTATAGACACAACAAGACTACAGACAGACACAACAATACAGACAGACACTACAAGACTATAGGACACAACAAGAAGACTATAGACACAACAAGACTATAGACAGACACAACAAGACTACAGACACACAACAAGAACAAGACTACAGACAGACACAACAAGACTACAAGACTAGACACAACAAGACTACAGACAGACACAACAAGACTATAGACACAACAAGACTATAGACACAACAAGACTACAGACAGACACAACAAGACTATAGACACAACAAGACTATAGACACAACAAGACTACAGACAGACACACAAGACAAGACAACAAGACTATAGACACAACAAGACACAACAAGACTACAGACAAGACTATAGACACAACAAGACTATAGACACAACAAGACTACAGACAACAACTAAGACACAACAAGACTACAGACACAACAAGACTATAGACACAACAAGACTATAGACACAACAAGACTATAGACACAACAAGACTATAGACACAACAAGACTATAGACACAACAAGACTATAGACACAACAAGACTATAGACACAACAAGACTATAGACACAACAAGACTACAGACACAACAAGACTATAGACACAATAAGACTACAGACACAACAAGACTATAGACACAACAAGACTACAGACAGACACAACAAGACTACAGACACAACAAGACTATAGACACAACAAGACTACAGACAGACACAACAAGACTATAGACACAACAAAACTACAGACAGACACAACAAGACTACAGACAGACACAACAAGACTATAGACACAACAAGACTACAGACAGACACAACAAGACTACAGACAGACACAACAAGACTATAGACACAACAAGACTACAGACAGACACAACAAGACTATAGACACAACAAGACTATAGACACAACAAGACTATAGACACAACAAGACTATAGACACAACAAAACTACAGACACAACAAGACTATAGACACAACAAGACTATAGACACAACAAGACTATATACACAACAAAACTACAGACACAACAAGACTATAGACACAACAAGACTACAGACACAACAAGACTATTGACACAACAAGACTATAGACACAACAAGACTATAGACACAACAAGACTATAGACACAACAAGACTATAGACACAACAAGACTATAGACACAACAAGACTATAGACACAACAAGACTATAGACACAACAAGACTACAGACACAACAAGACTACAAATGCAAACACAGTGCAGCTTATAATCTGACTTACTCCTTGGGTAAAAAGTATTACTGCAGTAAAGCAAGACACTATGAGGACACCCTGCATGACTGTGCTTCTAAAGTATCTTCCAGCTCTTCTCTGGAGTTGCGCTGGCTGTAGCTGCATCCATAGGTCTGGCAGTACCTGTACAACAGCAATCACAGTCTGAGAAACAGTTAGAGAATTATGTGTCCATACAACAGAAAGTTGTCCTGGCTGTAGCTGCATCCATAGGTCTGGCAGTACCTGTACAACAGCAATCACAGTCTGAGAAACAGTTAGAGAATTATGTGTCCATACAACAGGAAGTTGTCCTGGCTGTAGCTGCATCCATAGGTCTGGCAGTACCTGTACAACAGCAATCACAGTCTGAGAAACAGTTAGAGAATTATGTGTCCATACAACAGAAAGTTGTCCTGGCTGTAGCTGCATCCATAGGTCTGGCAGTACCTGTACAACAGCAATCACAGTCTGAGAAACAGTTAGAGAATTATGTGTCCATACAACAGGAAGTTGTCCTGGCTGTAGCTGCATCCATAGGTCTGGCAGTACCTGTACAACAGCAATCACAGTCTGAGAAACAGTTAGAGAATCATGTGTCCATACAACAGAAAGTTGCCCTGGCTGTAGCTGCATCCATAGGTCTGCAGTACCTGTACAACAGCAATCACAGTCTGAGAAACAGTTAGAGAATCATGTGTCCATACAAGAGGATCTGTGATCAAAGTAGCTGGCCAAGGGCTGTCAGTCCAAGCATTTAGAATCTCCCACAGATGACCATGCTTCTGCTCGACATCCTTCTGCTGCTGCTGCAAACTCTAATCTCCCTGTGTAATTACAACCCTTGGCCAACTGAGGTCCAGTTGCTGACAGTTGTGTCCATGGCTGGTTGCTCAGCTAAAGTGTTGACAGAATGAGCTAGCTAGTCTCTCTCTCTAGCACATAGATGCCAGGTTATGACAGGCCACATACACAGTTGTGTCCATGGCTGGTTGCTCAGCTAATGTGTTGACAGAATGAGGTAGCTAGTCTCTCTCTCCAGCACATAGAAACCAAGTTATGACAGGCCACATACACATAATATAACAGTTTTTGAAATGATATGAAGAACTTCTATACATGGTTGGGGGTTGGGGAGGGGGATGGCAGTGGTTTAGTTTCCTTACACATTTAGAGGCCCCCCCCCCCCCCCCATATTTGGAGGTATGGCCTAAAGCCCTCAGGTTCCATCGTTCAGGATTTCACTTGCAAACTGCTCAAACAAACATTTTCCACTCAACATACTTGATGTTTCGTCCTCTGATGTCAGATTTAAAGCAGGAAGCACGAAGTCAGTAACTTCAGTGAGGATCCCTGTTGATCCAAACACACAAACTGCACCCGTAAACGGTACGATGCTGCAGGACAGAAACAGCAGTTTGAGCTATTCTGTGATTGTCTCGCCTCTCTCTCTCTCTCTCTCTCTCTCTCTATATATATATATATCTCGCAGTATTTGTTAACTGTCTCTTGTGAGTCTAGCGAGTAGAGCGACCTTGTGGTCCCTGCCGAAGTCAGACAGACAACATAACTAACACAGCTGCTGGAGGCTAGCTGGCCGGCGAACAACAAGGAGATGTTGGTGCACTCACCCCCGGTCTCTGAGCAGTAAAAGGTAATGCAAGACTTGCTTGACATCTTGTTTGAATCTGCCCCTGCAGAAGCATGCAGAAACCCACACGCACGCACGCACGCACGCACGCACGCGCGCGCACACACACACACACACACATATACACACATACAGACAGACAGACAGACAGACAGACAGACAGACAGACAGACAGACAGACAGACAGACAGACAGACAGACACACATATACACACACATACACACATACAGGAGACCACAAGCACACACATACACACATACAGGAGCCCACAAGCACACACATACACACATACAGGAGCCCACAAGCACACACACATACACACATGCAGGAGCCCACACACACACACATACACACATACACACATACACACATGCAGGAGCCCACACACACACATACACACATACACACATGCAGGAGCCCACACACACACACATACACACATACAGGAGCCCACAAGCACACACATGCAGGAGCCCACAAGCACACACATGCAGGAGCCCACAAGCACACACATGCAGGAGCCCACAAGCACACACATGCAGGAGCCCACAAGCACACACATACACACATGCAGGAGCCCACAAGCACACACATGCAGGAGCCCACAAGCACACACATGCAGGAGCCCACAAGCACACACATGCAGGAGCCCACAAGCACACATGCAGGAGCCCACCATGC
>CAJHNH020004921.1:0-2500 GCA_905116865.2 Candidula unifasciata
CAGCTTATTTTGGGGTTTGGTTTTGGTGTGTGGACGTTTTGTTGCTCTTTATTTCTTTTATTTCTCACTTTAATACCTGCTTGGTGATGATTCTTTGCTCGATTGTTTCTCATGATTTGTCATACTTAACACCGTCTTCTTTATCTTAAAATTTGGTTGCTCCCAGGATTGCTCGGGATACTCTTACTTTCTTCATGTTTTTAAATTTTTAAAACCCCTTTGGTTAAAATTAACTTTTGGGGTCAGACATTTTTTTTTCCCCAGGGGATTTCCCTTGGCCAATTCTAAATTGGTTCCCTAACTTTAACATATGTTAAAGCTAAAAAAACATAGAATGGACAAGTCCTAACCTGGTTTTAAAACTATACAATGTATAAAGTCCCATAGTTTGTTCAGGCTTTTAAAAAGCTGCCGATGCTTTGCCAATGCTAGTAATTTCTTTCTTTGCATCTTCTTGACTATCAAAATTACCATCTAATTTAGTAAATTGATCTACTACTTTAATTCTTTTTGCCCCTAGCTTTTCATCGGGCTTGATCTTATTTTTGGGGGGGTCTTTACTATAATTAAATTCAAACCCTTGGGTTTTAATAAGGAGCCCCAAAACATGCTTGCACGGCGCTGTGGTGCGTTAAATGTTAACGCACTGCTGTTGTGGGGCTCATCGATTAGTGAATTTTTTTTTTAACAATAACATAGTACTATGTTTTCTTCTCTTTCTTCTTTCGTTCGCTCGGAATATATTACCCATATCTGCACTGACTCTAGTACGAACTTCACTGTCTGTTGTAATTCAATCAGTGACCCGTATAGTTAGACTTGCACCGGTGTTTCTCTTGGCCAAAAGTTTTGCCTTGATATGTTGTATTTGGGACAGTCTTAGAGTGCGTGATCTGTTGTTTCAGGTGGTAACCCATGTACTAATGGCTCATTCACCAATCCTAAATTTTGTGTACGTGTGGCTGCGAAGTCTATTTTGTCCTATTCTAAGGAGTAGAATAATGACTAGCTCTGGTTTCTGATACTAGCTTTTAATTTCAACAGCGAACGGCTTATTGAAAAGCAATCCTCTTTTGGTTTTCGGACACAGGTACAATATCCGATTTTTGGAAGAAATGAGGCCATAGCTACTTAATTTGGTCAAGACGGCAGTGGGCAAACTATAGCCGAACTGTATTCTGGAATCGTCAGAAAATTTTTTTCTGTGCTGATATAATATATGTAGTAATGCACTAGGGGATACAAAAAAATTTCATAAAACAAGCCCCTTGGGGAAATCTCATAAAAAAAATAAAAAAACCTTTTTTACAATCTGCAATCTTCGACAACATGTATCAGTTCCTATGTAGGACACCTTTCCCTTGTCATGACAAAAAGGCTGAAAATTTTCCCCCAAAAATTTTCTTTTTTAAAAACCCCCCCGGGCCCAAATTTTCAGTTTCCCCCAAAAAAAAAATAAAAACCCCCTTTTTTTTGGTTTTTAAATTTTTTTTTCCCCCCCCAAAATTTTTTGGTTTGGGGGGGTTTTTTTTTTAAATTTTTTTTTAAAATTTTTTTTTTTTTTTTCCCCCGGGGTTTTCCTTTTTTTAAAAAAACCCAAAAATTTTTTTGGGTTTTTTTTTGGGGGGGGGTTTTTTAAACCCCCAATTTTTAAAAAAAAAGGGCCCCCAAAAAAAAAAAGAAAAAAAAAAAAAGCCCAAAAAAACCGGGGGGGGAAAAAAAAAACCCCCCCAAAAAAAAAACCCCGGGGGGGAAAAAAACAAAAAAAAAAAAAAAAGGGGAAACCAAAAAAGGGGGGAAAAAAAAAAAGGGGGGGGGGGGGGGGGAAAAAAGGGGGGGGGGGGGAAAAAAATTTTTTTAAAAAAAAAAAAAAAAAAATGTAAGAAAAAAAAAAAAAAAACGGAAAAAAAAAAAGGAAAAAAAAAAAAAAAGGGGGGGGGGGGGGGGGGGGGGGGGGGGGAAAAAAAAAAAAGGGGGGGGAAAAAGGGGGGGGGGGCCCCCCCGGGGGGGGGGGGGGGGGGGGGGGGAGGGGGGGGGAAAAAAAAAAAAAAAAAAAAGAAAAAAAAAAAAAAAAAGGGGGAAAAAAAAAAAAGGGGGGAAAAAAAAGGGGAAAAAAAAAAAAAAAAAAAAAGGGATTTTTTTAAAAAGTTTTAAAAAAAATTGGGGGAAAAATTTTTTTTGCTTAAAAGGAAAAAGCCTGGAAAAAATTTTTTTTTTTTTTTGTAAAAAAGGGTTTTGGGGTTTGAAAAAGAAAAATTTCCCCCAAGGGGGTTTTTTTTTTTAAAAAAAAAAAACCCCCCCGGAAAAATTTTGGGGGAAGGTTTGGGTTTTTGGGGTTTATTTGGGGTTTTTTGGGGGGGTTTTTTTTGGGGGGTTTTTTTAAATTTTTGGGGGAAAAAATTTTTTTTTTCCCAAAAAAATTTGAATTTTTAATTTTTTTGGGGGAGGAAAAAAAAAATTTTTAAAATTTAAAAATTTTTTTAAAAATTTTTTTTAAAAA
>CAJHNH020004921.1:7500-28931 GCA_905116865.2 Candidula unifasciata
TTCTTCTTCTTCTTCTTCTTTTTTTTCTTCTTCTTCTTCTTCTTCTTCTTCTTCTTCTTCTTCTTCTTCTTCTTCTTCTTCTTCTTCTTCTTCTTCTTCTTCTTCTTCTTCTTCTTCTTCTTCTTCTTCTTCTTCTTCTTCTTCTTCTTCTTCTTCTTCTTCTCCTCCTTCTTCTTCTCCTTCAGCATTTTGAGCTTTTCAGGTTCATGCTGCAGTAATCACCAGCCTCCATTTATCTCTCTGGTTGGCCTTCTTTTTTCCAGTTGGTAACACCAAGTGTGCAGATCTCTCTAGACATTTCTCATTATCCTTACGTCCTTTTTAGGACGGAATTTTTTATTGAAAGCCCCACTCTGGCTTTTGCCAGGGGCCGCAATATAGGTAGGCCATAAATATGGCTTATTGTCTGAACGCGGTTTCTTGGACCTCTCCACGGTGATCCTCATTCATATGGTGGCACTTTGTGTCATCGAGTGTTTGTCGCTTGTGTGATGTCCTGGTGGGGTAGAAAGTCAGTCAGTCAGTCAGTCTCTCTAGACATTATCTGAATGGGCTGCTATCTGAAACCTCAAAACATAAAATAATATAGATACTTATGACACAAAGTACAGTCTATGTGTTTGTTTTGCCCGGCTCTCTAGCGTAGTTGCCTAAACCGGATTGCGCGGAGACCGGGTGACGAACTCCTTCTGGTCTGGGTTCAATCCCGGAGGTAGGCAGGAAAGCCACATTTTCTCCCAGATTTACGGTATTTACAATGGAATCAAGGCCGCAAGGTTGCGATATCCATAATACCGAGCCTAAGGGTTAACAACTCATGGCTTCTGAATACTAAAACAAACATGTGTTTGTTTTAGTTTTATTTATTAGGTTTGATAGACTCGTTTTATATTAATTAGTGTGCTGTCCTAATAAGATAGCAGCGACTTCATGTCTTCTTTAAAGACTCAGTTGCAAGCTGGTATAAACAACTGCACTTATAGACAACTGCACATTCCGATTTCTCACGATCTTTAACAATCTATCAATTGAGACGTAGCTGTCGTCGTCTTTCTCGTGTCTATTTCTCGTTAATCTTTTCAGTTGCCAAAACTTGTGCCAAATTTTCTATTTTCTTAATATCAAGACGGTTGAAAGTCCATGTTTTTTTTTAAAGATAGAAGCTTGCTGACCAAAAAAAAAAAAAAAAAAATTCAAATGATGGAAGAACTGGTACTATCTTTAACAAACATCCGAGAAAGGGACTAATTCTGCTTCCTTCATTAGACCAATTGATTTGGGTTGTAACTTCAGGAATTGTATAGTTAAACTGATTGATAGAAAAGTCAGGATTTAGTGGGCAGAAAATAGACTTCGCCCACGTTTACTATAGGACAGAATTAGAAAGGTTCGTTAGGGGAGTTTTTACCGAGCGGTCAATTAAGAACTGTTTGCTAGTACAGAATAAGAAATGGTTTTACCTATCACTATAGAAAGATTATAGAAAATGGAAGGGTTACAAATACACAGCTCCTTTGGTCACAGGTGGGGAACAGTCTGCTTACAGATAAGCAAGATCTGTAAAATGGATGTGCCTACAAAACTCAAGACTAAAGTTTAGAATTGGATGAATAACCAGAACTTTCAGCCCACATTTGCAACCGATGGACGCAGAGAAGGGGTGAAGATTGGGTTTATCAATCTTAAGTCTATCTGGATCACTGAGATTCAAATTAAATTTGTTAAATACGAAATGGATTTGACGAAATTTGCTGTATTTTTAAACTAAATAACAGGTTTTACGCATAAATATGAGATACCAGAACGAGCGCTCTATTTATAAAATAAATAGCAAGTTATTGGAGAAAACCGAAGATGGTTTGACAAAAATATGTTTATTCAAACGGGATGACCAATAGCCATTGCCACTCATTCAGTGCTTGATCACCATATTCCCACCACTCCCACAAATCTCTCGTGAAAACAATATAATGACGATGAGTATGACGACGACGTTATAGCCAAGGAGTTAGGTGTAACCATACACCTGAGGTCCTCGCATTTGCAAAAGCCACAAAGTAGTGTTTTTCTTTTTCCCACAAATACGTTTTTTTGATATATATATTTTGAATGGATTTTTCTTTCAATATATTTTCAATTTATAAAAGTGTTTTCAATGTAACTATATAAAATAATTTATGTGATTTTTGAAACAAATTCTTTGTGCAATAAAAATTACATTACAATTTATATTTGCTTTATATTTGAAAGGAGTAATATTTTAAAGTTATCTGCAGTTAGCTGGTGTAATTTAAAATAGTAGCGCCTCGTGTTTTTTTTTAAGGCGCCTCAGTAAAAAAAAATGCTGGCCTTGCTAGGATTTAAAATAACTGTTGGGGTAAAATCAGCTCATTCAAACACACGGAGCCTAGATATTAAATCCAAGGAAACTAGAATCCGATTGCTCCTGCACCTAGAAGCACATTTCCTCTTGTTCTAGAAAATGTGTAAGAAGGTCAAGTGGCACTCCTAATTATGTATAGAATTTGTCTTTACACATTTTCTTTTTTATTATTTCGTATAATTCAAATTTATATAGATTTTTTTGTAAATCTATAACATTACTGCTACTGCTGCTGTTGCTTCTGCTGCTACTAATACTATGACTACAACTGCTACAGCTGCTACCACTACTACTTCTCACTTAAACCGGTTTTAGAACCCCTTGAGGCAGTCCTATAAAATGCTTGTAAGGCCTGAGTCCACCCTATACCCAATAAGAAGAAACTCCACAGGGGAGCATGTACAGAAAGGGTCTACCAATCATCAGTAGAAGTAACCTCTCGTCGACAAATGTTTCGGTCCGCGAACTCCTATACATTTTCATAGAGTGGGCCCACCTGAGTTCATGAAGCTCGGGGTTGGTTTTCCCTGCTGCACGAATTACCGGATGTTGTTCGGATAGGCACATAAAGAAGTGGTGATTTTTCAGAAGGTACTGTGAGATAAGAAGTCGTCGCGGTAGCATAATTAAAGCAGTCTGCACACCTGAACGACCGAGCGGTAAGCTTACGATTGGTATACCAGACACATGTTGGACTTTGTTAGCAGGTGGCAGAGGGACACTGGCAAACAATTCGGACACGATGGACTTTTAATGGATGAGAAATTTCTTTCTGCTAGACACCCGGGCCAGCTCACCGAGGCCCATCCCCTACGTTGTTTCGTTGTGGCCAAAGCCAGCTCGAGGCCCTCTCAGCAACCTCGCCCAGCTTTTTAAGTGTCCGTTTGCATTCATTACCACGTAAGCCTAGTTCTTTAACCACATTGTAGAGTGAAGTGGCAACGAGACCTCTTGCGCCGACTTCGACGGCGAAGACCCTCACTGTGTAAGTCTCGTCCCTCCTCAGACCGGCTGCTAAGTCACAGTACTTCTCGTGCTTGTACATGTGGCTTTCGTCCATTCGCAACTCATACGGGACGGCCAGCTCAATTAGGATGAGCTGCCGTTTCTCCGCAGAGTGGTGTACTATGTCAGGTCGTAGGCCGGTCTTCCTGATTGACTCAGGGTACCTTTCATGGCCAGGCAGGTCAACAGCCAGTAACCAGTATATTTATTTCTATTTATAATATTTATTCTGTGTCGGTGCCACGGGTCAAAGCAACATTTTCATATAACAGAGCCACCTACAATGAATGACTAGACCAGATTGAGTCAAGACAACAACGTTTTAGAACAGAATGAATTTAAAGTCAAAAATGCCCTAAAGATATCCATTTCTTCAGAAGAATACTTTGTGCCCAGAGCTGGTTCTACGCTGTCTGGTTTTTCCTGCTCTTTACATCAGAAAGCGCAAGAAGTATCTTTCTGACTGTAAGGGATCCTGGGGTTATTTCTCTAGCATGAGTTTTTAGTGACATCACAATAAGGATCAGTTTTCCATATCAGAGTTAGCGAAGAGAAATAAATGTACTGGATTTACAATCAGATCAACCTGTTTATGTTGGTACACTCTGGGTGTTTGCGTGTGTGTGTGTGTGTGTGTGTGTGTATTTGGATAATTTGTGTATTTGATGTCGGCTCTGTGGCTAAGTCGATGCGAACGCTTCGTAATGAAAGGGTGCCGGGTTCGATCCCAGCTGCGGGCCATGCGCCTTGCGTTGGTTTTGACAGTGGTATCAGGGGGACCGACCATCCAGTAAGCAGTGGCAAACTACTGGACGTAAATTCGCATAGAGAGACCACACAACAGCCAGGGGCTGCTGGGGTTGGTTCTGCAACGTCCTGTAAAGGATTCGCAACTAACCTTTTTGTGTTTTTGATAGTATATATACATTGTGCATGTGCTTGTAGACTTTTGTGTGTGTGCGTGTGCTAGTATTCGTTTCGGGTGTGTGCCAGCCTGTTTGTGTTTGGTAGTTATTATTTTATATACATGCTAGTATACATTATATACATGCTAGTATACATTATATATATGCAAGTATACATTAAATATATGCTAGTATACATTATATACACGCTAGTATACATTATATACATGCTAGTATACATTATATATATGCAAGTATACATTAAATATATGCTAGTATACATTAAATATATGCAAGTATACATTATATATATGCAAGTATTCCAGAAAGCAATGGCAAACTACTGGATGTAAATTGCCTAGAGAAACCACACAACAGCCAGGGGCTGTTAGTATTGGTTCTGCAAGATCCTGTAAAGGATACGCAACTAATTTTTTTTAAATGCAAGTATACATTATATATATATATGCTAGTAAACATTATATATATGCTAGTATACATTATATATATATATGCTAGTATACATTATATGTATGCTAGTATACATTATATGTATGCTAGTATACATTATATATATGCTAGTATACATTATATATATATGCTAGTATACATTATATATATATGCTAGTATACATTATATATGCTAGTATACATTATGTGTATGCTATTATACATTATATGCATGCTAGTATACATTATATATATATATATATATGCTAGTATACATTATATGTATGCTAGTATACATTATATGTATGCTAGTATACATTATATATATGCTAGTATACATTATATATATATGCTAGTATACATTATATATATGCTAGTATACATTATATATGCTAGTATACATTATATGCATGCTATTATACATTATATGCATGCTAGTATACATTATATACATGCTAGTATACATTATATGCATGCTAGTTTACATTATATGCATGCTAGTTTACATTATGTATATGCTAGTATACATTATATATCTGATAGTTTCGCTATTAGAGGAAATTAATAACTGAAATATATTTTAACCAAAAAAAAAAATAAATAATGTATTTATGGAAAGTAAAACAGGAGAAGGCAATGACACAGAATTCTTGACAGTCTCTTTGTCATAGCATAAAATGGTGCTTTGGATGAATAATTGCTTTTGCAATTTCGAATCTGTTGTAACTGCTGCTGCTTCCATCGATGATGGACTACATTACTAATGTCGGATTGTATGTGTTGGCACTTCTGACTGCTGCCTTATGGATTTAATTATATGTATGCTGTTGTATTTGGAGTCTATGGGTTTTGTTCACAAGGGACAGTGATGGTCATTCTACGTGTTTTCTTGGCACAGGAACGGAGCAACTGAGGTGGTAACCCGTTTGCTATAAAACTAAAACAGCGATTGCCTGGCTACCTGGTTTAAAAAAAAAAGTGCCAGCACATGAAGAGATGCATGCTGTTGTGAATTGCAAGATGATAAGTACAACCGCCCTTCCCCCCCCCTCCCCACCCCCATTTTAGCATGGTACTTGGTAATGATGATGATGATGAGACAATCATGATCAGATTATAATGAGATGATGATGATGAGATGATGATAATGAGATGATGATGAGCTGAGGAGGAAAAAATGATGATGAAAAGATAATGTTATGACGATGATGATTGGAAGATGAGATATTGATGATAAGATGATGATAATAGTTAATGATAAGATGATGATGATGGTGATGATGATGATGATGATATGATGATGATAATGAGATGGTGATAATGACGAGATGATAGTGATGATGCGAGGATAATGGTGATGATGATGATGATGATGGTGATGAAATGAATATGATGACATGAATATGATGAGACGATGATGATCAGATAATGATGATGATGATTATATGAGATGAAAATGAAATAATGGTGATGAGATTATGGTGATGAGATGATGGTAATGATGAGATGATGGCGTTGAGATGATGATAAGACGATGATGATCAGATGATGATGATAATGATGATGACGATGACATGATGTCGGTAACGATGGATCATAATAGTGATTTTAATACAGAAGAATAAAATAATTGTGGGCAACTTCAAGCAGAATAAAAGTAATCATTGTATGAAGTCAAACAAATAACCAACCAATCAATCTTTCGTTTACATGCTAAGAACTATTGACTCTAGATATTGTATCAACATCAAGAATGTTTTTACGCTGGTGTGAGCAATATTCAGTGAAAGACGTATGGGTACGCAAGCGTGGTGTAACTCCTGCCGCTTTGTTGTGAAATATTATTTATCAGCGCTGACCAAGCAACCAACCGATAGCCGGTCGATTGTAACATAGAAGCGGAACGCGTTTTAGTGATGTTTTGTGTGTGTGTGTGTGTGACGAGAGATTTTTTAATTGTGTTTCTAGGATGTGTGCCAAAATTATCATCGATGTCTTTCAGTCTTGATTATAGTAACTCATTTGGTACCAAGCAACTCCTCGTGAGTTTTTTTAGATCACTTATATTCATCGTGTCTGAGTCAAGTTTATGTTATATGTTATCACAATCGTCGTCACTGCACACTGGTAATTCCCAAGCCGGTTCAGTCCTTAAATGCAGCAACCGCTACAAGATACTTGTAATAATTGTTTCTATTAGAAAATAGTTACAATGTCACCTATCTCTGTCTCGAAGACAGGATAGACGGAGTCAAGCTGTTTTCATCGCGATTTGAATGTCGTGGGTTCATTTCACATCTGCGCCGTTTAGTTCACCGATGCAGTTTTTACGAAGACCACTGGAGATCGTCACCGGAGTAACAGCTTTGTGCAACGCTCTCGGCAAGCTGCCAACCGTTCTGTGGAAAGAGAGACTGAACCATATGGGATGAAGCCCAGTGCAGTGAAGTCGATCGTCTCGACTTTAACTTTACTTTATATTTTTATGATCTTCTTAAATCCATCCGCGTTCCTCCTTTTTCTATACAAACCTACCTTGTTTCAACTGTTACTGTAACTTCTTTTATCGGTCGATCGATCAATTGATTGATTGCTGCCCCCAAAGGCTGCCACCTAAAGATTTACCTGAGACAAAAACTCTCAATCTGGAAGGCAGACCAACAGTTGTTAAGGGCCATCTTTATGTGTACGTGTTTTTTTAAACAGTATATAATAAAAGATTGTAATAACACCACAGACAGTTAAATACGTAATGAAGATATACTGAAAGAAATTACCTCACAAAGGAAATTTATTACACGTCTTAAAAGCGGTCACTCCACATTCTTTGGGTGGGAAAAATGAAAAGTTGGCTCATGTAAGGAACTATCCCTGTAACAATACTAACGCTAATTTCTACCCAGTTCGTAATCTTTGAAAGTCACAGACTACCAAGTGAGTTCTCGGAATGGGCTAAAAAAAAAAAAACAAAAAAAAACCTTTTATGAACACTTTATTTCAAAAAAGAAATAGTGAAGCATTTAAGAATAGACATGCTTCTTCAACATTGATCTTTTAGTCTATTATCTCGCATTCATGGTCCTCTTCTTCTTTACGTCCTCATTCGACGTTTCCGGTGTCAATGGAGATATAAGGTCCTGCTTCGTTCTCTTCTGGCTGCTTCGACTCTAGACACATCGTGGTGCTGTAGGGTTTTTCTGATGTTATCTTCCCATACTGTTCTTGGTCTACCTCTTGCTCTACGTCCCTCTCCTCTTTTGGTATATACCTCATATGGTATAGCATCAAAAGGCATTCATGGGTAGAGGTGTTTAATTCCCCCCACCGTCACGCCCAATTGCTAGTATTTTTTTTTCAACATACTATTAACAGTAAGGAATTCTTTCACATAAAGTAAATAAACCTCCCTATAAATAACCCCCATATGTTCTAACCTGTAAAAAGTGCCACCTTATCTCACTAACAATGTGCCATGGTTATTATTGATTTCAGAAACCGTTAGACGGAATCATTTCCCGATACTAAATCTGCATCACGCACACTGACACCATGATATCCCAGGCCGTTTTCACTTTGACTTCTACTCTGTATTACGTGGCTGCCGTTTCAAATCATCTCAAATACAGGCATCACCAGCAGCAGAACCATTTGTCGAAATCAGATCACAAATACAATTACTATCATCTGGCGTCGGCGGGGATGGCTGACCATCTGAACTCTTCGTTTGTGGTTAGCTATGATGTATCGGCTGCTGAGCACTCTGTTGGATTTACTAGGAGTAATAGTTTTGTAGAAATAACGGACTTAGAAAACGACAACGCCTCTTCTGTAGAACCGGTGTGGTCTACTTCGTTGTCTACATCCAGATCGTCTTCTCAGCCAGGGTCTGCTTCTGACGATCCGATAACCACCATGGCCTATATTGTTGTATTCACAACACTGTTCTTCATTGTTGGATCCGTTGGTATTATGGGAAATGTAATGGTTGTGTACATCATTTTGACAGATACCAAAATGAGAAGGTAAGTGACTTTGATAATGTTTAGTAAATTGTTTAATGAGCAGTTGCAGGAACGCATAATAGCTTCAGACTTAAGTTAACTACCGTAGACATTAGGAGATGATGTTGCTCGGTGGTTTGTAAGACTGTGATTTTAGGCTCATTTCTCCGCTGAGGGGATGTTTTAAAATTGATTTGGGTGTCTATTTCGACCCCGGTGAAGAAGAAACAGAAGTTGGAGAAGAAAAAGAAGAAGAACAGCAAAAGACAAAAAAGAAGGAGGAGAAGGAGATCAAAACATCGAGATCGAGCTAGAGAGATTTAAATAGAGGTGGCAGAGTTAGAGGAAGAAAAGGAAATGAAGACTTAAACGAGGATGGAGGACGGACAAAAAGAGAAGATGAAGGAGGCGAAGGCGAGGATGAGCCAGAGAAGATGGAGAAAGGGGAAGCACGAGAGATGGAGATGGGGGAAATATATAGATGACGGAGGAAGTCGGAAATAGAGATGATGGATGAGAAGTATGGGATAGTATGAGGAAAAAGTTGCTTGTGTGTATATCTGCTTTCATAAATCTAGCAGCATTTTGAAATGTTGCACATGATTGTATCTTTTCCACGGCCTACTATAGCTTTGTGTAGGGCCTTCCAGGTCAATGGAAATTTCCGTTGTTGTGCAACTCCGAGGGGCCTATGTATCTTTACTATGTTTGTCGAGTAGATTTATGCACAAATGAAACTGAAGTTTCAATTCACCTGGAATGCTAATGGCGTGCGTAAAAAAAAAGAACAACATTTTGTCGTTTCATGAAAAGAGTTGTAGTTTGAGGATTGTAAAGACAAAAGCCAAAATAGGAAGAAATAGTTGGCGGGTTTACAAATGCCAAGCAGGATGGTTTAGACTGGAAATTATCAGTTACACGGAGAAAAAAATGTGCTTTGAGGTGTTTACAAATGTGAGCTGCTCGCAAAGATGACACTATCTAATCCCCATATACGCAAAATCATCACCTGCGAGATAGGGTGCCTGAGAAAAGCAGCCTACCTAACCATACGAGATCGTGTGAACAATGAAACTATCAGGCAAATTGTGGGAACGACGCCTTGTACTAGATTCATCGAGAAACAGCAGATCAAGTGGTTTGGCCATCTCGTTAGAATGCAGCAAGATCAAATACCATCACAAGCACTACATCTCAGAAGATCAACTACAAGAGCAAGAGGACGGCCGCGGAAAATATGGATCGACAACATTAAAGACACTCTACGCCTTCACGGCATGACAATAGCCAGTGGCAGCCAACGTGCGCTGGATCGCAAATTATTCCTTCCCACATCGCTTAACGGCAGAAGTGCTTTATGATGATGATGATGATGTTGATAATAATGATGATGATGACAAAGATGACGCTGTTGGCCATTGAGTTAACAGTATGTGTCGATTCCTCCCCACCAGATATATGGTTGACACATTCCGTTTCTGGGGACAGCTTTCATGAGTTTGCTCTCTAGACAGTTGCAGTCCCCTGCTGACGAGGTTCTGTCTTCCCTAGTGGACCGCCGCGATCAAAACATTGCGAGGGCAGCGTGGCCGAGGCTGCCAAAACTATAGGTCATTATCCCGCCCCGACACAGCACAACCACAATACACGCTGTTCCCACGAAAAACACATAGTATCCTGCGTTGGAAATACGCATAAAATAACAGTCCATGATTATGAAACAGAACAATCCGAGAGAATTGACAGCCAGCGAAAATAAACACAGCTGCTGTCCGCCATTTTGAAAACGGAAGTCAAGATGACGCTGTTGAAGATTACTTAAAGGCGCTGATATGCACTTATAGATGTTAAGGAAATAAATAAAAATAGGAGGGTGCACTTAATAGGCTTTTAATATTTTTTGTCTTTATCTTGTATTTTCTCTTTTTTTTTTTTTTTTTCATCGTTTGTTTCTTCTTCTTTATCCTCTTTGGTTAAAATCGCAGCTGTGCTCTATAAGGGATAAAGTAGCCATTCCCACGCCAGCCCTCCTTAATTAGTCTTACCATATGCATCATTTGTTGTTTGTGAGAATGTTATTGATTCCTGTTGGATCTATGTTTCGTTTGGTTTAATGTCTGTTTACCATATCCCCAGAAGGATTCTCTTAATATACTATTCCAAAAGCAAAAGCAAAAGTCAATATGTTTAAATCTTTTTACAGTAACTTTAGTTTTTACGCCCCCACCCCTTTTTTCTTTGTGTGTGTGTGTGATTTTGTTAAAGAATTTATGTTTAAACAGTGTTTCCCATAACTGACACCTTCTCTCGACCTACCAAAATGATCGCTGGCTCTTACAACCACAGAAAACATAAATACATACAAATTGTTTCAAGTTGCATTAGTGTCTGCAACATATAGCACATAATAAATATTATACATTTGTTTCCACATTATGTATAATAAGTATACGTTCACATAAATTGAATTTTAATATTTACTGTATAATTTGCATAAGCTGGCTTGAATTTGAAAAAAAAAAAATGTTGAAAAATGAATGGATATTGGTCGTAGGTCGAAGCGAGCCTTATACAGCTCTGTGGTTTAGACGTTGCTGAAAGCTTTTTACAGGGTTTTTCTCGTCATTTATCAAGTTTGATTCCTTTGATGGGCGGTTTAAAAAAAAAAGACTGCCGTGGTTTTCAGACACTAGTACGAGAATCACACCGTGGAACAGATATAGGTCTAACCCTGTAATATTCCAATACTTAGCAGTGAAGACACTGCGGGCAACCTCTGTTGTGGAGGTGGAATGGGTTGTTTTTTTTTTTTTTGGCCCCATAATTTAGATCAAATTCCAGAAGTGGGCGAACAACCAGGACTTTTTTCTAAAGTTGACAAGTTGTGAAAGATAAAAAAGAAGAAACAATAAGAACGAGAATCCATGGAGACTCCATCCCTCATTCCCTTTTTAAGACGCCGACTGATTCCATTTACAGTCGTATAATCGAATCTAGATTAGATGTCTGACAGTATGACACATCCTTTCCAATAGCCCAACACGATCACTTCACAGTAATAAGGCTTCAATATTTGTGAGGTTGAATCAGTCTCCTCTGTATGAAAGGAAGCCATGGAAGAATCTCTTGAAATATCATAGAAATGCAGCGAACATGTTTATTCTGGGAGACGTAAAACAGGAGACACATTTCCACGTTCACAGTTTTATAATACTCGATCAGAAATAAGCAGGCAGTGGGGTCAACAGTACTAACTTGTCAATACAGAGGAGCCAGAGAATTCATTGAATGCGCCGTTTTATTGTAAATCTAGATTTTTCTTTGTCGGCGTCTGTGGGTTAGGCGTTGCGAACGCACTTCGTAATGTCGGGGTGCCGGGTTTGATCCCTGCTGCAGTCGGTTTGTCTTGCGATAGTTTCGACCGTGGTACCGTCCAGGAAGCAATGGCAAACTACTGGACGTAAATTTGTCTAGAAAAAACATAACAGCCAGAAAGTGCTCGGGTTGATTCTGCAACGTCCTGTAAAAAACAAAAAAAAAAAAAAAAAGATTTTATTATCATTACTGATATTTTCCTAGTGTTCTTATTTTTTTTTCCTTTAGCAAAATTTATTACTGCAGTAAATTTGGCAATTTGTTTTTGTCTCAATAAAACCCACTTTCCTTTTCTTTTTCATCATTGTCATTAACTTTTTTTTTCTTTTAACTGAGACGTCATGTGAATCAAGTTTAAAGTCCAGTGCTAGATGAATGATAGCACTGGTTTTTGCGATTCAGAAATTACTAAACATTATTTGCTACAGAAACAAAAGGAAATGATGCAATTCTGGTAAGCACAGGAAAGAACGGAATAGAGGAATAGACAACGAACCATATGTGTCAAATAACGGCACAACAGGAGAGTTATAAGTAAAAGTAAAGTAAGTAAAGGACCCTTTTCCACACCATCCGGCGTATAGGGCATATAGGGCTAGACCTATATTTTTATAGACCAATCGGCACAAGATGGGTGATGTGGTCAGCATCACGCCGGCCGCCTTTACTTCCCTGGGACTGCACCTGGTACCCACTCAAGGCTGGGTCGACCTGGGAGCCAAGGTCATTTTTGAAAAGAAGTCGGGCTCCGCCAGGGAGTTAATGAGGATAAGAAAACGTGGTAATAAGTTTCTGCACTTTGAGTGGGACTGGACATATGGTTCTAGCCATTTTTAAAATTATTTAGTCAACTCAGGATATGTCTCGTTAGTATTACATCAGTCGCCTTTACTTGCAGTAACAATTCCTTTATGCTTTCAGTGCTAAACAATGAGTACGGCCCTATAATAGAAAATTACTCTTGAAATGCGTTGTCTCCGTAAGGTTGCTAACAATAAATAAAGTGACAGGGCTACTAGTACCAGCAATAGAAAGAAAGCGGGAACAAGACTGTGTTTGAAATATATAGAGTGTTCGCCACATCGCCACCACGGGTCAGATTTCTAATTCTGGAATCTCATATTTCTTTTTTTCTTCTTCCGATCACCTTCTTCCATGATCAGTGTCTTCTACTCGAAAATGTTTGTTCTTCTTTCGCATTTACGGGTTGTAGTCGGAAAGTTCTGGCTGTTCATTTATTTTTAGACTTTATTTAGTCTTGTTCTGGAACTTGAATTTTGCATCCACATTTGTTGTACAAATCCAGCTTATCTGTAAACAAATAGCTGGTACCCTGCCTCTCATGCAGGTGCACTCCGACTTCCAAGAAACATCACATAATTAGTCGACTTTTGCAACATGCTTATTAGAGGGGGGAGGAGGCAGTGGATTAACTATCCCCCCCCCCCCCCACCTGCCTTAATGAAGCCTTAGAGGCCACATGGAAAGATAACCTAAACAAGAATACGTGCCATCTCTATTTAGAATCCCATTTTATAATTGCTTAAAAGACGAAGCTGTTCTTACTAGTCACACTCTCCATCGCGTTATAGCCTATGATTAGCATGCATCCGTTTAGAAAAGCAGTTTTCAAACTATGGGTCGCGACCGTTTTCCTTGTCGAACGGCCCTTTGATGGGGGTCGCCTAAAATCATCGGAAAAAATATTCTCTGAAGTTATGAAGTAGCCACGAAAATAGCTGTACTGTTGGGGGTCGAAACAACATAAGAAACTGTATAAAAGGGTCGCTGCATTAGGAAGGCTGAGAGCGACTGCTGTACAACAGTATGGCGCCATCTTCTGGAAAGACCGACAAGAAGCAACAGTGTAAAAAACAATATTATTGTATAAATTAGTACGCGTATCATCGTTTTAATCATGTTGGATATTTTCTCCCGGGTATGCAGGAGTATTGGGAAATGAACAGGCAGTGGATATCAAGCATCAGTACGCCAACATTGCAGGGAATCACGTGGATGTACTGTCCGGGCATGCAGGAGCACGAAGGAATGAAAGCGCGGATTTTCTAGCTACAAAAGAGATAGCTACATGAACACTCGTACTTGTCAAGGGAGATCCAGATATCCTGGCGACCAAATACGAAAGAATGTTGACAGATGAAAGAATGTTGACAGAAGACATGAGAGTAGTGGAAATAAGATGTGTAAGAATGTTTGAACAAGGAATTAGAGGAGTGGATCCGCCAAAGAGGGACGTATGAGAGGAGGAGAACGACGTGTGTATAATCAGTGTGCCATGGGAACAGTTAGCATCTTTACATTAAGACATTTGCTGCGGGAGACGGAGCACCTGTGGGTATGTGCTGTGTGCTCTGATGTCGATTCTTAAATCAGTAATTAGAACAGGTAGGTTGATTGGCTTATTTTAAACCAATGAGTGTTTTTTTTTTTTACAAGCTAGACGTGGTCAGAGCCCTTTGAGAGCGAGTGAACAATACGGAGGCACAGATAGTTTGAGTTTTAATTTAAACAACGAATCAAATTTATGGCACCAGAGTGGTAACTAATAAGTGCTCCTTTCTACTTTTAAGTCAAGCATGAGCCGGAACAATCTTCGCGCATGCACAAACACCATAGCACCAGCGAGGATCCTGAAATACTTTAGGTAGATTTGTAACTTCAAATTTTGCACGGGCAGCGCCGTTAAGCTAATCTTTTCAATTTCCAACTGCCAAGGGATTTATGTTCTTACGTTCACAACAATACACACTAATGCCCGATCTTACTATCCAGTGACAGGGGAAATTACTAGAAGTCCACATGAAAAAAATCCCAGCCTTCACTGGGGCCTGAACCCGGGACCTCCAGCATTCGAGCCGGATGCCATGCCTTGAGAGCACTCAGCCCCCCCCCCCCCCCCTCGGACAGGCACAAATAGACAATAATGAATGGAGAAAATGTCACAGCTAGGAGTGACCAGAGGATGTGGTTCAACGCAATCAAACTGCTGTTGGCATCACCGTAATTGGAACTCTTCACTGGCTGCTAAAGATGAGGACCGAGTGCTTGTGTGAAATTCCTGAGTGATGTGATGCCAGTTATTAGCTGGAAAAAAAAAAAACAGCACCCAACAACCTACTAATAAATACACTTGTTATTTCAATGAATAAATTGTTTAAAAAAAAAAAAAAAAGCGCTTACGGTTACAGTCAGCTCTCCTTTCATTTATCACTAACACTTAACGATAAGTTTTTCCTCACTTATTATGTCCCATCTTAGATAAGGCATCTTTTTTTATAACTGTAACTCTTTTAATCTAGTATGGTTATTATTTGGCATTCATTTTAACTCAGTGTTTATTATTTTTAATTGTCGGTGGTTTTTATGTGAAGGTTGAAATAACAATGACTAGAAAGAGTTAACGATATGCCTTCAGGCATACTGGGCACAGAGGACCAGACCTATGTTTTTGTTTTGGAGACAAATCAGCACTCGCTGGGTGATATAGTCAACATCATGTCCGCCGCCTTTACTTCCCAGAATTTACCTGGCACCCATTTCAAAGCTGAGTCGACCTGTGAGCCAAGGTAATTTTTGAAAAAGGTCTGGTAATAACAGGACCCGAACCCACGAGGTTGGCATAGGGCACCTGGGATTTTACCTGGTAATCATTTAGGGCTGGGTCGATATGGGAGCAAAAGGTCATTTAAAAAAAAATTAAAGTCCCAAACGTCGTCATTGAAACCTACCACCTTCGGATCGGTAGGCGAGCGTTTAGCCGCTACACGACGGTGGCTTTCCTACCGTTACAGTCTCAGTTTCTTGTCTATTTACCTTTCTCAGTGCCAGTTTCTAGCGCTATCAAGTCACCACAGAAAGCGCACGATACAGAATACGACAGTCAATATTTAAACACTGCATTACATAAGTAAGCAAGCAAGACTTCCGTCGGCGCATTGACAACAAAGAGCTGTCAATAGAATGTCAATAAATGCTGACAGAGAAATACAAGTAGTCGGTCTGGTTCTAGATTCTGATATTTCTTTACGTCTATCCAAATACATCATTTTGTTTTGACTAAACGGTATTTAATGTGCAATTATAAACAACGAGTTTGGATGAAATGTTGACTACACGCATCAGCAATGCACTACAGTCATCATCATCATCATGCCTCTCCCTAATCTGCGATCTCCTGCAGCATGTATCAGTTCTTGTGCCGACACACCTCCATGCCATGCAACAAGACTAAATGCACTACAGAAAGGAATTACAAAGAATTGTACAGATTCTTTCCTTACAGGCTTTACTCAGTTTGAAATTGGTCATCAAAATATGACCTACATTGTCCATATAAATAAACTGGAGCTTTCGAGTACCACTTTAGTTAAGGTTATAGTTTTCCAGAGTATGGGACTAGACACTAGTTCTTCTGTGTTTGGTTGACGCTGCAGAAATTAGACTAGCTCTTCCGTGTCTGGTTTAAGCTTCGAGTTACTAGAAAACATGCTCCTCTTTGGTGTATGTCAAAAGTGGGGCTATTTTTGTAAACTGTCACTTTAAGTCACATGTTGGCTTCACCGTGAAATCACATGCTTACCACTCTCGATATCCTTAAAAACAATATTGACAGGTTACAAGACAATGGCATGGTTACTGTAAGTTCTGTTATGTTTTTCAAATTTTCATTTGAGGCCAAGTTGTATTGTGAGCCTCTGCCTCCACTCGCTCGGTGTTCAGATAGTAACTAATGTCAGTATTTATCCTTTTCTTTCTATTTAATGTCGCGAATGTCTACTAAACGTTACCAAAGAGTGACAATTATGCATCATAACGACCACTCGAGCCAGTCTGCTCAACATAATGTTATGCGGTATCTAACTTTACTTAGCCACATTAGCGCAGTGGCTAGCACAAAGGTCTTGCATTATTAGGTTCGAATGTACATCGAAACAGATTACTTTAATTAACCTTTAGTTTTCAGATCGACATAGCCTAAAATCTGTACCAGGCAGTAATGTAGGAAGTAAAGGCGACTGGCGTAATGATGACCACTGTCGAAGTGGTCTGTAAGTATACGTGTTTACCGATACATGCCTTCATTGCCATTATTATGAAATGTGTGTTTTACTTTCTTGTCTAACTAATCATGAATCTTACAAAGGGCACATTTGCTTCATCTGTTCTCTTTAAAAATACCGCAAACAATTCATTTAACCGATGGCTCTGACCCGCCTCCAGAATGAAACGCAATCTCTTTATCTGAGAGAATCTCTCGGCGATCACTTCTATTTATGGCAACCATTATCCAGTTCCCCGGGTATAATCTATATTACTGATTCTCAAATTATTAAGAGCTTAAATACCCTTGCCACCTATATCACATCTGTGTCTCCACCCCGAAACACACATATATCATTGTGTATCTGTTCATGGAATGGTAAGTTTTAACCACACACCAAAAAATGGTGCAAACTGCTGGCTTATAAAAGACTAATGTATTTTTTGGAATAGGGCGTGATCGTTTAGAGTACAGCAGTTTCACGACCTATTCATTTTCCATAGCATTTTCTAGGATACATTCTATGGAACACCATGAGTGCAGCGTAAAATTGATATCTCGACACACATAAAATTAACACACAGAGATACAAGCCAACGGTTTCAAAAAAATCTATGTCAGCAAGCTCCTTCGGCAGCTACTTGAACGTATGCTAAGTATTTATTCGAACATTGTTCACAACTGGATAGCGAGCTTGAGACTTTCAGCTGCTTGTCCTATAGTCATCTTCATCATTTATTTAAGTCCTCCCTATGTGGGATGCAATTTGTTTGTTATTTGAATCCCCATCCTGACTTTTGCCCGGGGCCCTGAATATAGCTGGTGCATAGATATGGCTTAGCAGTAGATATCCCCGAGCATCTGAAAGGGGTTTCTGGGACCTCTCCGCTGGTGATCCTCATCCGCATGGTGGCACTTTGTGTCACCTGGTGTTTGTCCCTTTTGTGATGTCCTGGTGGGGTACAACTATTAATCAACCGTGTACTGTAGGTCGCCCAAGTGGGTTTAATTTATTCTCTTTGACTGGTAGAAGTCTGAGCAATCATGTAAGACACGCTCTAGAGTTTAATTTTGTGCATCGCAACCATGTGAGACAGATTTAGCAAGACCCCGCTGATGAATGTCAGCAGTCAGTAAGAAACAAATATGCCATGCAAATGTGGCCTAATGATACTAGTAACGTACGAAATAAAATAAAAACTGTAGAACAGAATGTAAAGAAGCTACATTGTAGTCAGGCAGCAAACGTTTTTTCTAAAGTACTGAAGGCTGTGAAACAGGACATCAACGCAGCATATATGAAACGAGGACATCAACACAGCATATATTGTTTAAAAGATCACAGTGGGAACGTGATAAAAAAATAATGAAGAAATTTGTAACAGGAATACTTTACTGAATTGTTAAATTGTGAAACACTACTAAATATCTACCCACAGAAAGAAATACTTACTTGTAAACCAAATATTGAAGAGCCTGATTTTGAAGAAGTACTATATGTCATAAAACGGCTTAAAAACCATAAAGCAACTGGTGCTTATGGAATTGCTGCTGTACTTAAACAAGAAGTTAGTAATACATTACATGTCAAGATGATTTCTTGAAGCTAGTTTGGAAGACGGAAAAATTAAACCATGAGTGAAAAATTTTCATTAATACCCATTTTAAAAAAAAGGAAACGAGTATAAATTTGAAATCTTTAGAAGACAATCACTATTATCTACAAGCTAAAAGATACTATCGGCGGTACTGCTAAACAGACTAAAACTATACGTCAAAGACGAATTGGGAGATTACCACGCAGTTTTCCGATAGAACAGGTCAACAAAACATCAAATATTTTTTTACGGCAAAAAGCAGAGCAAAATCTGGAATATGAAAGAGATGTACATACTGTTTTTGTGTAAGGTAAAGAGGCGTACATAGAAACAGTTTATGGAATGCTATGTATGATTTTGGAATACCAAAAAAGTTAATCACCATGATCAAACTATGTACGGAAGACACTTATAATACAGTAACATATAAAGGCAGAAAGTCAAACCCTTTTCAAATATTATCTGGTTTAAAGCAAGGTGATGTTCTGTCCCCACTTCTGTTCAACTTAACGCTGGAAAAAGTTATAAGGAAATTGAAACAAACGTGAACTGTAGGAGAAACTAAAAGAATACTTGGTTATGCAGATAACATTTATATTTTTGGAGAAAAGCAACTAGAGAATGTAAAAACATTGACCCTCACAAAGCCCTCACAAGCAGCTCACAAAATTGAACTAGTTATCAATCAAGATAAGACAGAATACATGATCATAACAAGACATGGAAATGATATAAAATCTGGCCACATACAAATCGATAATATGGAAATCAAACGAACGGAAACATATAAGTACTTGGGTGCAAACGTTATCTCCGACAATCTGAGAGAAGAAAAACAATCTAGAATACAGTCTGGAAATAAAGTCAAAGTCAACATCTCACAACACCAAGATCAAAATATATAAAACGCTGATAAAACTGTCTTTTTGAATATCTCTGAAACTTTGAGCACAACTAAAAGAGATTAAGGCTTACACAGGTTTTTGAAAACAGAGTATTACGACGAATCTTTGGACATATTCAAATATGTGAACTGCGGAGAATGGAGAGTGAGAAGCAACAACGAAATGCATTATCTGTTTAAATCACCATTGATCATTGGCATTATTAGAGCTAATAGGTTGAAATGGCTGTGGCATATTGAGAGAATGTCAGATGACAGAGAGTTAAAAACTATACACAAGGGAGATAATTGGTCGTAGACCAGGGGCAGACCAAAAAGACGATGAAGAGATAATGTCCAGAGATCTGCAAACAGTTGGTGTTACCAACTGGAAACAGAAAACCAGCCAGAGAGATGAATGGAGGCGGGTGATATCTGCAGCAGTGAAACTCAAGGGCTCGGAATGCTGAAAAAGAAGAAATAACAGCTTCTTTATAAGAAAAAGAAATCTTATTCTATTCCATGCCTTGTGACAATACCTAATTTATAGAAAGCGCTTCAAGAATGAAAAATCCTCAACTACAAAGTTATGGCGACAGCACTATCTATGCGGTCTTAAATCCTCAGGTTCAAAAGCCCCCATGCCTACACCGCCTAAGTGGTAAATAAAGGTAGAAATAGGCTTTTGAGAGTAAACCCTAAAAAAGTTTCCCCGAACTGTAATCCCTAAGGCGATTCAACAGTGCTAAGACTATTCTTGCAACGTCTTCGGTGCAGATGACTGACTGTGAGGTTGATGGCTGATAAATATGACACTGAAGCTGATCTTTCCAGTGTGGAATCCGGAGTCCCATTGTGGGGAAAACAAGAACAGACTTGCAGCCTCCCCAACAAGGATATCGTAAGAATCAACTAATTGGTGGCTTTCGTCGAAGTTGGAATGCATCTACCTTGGAGGCAAGTAACCAACATTGCACATACAAAGAGGCTACATCGGTAACAACGGATGTGCACGCAATACTCAGGCGCTAGCACAAGACTAAAGTCCGTAGGTGGACGAACCTAACTTTTCGCAGGAGTTTATTGCTGGTGAACGCTAAGAAAAAGATGTAGGAGGAAGGGGGGAGAAGAAGAAGAAGAAGAAGAAGAAGAAGAAGAAGAAGAAGAAGAAGAAGAAGAAGAAGAAATGAGGACGAGGAGGGAGAGGAGAAAAAGAAGGAGAAGGTGAAGGGGGAGGAGGTGAAGGATATAGAAGAGAAGAAGGAGGAGAAGGAGGACGAGAAGGAGGAGAAGGAGGACGAGAAGGAGGAGAAAAAAATTAAATGACGAAGGAGGAGAAGTAGAAGAGAAGATGGAGAAGAAGAAGGAGAGGAGGAGAAGGTGATGGATTAGAAGAAGAGAAGGATGAGGAGGTGAAGGATGTTGAAGAGGAGGAGGAGGAGGAGGTGAAGTGGAGAAGGAGGAGAACGAGAACGAGAAGAAGCAGAAGGAGAAGAAGAAGGAGGAGAAGGAGGAAAAGATAGAGAAGAAGGAGAGGAAAAGAAGGAGAGGACGAGGGGAGGAGAATGAAGAATGAATAATGTAGAAGGAAAGGAGAAATAATGAAGAAGAAAATAAAAACAGAAGAAGAGGTACTATTTTCACCCATCTTTGAGTTGAGAATATATAACACATTACCATAAACCAGGAATGGAACGCTATAAATATCAGTTTACTGTTAAAATTATCTACACAATTTATGATGAACTGCAACTATGGCAGCACACATA
>CAJHNH020004922.1:0-5000 GCA_905116865.2 Candidula unifasciata
AGTTCGTCGCCTGGACACTGTGCAGAGGGTTTTAACCAACTGAGAAATTGATAAACAAAATGAGATCTGGGAAACTTGTTGTTGGACCAAGTTTACAAAATTAAAATTACAATACATAAATAAAGAAGACACGTCTTCATCAGCAGAGTACAATTGTTTGTAGCAGATGTATTGCCACGGCTACTTTTACAGCGAATACTACTACAAAAACTGTTACTTAAACTGCAACGAACACTCTTCTCATTCTTAAAGTCCAAGCTGTGTAGTCAAGTGTTTCCACAACCCTCTGTCTCGTGTTTTTGCAGTCAACTTTGACACAGATGATGCTCCATGCCATGATGTCAGACAGTCCAGCATCTTTTCTTTCCCTCTGTCTCTCCCTCCCTCCAGCTTTCCTTCTGTCATGTACTCCAGTTTTCTCCATACTCTTACAACTATTTTAAACGATAGCAATACTACACCTGCTACTGCTGTTGCTACAACAACAACAACAACAACAACTACTACTACTACTACTACTACTACTACTACTACTACTAATACTACCACTCCTACTACTACTCCTACTACTACTACTAATACTACTACCACTACTACTACTACTACTACTACTACTATTACTAACACTACTACTACTACTACTACTACTACTACTACTACTACTACTACTACTACTACTACTACTACTACTACTGCTACTACTTCTACTACTAAGACGACGACGACTACGACGACAGCGATAACGACTTCTTCTAGCGCCGCTGCCAATATTAAAACAAGCTCTGCAACAACTACAACTGAAGTACTAATGCCACTGCCACCATCAACACAACTAATACTGCAGCTAATACTACTTTTTATACCACTACTACTAATAAGTATTCAACCATAGCTAACCACTACTACAACAACTATCACTACCAACACTTAATCTTTAGTACATTAGAATATGATTTCGTGAGCGTGTCGGTCAGTTCACTGGTGCAAGATTATATAGGACAAAGTTCAAACAAACAATGATTCTTTTTCACGCCTTCAGGGGTATTGGATATATTGGACTAGACCTATATTTTATAGACCAGTCGGCACTTGGTATGTGACACGGTCAACATCACGCCGATCGCCTTTATTTTTCAGGACTGCACCTGGTATCTTTAAGAATAGGTCGACCTAGAAGCCAGGGTCATTTCTGAAGACAACTTGGTTCGTTAGGACCCGAACCCACGACCTTCGGATCCGCAGGCCAGCGTCACGCCATTTCACCAAGGCGACTTCCATTTCACATAGGACTTCGTCTATTCCTCTATTTTATGATATCCTTTGCAATCTCTTTTATAATATAATTCACTTTTTATCATTGAATCCCGCTGTGGTCTAGTGGCTGGACGCTCGCCTGTGGATCGGAAGGTCGTGGGTTCGGTTCCTGACGGGGGCCTCACTTTTTGCAAAAATTACCTTGGCTTCCAGGTAGATCCAGCCTTGAGTGGGTACCAGGTACATTCCTGGGTAGTAAAGGCGGCCTAGAGCTTGCAACATCATTTACCAAGTGCCGTTTGGTCTACATAATATAGGTCTAGCCCTATATACCCAATGCGTCTGCAAGGCGTGGCGAAGGTCCTTTGCAGTGTTTATCATTGGATCCAGTTGAGAACCTGTGTATCTTCTTATCAAAGTTCGCTTAAGGTTTTGGTTCTTAATCAATATCCAATCCCAGGACAGTCCATCATTTAAGATGAGTGTTAAGACTGGGTTTCCCGGTTTTCTGATGATTTTAGGGACCCCAAAACATCTAGTACTGGCCCTAACCCCAACCCACCTTCGTCCCACGAGAGAGTGCAGCCTAGGTCCCACGACTACATGCAGCCTATCTACCACCCCCTGAAATATTAAACTGTCCAGTGACCTGTGGATTTTCCCTGTTTGGAGTAAGATATTCATAAAGCACCATTCCGCAAGTCTATATAGGAAAGAAACGTTTACCAGGTAGGTAAGTTCGTTCTTTCGCTGTTGTTTTTTCTTCTCCTTTCCCCCACCATAAGAAAGAGACAAACACTGTTCTTTGGCCACATAATGAGAAGAGAGACATTGGAGAACACCGTGACAACTGGAAAGATCAGTGGGGGAAAAAAGAGGTAGAGGCAGATTAAGAGAGATGATGCTGGATGGGCTGACACGATGGCATGGAGGGATATCATCAAGAGAGCTGTTCCAGGCAATCAGATATCGTGATCTGTGAAGACGCAAAAGCGACTTTGCCAGTTAGCAGGGTACATGATGATGATGATGATTCCTCCACCACCTGTCACTGTAAAAGCTTTTTGATCACGAACTTTATCAACTAACCCTTCCGCGTCCGGTAACGAAAACCACATACATCATGCCGAGTCTCGTGTTTGTGAATATTATCTTTGTCACACATCGCTTTTTCCCCCAACGGAAAATCAGAAAGAGATAACAAAGCAAACGCCGCACCGTTGATTCGTTCCGTGACATGTACATCCACACTCACACACTCACACAAACACACACACACACATATACACTCACACACTCTCACAATCACACACACATATACACTCACACACTCTCACAAACACACACACATATACACTCACACACTCTCACAAACATATAAACACACATACACACACACACACACTCACTCTCCCAAACATTCACACACAAACACTCTCACAATCATTCACACACACACACACACACCCACACACATACACTCACACACTCCCTCTCACTAACATTCACACACAAACACACACTCTCACAATCATTCACACACTCACACACTCATTCACTCTCCCAACCATTCACACACTCTCTCTCTCTCACACACACAAACACACACACACACTCACTTTCTCTTACAAACATTCACACACACTCACACACACACTCACACACTCTCATAAACATTCACACACACACACTTACAAACATTCACACCCACACCCACACACACACCACAATCACACACTCATTCACTCTCACACACATTCACACACTCTCTTACACACACCCACCCACACACACTCACACAAAAATTCACAAACATTTGAATTTGGTTGCCATGATTAAAAAAAAACAGTAAAAGACCCTTTTCCCCTCCTTCAAGCGTATTGGTCAGATGGGCCTAGATCTATATTTTATAGACAAATCTGCACTACGTGGGTGAAGCCCTTAGCATCACGCTGGTTACCTTTACTTCCTAGGACAGTTTCTCATACCCACTGAAGGCTGGATCCACCTGGATCATTTATTTAAATTTTTTGTGAAAAAGTCCGGCCCTGTCAGAACCATAACCTACAATTTCCCGATGAGATCAGTAAGCGAGCGTCTAGCCACAACACTGCAGCGGCTCCCCACCCCTCCCCCTTTCTTACCTCAGCATTGCACATAAACAGTTCCTCGGGTGAGTAGGTACTACACCCAATTATATGTGTTAGAGGTGGATAGCTGGTACGTAAAAGCGACGAATTATGGGCTTTTCTGGAAGTGGATGTGTTGGACTAAAAGGCGCAGATATCGCAGTCTTGCTGTAAACCACAAGACGTGCCATCCGCCCTTTTAAGGATGTAAGAAGAAGAAGAAGAAGAAGAAGAAGAAGAAGAAGAAGAAGAAGAAGAAGAAGAAGAAGAAGAAGAAGAGGAAGAAGATGAAGAAGAAGAAGAAAAAGAAGAAGAAGAAGAAGAAGAAGAAGAAGAAGAAGAAGAAGAAGAAGAAGAAGAAGAAGAAGAAGAAGAAGAAGAAGAAGAAGAGGAAGAAGAGGAAGAAGAAGAAGAAGAAGAAGAAGAAGAAGAAGAAGAAGAAGAAGAAGAAGAAGAAGAAGAAGAAGAAGAAGAAGAAGAAAAAGAAAAAGAGGAAGAAGAAGATGAAAAAGAAGAAGAAGAAGAAGAAGAAGAAGAAGAAGAAGAAGAAAAAGAAGAAGAAGTAGAAGAAGAAGAAGAAGAAGAAGAAGAAGAAGAAAAAGAAGAAGAAGAAGAAGAAGAAGAAGAAGAAGAAGAAGAAGAAGAAGAAGAAGAAGAAGAAAAACAACAACAACAACTACAACAACAACAATCTGACCATATCACTCATCGTTTGCCCATTAGTCAATAAAACATGCGTGTCTAGCAAAATCTAGCCCTATACATCTGATATACCAGTGGCTTGAATATTGTCCTTTCGTTTTGTTACGGCAATAACGAGCGAGGACACTTTCCACAGGCATACTGGGCATGAAGCCTTCATTGCCATGATCACCAGCATCCTGTAACATTGCCTGTTGTTGGATCACTAGATGCTTTTGACTGTCTGAACTGCAGGTGTGACAGGCAACGAGAGAACAGACGCCTTGGCTGGCAGTGTGACCATCAGGAATGGGCCCTCTATGGACAGGAGAGACATCATCAATGCTACACGAGAGACTACACTCTTTGAGGCTTTCAGTTTCGTGGAATATGATTTTTCACTGAACAGACTGCATACCCTGGGTGTACTAATTGGAGCCGCGAGACAGGAAAAACTTTAGTAGGTACTGCTTTAATGGTGGGCCAACCTGGGTGCCAAAGTCATTTTTTTTAAAACCTGGCTCTGTTATTTTTGCCGCAGTTAATTTTTGTAATCATTAAAATGTTACAAAGATGGCGGAGGTTTCAATATTATGATTTGATTTCCTGTAGCAACCAGAGCAACCAGCTCGATATCCAGGTGCCATACTGTGATCGATATCCTGATTGATCTGTTTAATTTCAATCGATTTTCTTCTGTGCTAAGTTTTTGTATGGTCAATTCTATATTAGTCATTCTGGGCTATCATGCTGGGAAATTCATCAGTGAAAGGAAATTACAGCAGCGGTCGATACCGAATGAAACTCAGGGGATTTTGTGTTTGTAAAAGTGCAAAGAGTGAAAAGCAAGTGTTAGGTTGGGGAAAGAGTTAAACGCATTAAGGACAGGACCGCATTTATACTTGATGCGGAAGGAGACAACTGATGTGCATCATG
>CAJHNH020004922.1:10000-15000 GCA_905116865.2 Candidula unifasciata
TTGGGCGTAGTGGTGGTTTTATCTTTAGCTGAGTATAACTTTAAAATACTGTTTTTTGTTTCCGATACCGTTCACTTCTCTTGTATCTGGCTTTGATTTGATACCATGTGGTCTCTCTTTGTTATTTTCTGTGGACTCATTTTTGTTGTTGTTGTTGTTGTTGTTGAAATATTTCCCTTCTAAATTCGAATTCGGTTTTATCAACATCAAACGAGCTAAAGAACGAACGAAATTAATGTTGTTAAAAGGGTTAACATTTTGCACATCTCAAGGATGAGACTGTTCTGCGTTTGAGATTCAGGTTTTAAAGAGGCATATAGGGCGAGTCCTGATATCTGCTACGTCGATGCTGGCTACTCTTGTTGATTTGTAAGAGACGAACAACAAGAGGGTTGGGGGGCGTAGCAAAACGGCTTCGTGGTAATTACTGAACATGTCTTCTTTTCTCCTCCTTTGGACCTGTGGTCTTTTCTGAACATTTCTTACCCCCCCCCCCACTGCCCCCCCCCCCCTCTTTTGGTTCTGGGTCATTTCTGAACATGTCTTAGTTCAACCTTTTTTGCCCTGTGGTCATTTCTGAACATGTCTTTGTTCTCCCTCGTTTAGCCCAGTTGTCATTTCCTAACAGTTGTAGGTTCTCCCTCTTTTGGCCCAGTCGTCATTTCTTAACATGTCTAGTTTCCCGCCCCCCTTTTTTTTGGACCCCGTTGTCATTTTTGAGCATGTTTAGGTTCACCCTCTTTTGGCCCAGTTGTCATTTCTTAACATGTCTAGTTTCCCCCTTTTTTTTGGGACCCCGTTGTCATTTTTGAGCATGTTTAGGTTCACCCTCTTTTGGCCCAGTTGTCATTTCTTAACACGTCTTGTTTCCCCCGTCTTTTGGTCGGTTAAGGGGAGAAACCTACATAAAGTCATCGGCGAAGGAAGATCTAGTATATGTGTGTTGTCCGTCAAGATGATGATGATGACCACTCTTTTTCATCAAGAATGAATACGAAGATAACTGATGGGGCCAATGCAGGCCCGAAAAGTCCTTGGACAGTGAAGACAGGGAATGATCGTTGTGCCAAGGAGGGAATCTTCTGCAGTCGAGAGTAACTGGAGCGGTGACTTGGATTACAGTGAGGAGGAGTTGCGCAGTGTCGTCTACCGCACTCTCTCGCCTAAGTCATGTCTATCTAGTATGGTAATGCACTGTTGTCAGTCTAGTAGTAAGTGTATGAGTGGAATGGAAAGAAAGTTTTAGAACGATTCCGGGGTCACCTCCCGATGAACCTGACCGGGTCGTCTAGAGTCTGTCACAGATTTCATGCAGTTTGGAAACGTCTATTCCAATCTGACTTAGAAGGAAGTACCCCTGATAAGTCAACTTTTATGACATGCTTGTTTGGGTGCAGTGGGTCACACCCCCCCCCCCCTTTTCCAAATAGGGCCCCATATACGACACATGAGAACAGTATGAAGAAATCAAAAATGAAGGATAAAACATGGAGACAACATTTTTTAAAGAATAAAACATGAAGGAAAAAAAAAAAAAAACACGAAGAAAAAAAAAAAACATAAAGAAAAAAAAAAACATGAAGACAAAAAACAATTAGGATAAAAAAAAAATAAGACAAAAAAAAATACGAAGAAAAAAAAAACATGAAGGAAAAAAAAAAACTCCACAAAAGTCTCGTATCGTGGATATAAAGAAGCAGGGCTTTCGGCTCTCCTGTCAAATCCGGAGGAAGAATAAAAAGCCTTGGACGACTTAGTCAGAGTTCTCTCCCTTGGCCGCACTGCAAACAGTGATCGGAAAAGCCAACGAAACAAACGACACACTTACCTATCATCATACGGTTGCGTGAGGCTGCGTACGGTTGCGTGAGGCATCGTGAAGGGATGCGTAGTCATCATACGGTTGCGTGCAGGGGTGCGTACGGTTGCGTGAGGCATCGTGAAGGGATGCGTAGTCATCATACGGTTGCGTGTAGGGATGCGTAGTGTTTGGGTTAGAGTTAGGGGTAGGGTTAGAGTTAGGGGTAGGGTTAGAGTTAGGGATAGGGTTAGGGTTAGGGTTTAGAGTTAGGGGTAGGGTTAGGGTTAGGGTTAGGGGTAGGGTTAGGGTTAGGGTTAGGGGTAGGGTTAGGGTTAGGGTTGGGGTTAGGGTTAGGGGTAGGGTTAGGGTTAGGGTTAGATGTGAAAATGTTGACGTAGGATTTCGAAATACTGGCCGACAATCTGATGTTTGTGGGAGTGGCGCCACTGAAACTCTGCCAAATATGAGGCCAATAGCGTGCGGCTGGTGCCCCCAATCGTTGGCGAAATGTGCGTTTGACCAGCATCCAGAGGCCCTTGATTGTTTGTGTGTGTATGGGACTGTGCGCGATTATAGGGAACTCAAAATTGTCAAATCTAACGCTAAACCTAACCCTACCGCTAACCCTAATCCTAATCCTACTCCCTAGCCCTAACCCCTACCCCTAACCACGCAAATGTATCGATCATTAAAGCTAACAAATCGGCAAAAACCAACAAACAAAACACACCCAAAAAAAAAAACCAGAATTGTCCTGCAGCGTCGAAAAAAAACCAGATCTGGGGGAAACAACCAAGCATTGGCAGCCCTGATGTCTTCTCACACACACGCACATATCTTTTCCCAATGTTCTTTGTTTCGTTGGCTTTTCCGATCACTGTTTGCAGTGCGGCCAAGGGAGAGAACTCTGACTAAGTCGTCCAAGGCTTTTTAGTCTTCGTCCGGATTTGACAGGAGTACCGGGCTTTCTTTGTCTAGGAACGCAAAGTTTTCCGGTACTAACCACAACATGTCTATTACAGCACCACAAAAGAACAAATAGTTACGCCGAAAAAGAGGGTGGGGGGGGGGGGGGGGGGGGGGCATTATAGATAGCAGAAATAACAGATACAGTCTGACGTAAAAAAATGTCTTAGTTGCGTATACTTTACAAGACGTTGCAGAACCAACCCTATAATTTTTTTTTTATGTTGTGATTTTTTTAGGCATGTTTACTTTCAGTACTTTGCCATTGCTTTCTGTACTATCGGCTTCTCAGTACCACTGTTGAAACAACTGCAAGGCGCAAGGCCATCAACTGGGATCGAACCCAGGACCCCGGCATTACGAAGCGCGAACGCAACGTCTAAGCCGCAGACGGAAACGAAGTAATGAAACAAACATCAAATTATTGTTACCAGCTACAATCCACCACTTGTTTTCTAAATAAAAATGCAAAGGCGAGGTTTTTTTTTTTCAAAAGACCACAAAAAGAAATGATTCAGTCTTTTATACTCTAAGTCGTGTTTGAAACCTTATAACAACAATCAAGAATCGAGTTACAGTCAGCTGTGTGGGCGACAAACTGGAAATATGACTAACGTTCCAACCACAAAAATCACTTCAAACAGAAGGATATAGATACAAGTAGTCCATGTTTAAGGTTTACAGCTTATTGATATAAAAATGCTTTCAATTATTCGTTGTCCCTATGTGGGACGCATAATTTTGCGTGACCACTGGACAGATCTGTGGAAGGAGAATTAGAGAAAGATAACGAAAGACGATTCTTGACAGTCTTTTTGCATGACATGGAAGTGTGCCAGCACACGAACTAGTACATGCTGCAGAAGATCGCATATTGTAGAGAGGCATGATCGCCCATGCCGGTCGGCAGGGCACCTGATGATGACAATGATGTGGGGTGCAATCTTTCGGGGTTTTTTTGAAGACCCACTCAGGCTGTTGCTCTGGGCTTTAATATAACCTATTGGTTAAACGGGGTTTTCAGGTCCTCTCCACGTCTGGTCCTCATCCGAATGGTGGCACTTTGTGTCAGGGGGTGTATGGCCCTGTGTAATGTCCAGGTGGGGTTAAACTTACTAACTTACTATGTAGTCAGCATTCTGCTAGCACTTTGCACCCTCTGTGATGTTGATACAAAACAGTGAAGGGATAAAACTGCTTGAGAGCTCCACAAAAGTAGAGCTTATGAGGATTATAGGTTAGTTGTGTATACTTTTACAGGACGTTGTAGAACCAACCCCAGCAGCTCCTGGCTGTTGTGTGGTTTTTCTAGGCAAATTTACGGCCAGTAGTTTGCCATTGCTTGCTGGACGGTAGGCACCCTGATACTACTGTCAAAACCAACGCAAGGTGCATGACCCGCAGCTGGGATCCAACGTGGCACCCTGGAATTACGAAGCGTTCTCATCGACTTAGCCACAGAGCCGACCTTATGGGGAAAATGAAGCAAATTCAAAAGTTAGGAGAAGACGAAAGACAGGATTTTGTGGCTAGACACACGACAGCTACAAGGAACTCTGGTACTGGCCACAAAGACATTCTGAAGATAATTTATGAACTAACGCTGATAGAAGAAATGAACTTAGATCAAATAGCATGTGTCGTAATATGGTAATATTAAATAAGTGTCGATCCAGCAATGACAGATGCAGGAGGAGAGGAGAGCGAAGTGTGTATAATCAGTTAGTTCGTTATTTGCTTAGTTTGTTAGTTGGGTAGTCATCATTGCACTCCGGACAGGTCCATAGGTGCTCGGATCCTCCCATCAGTGTTGGATATCTTTTAAAACCTCTACCCATCTCCTGTAGGGAGTCGCCGTGGCGTAGCGGCTACACGCTCGCCACGGACCGGAAGGTCGCGAGTTCGCTCCCTAGCGGAGCCAGACTTTTGTCAAAAATTACCTTGACTCCCAGCTCGACTCAGCTTTGAGATGGTACCGGGTGCAGTCCCGGGAAGTAAAGGCGGCTGGTGTGATGCTGACCACATCACCCATCTTGTGCCGATTAGCCCTATATGCCCTATACGCATAAAGGCGTGGAAAAGAGACCTTTACTTTACACATCTCCTGTCGAATAAGTCTTTCAGTGTAAAGATTCCCTGTCTGTTCGATTCACTATCCATTCGATCCCATGGAGATTTCATCCCGTTATTTTTATCATAAAACCTTCGGGGTTAGCAAGTTAGCTAGTTTATT